>JBCEWE010000265.1:85000-110000 GCA_039877035.1 Silurus lanzhouensis | reverse complement strand
GAGAGTGTGTGAGACTTATGTTTGCGTGCATTAATAAGACAATATTGTAGAAATAACACTCAATCAAAGGTTTGGACACACCCATTTTTTACTATTTTATACAATATATTTAAAAATACATATCGAACTGTGCTTATTTTATTTCGAATTACTAACAAGATTTAGGATCCGGGTCACGGCACCAAGTAGTTCGATGTTTGTACATTTAGTGTAGAAGTAAGTCTCCTTTTGCTTCTTAACATCATTTGTTATTATTTTTGTGTATTCTCTAGTCAGGCTCCCAGTCCATTCCTTTCTTACAGCCCTATAGGTTCCAAACTTTTATCTTATCTTTACATTCTGATAGTGAAACAACTGCGATTCGTTTTTTTAAATTTTGGTAACAATTGATTCAAAATAAAAAGCATGTAAAAGGGATATTCATCAGAAAGTAGATCAGGTAAAGAGATCACTAGAATTCCTTACAGTTTGGATTGCAAGTTGTAGCGATCTGTCGCTAGGACTGTTTCGCTAACACTCTCCCTCTGGTAATTAATCGAAATGTATTTTACCGTAGCCTATGTTTTCGGTCCAATCCTGCGCCGTAATATACAAGTGGCTAACAGTGAATGCAATACACAACGGCAGCTACGCACCAAATGAATCGATTACGCCGCTCACCGTTATTAAACAGTCGATAGGATGACATTTTCACGATGAGGGCCGTGAGCTCTAGAAGTGAGGGAGGCTATTCCAAGCCTGAACAAGCGACGGCTAAGAAACCAGGACGTTCCATTTCCTGCATGGATGCACTTTGACCTTCGGAAGCAAAATCGAGCTAATTTGTACTGTAGCAGTCTAGCGCAGTCTCAAATCATTTTCTTTTCCTTGTCTTTCGTGTTGTGGAGAGGAAATATCCCACTCCCTCCCTCTCTTTTTCTTTCTCTCTTTTTTGATGCACCATGCATTAGTAAAATAGATGCCTGCTTGAATTGAGTCTGATCAATGAATTAATTTCTCCATGCTGTCAAAGAGGTTCACCGTACATATATGTATATTGCTTTTGTCCTTGGCTGTCCTTAAATAGACAGAGACAGATTGCACAGTATATAAAATCTGATGACTCCTATCGCATGCTCCATTTAAATACGCAAAGAAAATGTACATCGGAAGGAAGAAAAAAAGCAGCTCAAGTGGTTCCTGTAATCATTTGGTGAAAAGTTATATTGAGGCTGTGTGACAGGGCTAATGAAAAAAGACGTAGAGAAGAGATTATTGAGACAATGACAGCAGAAATAATAGAACTGGCTTTCTGTAGCAGTTGCTTTTTTGGGGGGTGGGGGGGGGGTCTTTTTGAGGGACTATTTAAAAAAATACCTACAGTGTCAATTTGTATTTATAAATAGAAGTCTATAGTGTATTACAGTGGAAAGTGCTGCTCAAAGATCCGGCTGTTTATCAGATTTAAATTCACCACCTGTTTGTCATTAGCATTTGCACATTGTACTTGACTTGCTTAATAACCAGGTCGTAGCATCCTTTCAACCATCAAACTACTTTTATTGAACTTATAATTGTGTTAGAAGGACAATCCTATCCTAAGTGGGATAACTAGTAGTAATAGTGAAGACACTTAGCAAAAGGGATACACTGTAATAATAGTGGAGACCTTTAGCACAAGGGGGTTCATTGTAGAAATGGAGACCCTTAATTAATGGGGATACCTTGTAGTAATAGTGGGGACCCTCAGCTAAGGGGAACACATTGTAGTAATAGTGGAGACCCTTAGCAAAAGAGGATACCTGATAGTAATAGTGGAGCCCCTAAGCAATAGGGGATACATTGTAGTAATAGTGGAAACCCTCAGCAATAATGCATACACTGTAGTAATAGTGGAGACCCTCAGCAATAGGGGATACATTGTAGTAATAGTGGAGACCTCCGCAATAATGGATACACTGTAGTAATAGTGGAGACCCTCAGCAATAGGGGATACATTGTAGTAATAGTGGAAACCTCCGCAATAATGGATACACTGTAGTAATAGTGGAGACCCTCAGCAATAGGGGATACATTGTAGTAATAGTGGAGACCTCCGCAATAATGGATACACTGTAGTAATATTGGAGACCCTCAGCAATAGGGGATACATTGTAGTAATAGTGGAAACCCTCAGCAATAAAAGGTACACTTTAGTAATAGGATACCTGGTAGTAATAGTGGAGCCCCTCAGCAAACGGGGATAGCTTGTAGTAATTGTAAAGACCGCCGCAATAATGTATACACTGTAGTAATAGTGGAGACCCTCAGCAATAGGGGATACACTGTAGTAGTAATCGAGACCCTAAGCAATAGGGGATACACTGTAGTAATTATCAAGACCCTCAGCATTAATGGATACACTGTAGTAATAATCGAGACCCTAAGCAATAGGGGATACACTGTAGTAGTAATCGAGACCCTAAGCAATAGGGGATACACTGTAGTAATAATCAAGACCCTCAGCATTAATAGATACACTGTAGTAAAAGTGGATACGCTGTAGTAATAATTGAGACCCTAAACAATAGGGAATACATTGTAGTAATAATCGAGACCCTAAGCAATAGGGGATACACTGTAGTAATAATCGAGACCCTAAGCAATAGGGGATACACTGTAGTAATAATCGAGACCCTCAGCAATAGGGGATACACTGTAGTAATAATCGAGACCCTCAGCAATAGGGGATACACTGTAGTAATAAGACGCTCAGCAATAGGAGATACACTGTAGTAATAATCGAGACCCTCAGCAATAGGAGATACACTGTAGTAATAGTGGAGTCCCTCAGCAAAAGGGGATACACTGTAGTTCCAGTTTCTTTTATGTACTGCTAACAGAAGAAGCTTTTTTGAGAGAATCTTGTATATTTCGGAAGTGTCACATGCATTGTTTTGATGCCAGATGAGGCTAAAACACAAATGTTGCCTATTTCCAACACCTGATATCTCACTGTAAAATCTCCTGGTCCTGTTTTTTTTAATTTTGTTCAGGTTTCTTGCAAAATGAACATGGAACTGCTTAAAAACACAATGTCATTATATAGCAATCCCCATCTCAGACAAATCATGTGGTTTGGATTGAAGTGGGGGCAGTCAGGTTGGACCTTTGAATATAAAGCAGAGTAAATATTCTACATTCAGAAGTAGATTAAGATCCTGATCTTGGTAGACTGAAAGGGACTGCATCCTTTATTTGTTGTTTTATTTGATGCCAAAAATTCTAAAGGGCATTGATAGTTTGTGGTAAGCCACAAAAGCAGATTGTAAAACCCTGCTGGGCAAATAGAGACCCTAATATTTAGCCTGCTAGCCAACTGTCCTTTGCATAGCAGGACCTTTCAACTCCCTTATCGTGGCACGGGTCTGTGTGGGTAGTCATGCAAATCCTGATTCAAGATGGCACATGGTGGATTGCTGCCACACAGTCATGATAAAACTCTCTGAAGATGTGTCAATGGACCAGAAATGACACTTTTACCCTCTAAAATGTCTATCATGGCACATAAGGGGTGTGAAACTAAAGAAAAAGTCAAATCTCTGCTCAGGGTGACTGTGGGGGATTTGGAGCATTTTTGTCTTCCTTTCAATCCTCAATGCACCACTGGATAAATGAGTGTGTTGAAACGCATGAATGAATTGGCAGAATAATTGGGCTTTCATTTGATTGGATTGGACAGATTTATGAAGTGAAAGGGAACACAGATCAGGTCCCTCATTTAATTGCCTCCAAATCACAAATGACTGCCACAGTGTTCTTCTCGAATGCTGTCCAAAGTGTCAAAACCTTGAGAGGACATAATTGAGATCGACTTAAATTATATTATCTCCTGAAATGTGTCCTTTCAACAATGGTATATTCCTTGTACAGCCTCATTTACTTCTTTATTCAAGTGCAACCATATTGGTTTTATTCTGTACATTTATTGTGACTGAGCCCTGAGTTCTCACGCGCTAGTGCCCATCGTGGTTGGAAAATGGCGAGGAACTTGTAAATTCTTACCGCTTGATGTGTGACATATCGTTCCACAATTCCATCTGCCTAAGCGCCACTTCGAAAATAATTGCTAAAAATGCAAAAATAGCCGATTCGCGAGAACAACAGGGAGTCGAGCGAAAGGTCTTGTGAAGACAGAACAGATGCCAAAATCTGCCACAGTGACTCATGATCAGATCAAGTCTCTTATCAGCCTCACAAGTCAGAAAAAGTTTGAGTTCACATTCATATTAAGAGCTCTAGATCTGATAATCCTCTAATGACCACTGGCTAATTTATGAGAGTGCATGCTTGTTATTTGCTGCCGAGAACCGAGTAGTAGATGTGTATTAGCGGTAACCAGTATGGAAGAAAACATCCATCAATTGGTCCAAAATCGAAAAACCCAGGAAAGGTTTTGAAATTCTTTTGCTAAACGCTTTGTTAAACACATCTGTTTTGTGTGTGTGAAGTCATCTTGCTCCTGCCTGCGTTGCAAATTGGAGCCGCCTTATGCGCATACTGATGAGCTGGACGCTACTTTAGCTAGCAGTCTGGCACTCCTTTCTGCAGCTATCATCCAGGGCCAAGATGGCGTCCTGCCATTGCTGTAGTGCAGTCCTGAATTTT
Organism: Silurus lanzhouensis; assembly: GCA_039877035.1. Classification (NCBI taxonomy): domain Eukaryota; kingdom Metazoa; phylum Chordata; class Actinopteri; order Siluriformes; family Siluridae; genus Silurus; species Silurus lanzhouensis. Next base: position 105,374 of record JBCEWE010000265.1, on the reverse strand, counting down.
CTAGAAAGAAAAACTGTGTGCATGATTTTACCCGTTGCCGAATAAGGTGCGCTAGAGGTCTAGCATTTTCACCTCTTTATTTCTTTCTTTTTGTCTTTCATGCTGGCTCGCCTCCCAATAACCCCGGCACTCTGTGTCCACTTCCTTTCCTTAGAACTAATGCTAGCTGGTAATTAATGGAGTGGCAGCGCAAGCGCTACCTGCTAATTAACCGCACAGCAGTGCTAGTGTTAGTTGCTAATTAAAAGAGCAGCACCGCTAGCACTTCAAACTAACCCTCTTAACAATGCTTAGCCTAGCCTCTTGTGCAGCACTCAGGCCAAGACTGGCATGAAGCCTTAATAATTAACAAAGGTAAGTTTTTATAACATCACAGGGAACACACACAGGGCTTCTTCTAATTAGCAAAAGAGCATGCATACACACACGCTCATCTGATTCATCCCCTCACAATGGTGCTCTCGTTATGCATCAGCATTATGTAAGCATGACCATGAGGACCCAAGCACTCTCAGAGTAGTTCAATGCTGTCAGAAGCACAAACGCACACATGGATGGTAATGTACAGAGACACTTGGCTTGACGACCACTCCAATGATAAAAAGTTAATTATTCATTGTGCTGCTGTAGCACTTCAGTGGAGGCGTTCGTTTTCATGAAGCAAGCAGTGCTGCACATCAGAAAAGCTGACATACTGGGCTGCTGGGCTCAGATGACAGAAGACGAAGAGACAGACAGATACCCCCTGCTTGTCTTTTTGCCTACTGCTTAAAATACAGAATTGGCAACCCACAGTACCAAATTGTACATTCGAACGGTTAATGGGGTCTTAATGGATTGGCAACACGTTTCCCTGTGAGTCTGGTTTCTTAAAGGCTTCTTCCTTCTCCTAGAGAGTTCGAGGGTGAAGCATCCTACCTGAGTCTTGCAGCATGATGGACTATGTGTTCAATCTCAGACACTTTGCCTGCCAAGTTGCCATGTAATCAGTGGTAGTGCTAATGCCAATACAGATATTTGTCAAGCCAGGTTTAGAGTTGAGAAGATAGAAGCTAGTCCTCAGCCAGTACAACACTTATGTTGTAAAGAGTTATTAAAATGCAGCAAAGAAATGTGGCCTGAATAAAAAAAAAAAAGAATAACTGCTGTGTGCATCCAGACTTCACTCACACATATCAAATTAACAGTTTTGAGGCATGCACTCTATTTACCAGAGGACTAAAAATTGAATTTTTCCTCCTGTATGGGCAGGTCTGTTTGTACCTTGCCTAGGGGCAATATATTCAGAGGAAAACAAAAATAAAAAAGGATTATATTTTTCATGCAAAGCTTAATGGTTATATCACATACATTCCTACTCTTTGAGATGCCCCCAGTGATTTTCTCTTAATTAATCTATTTTGCTCACAAAGGCAGTTCTACCAATTCCAACACTTCTGAAGAAATGTTCAGTCCTGAAGGTATTCTGTTTAATTCTAACAGTCTTGAAGATGTTCTGACCAATCCCAATAGCGCTGAAAATATTCTAAACAGTCCTGAAGTAATCCTGAACAATCTCAACCCGCCTGAAAAAACATCCTGACTAATCGCACAAGTCTTGAAGATATTCTCACAAATCCCAACAGTCCCAAAAATATTCTGACCAGTCTCAACCAGCCTAAAAAATCCTGATCAATCCCACCAGTCCTGAACAAATTCCGAACAAGATCACCAGTCTGTAAATATCCTGACAAATCCCAGCAGACCTGAAATATTTTGATCAATCGTTACTATCCTCAAACAAATCCTGACCAGTCCTGAATAAATCCTGATCAATTCCAAATGCCCTGAAGAAATCCTGAGAAAATATCTTGACCAATTCTAACCATCCTAAAGAAAATAAATCCTGACCTGTCCCAACAGTCCTGAAGAAATCCTGAAGAATCCAAAGTTTTCTGAAAAATACTGACCAATCCCAACAGTCCTGAAAAAACCCTGATCAATCCCAACAGTCCTGAAGAATCCAAACTCTTCTGAAAAAATCCTGACAAATCCCAACAGTCCTGAAGAAATCCTAAACAATCCAAACTCTTCTGAAAAAATCCTGACCAATCCCAACAGTCCTGAAGATATTTTGACAAATCCCAAGAATTCGGAAGAAATTGAAATGACCAAAAACTAGAATGAACTCATTGTGCAGGACTGCATGTGTCCAGTGTTCTCCCATGTTCATCAGGAGGACGTTGTTTTGTACTGTGGGCTGTACATCTGACTACAGGCATTGAAGTAAAAACTTTTGGTTGGGTTTTATAGCATCCTAATGCAAATGTCTACATCAGTGGAAGCTATAATCGAAGTTCTGACGGGAATTGACACAAAGCAACTTTTAAAAAATATTTTTTTTAAGAATCCAGATGTAGATTGAGACATTTTAATGATCATACCAGAGACAGGCTCTTCTGTGTGACCCATTATTCAGTGTCACCCAATAGAGGATGAGTTTCTTTGTGGGGGTCTTTCTTAAGTTTTTTTTTACTCATGCTGTCTCTGAAGTCTGAAGAGTAGAGCATTTCATGTTAGTATGGGGCCTTTCACGGTTCCCTACTCACCCCAGTTTAAGGAGTCTAGAACATCATTCTTGGATCCTGCATCAAGTAGGACTGTATGAGTACAAATATTCAGTTAGTGGAAAACCAATTAAACTTGAACTTGTTCTTTTGGCTTCAGTTTGTGGAGGGGGAGCATTCTATGTGAGTCTGGTTCCTCTCACTGTTTCTAACTCATGTGATTTTAGGGAGTCTGGGACAGGAAGCTTTTTATGTGAGTCTGGTTTCTCTCCAGGTTTCTGACTCATACTATCTTGGTAGAGTCTGGAGAGTAGCGCATTCTATGCGAGTCTGGGTTCTCTTAAGGTTCCTAACTCATCCCAGTTAAGGAGTCTGGAGAGTGGAACATCATGCTTGGATCCTGCATCGAGTAGGACTGTACAAATGAACAATATCCAGTTAGTGGAAAACCAATTAGAACTAGAACTCGCACTTTTGGCTTCAGTTTGAGGCCAGTTGCCATTTCGGAAACGAGGCTCAAACACCAGATGAGTGAGAGACCGTGAAGGAGGATTTGACTATTTAAAAAGAGGAGGTTGAGGGAAAAAATCAGAGAGGGGGTAAAAAGCAGCTGGAGTGAAAGATGCATAAAGACAGAAGGATGCGACTGCCTGGAGAGAGAGGACATCTGCACAAACCCCTAATCTCTCTGCTGTTGTTGTTTTGGCTAATCAAAACTCCTGGGCAGAAGCAGTGCAATTAGCTGTAATGAGACTCAGAAAGTGTGTGTGTGTTGCGAGAGAGACAGGGAAAGGGAGAATTCGGGCCATTTCGTAGCGATATCCTGCCAATCTGGCTGTAATAGTGAAATCACCTGGTGCTCACACACTCCGTCTGCATGGCTGATTTATTAGCCCACTTAAACAGAGAAATGAAAACGACGATGCTGGAAAACCCAGGATTTATTTAGCACAAGGAGGAAGTGAGACATTGCACCTGCGATGTTAGCGTAGTAGTGGCGCAATTTCCCTGCCATACCTCCTTTAAGTTCCTCCGAGTGGCAGTTTGGTGCAACTATATTTATCTATCGCCTTGAGTTTTGTAATAGAGTCTAAAAAAGAAACGATTATTGGAGGAAGCTCGTGTTGTGGAATCTTAGTGTCGGGGGTGTTTTTCACACTTAATCTCCAAGTCCTTTGTTGCCCAGTGATGCGTTTGGTGTTGCGATGAAGTAAACTCGTTTTGCTTTCTGACTCAGCTTTAAAACAAGTAAATATGTGTAGGAGGGAGAGAGAAAAGGAGGGAAGGAAGGAGTGACTGATGGAATGTAGGAGGGATTAAATGAGTGCACCATGGAATACGCTAACAACGGCAGGAAGGGGTGCAAAATGGCCTTCTGGTATTTGCCTTCAATATGTGTTACGTCAAGTAATGCAATTCATGAAACCGTGCTTCCTGTTCCTTCCTGTTCCTTTATGTCCCTTTTGTCCCTTCCTGTCCTTTCAGGTCCCTTTCTATTCCTTAATGTCCCTTCTTATTCCTTCCTGTTCCATTATGTCCCTTATGTCCCTTCCTATTCCTTAATGTCCCTTCCTGTTCCTTTCAGTCCCATTCCTGTTCCTTCCTGACCCTTCAAGTCCCTTCCTGTTCCTTACTGTCCCTTTATGTCCCCTTCTGTTTCTTAATGTCCTGTCCTGTCATGTCATGTCCCTTCTTGTCCTGTTCCTTACTGTCCCTTCAGGTCCCTTTCTGTTCCTTACTGTCCCTGCATGTCCCTTCCTGTCCTGTCATGTCCCTTCCTGTCCTGTCATGTCCCTTCCTGTCCCATCTTGTCCCTTCCTGTTCCTTGATGTCCAATCCTCTTCCTTTCTGTTGCTTCCTGTCTCGTCTTGTCTCTTCCTGTTCCCTCCTGTTTCTTGATGTCCCTTTATGTCCTTTCCTGTTTTTTCATGTGACTTCCTGTTCCTTCCTGTTGCTGGTTGGGGGGTTGGGTGGTCTAAGAAGAAATATATCTCGTTTCTCTTCCTGCACACAGTCGATATCCTGCTGCCTGTGTGGGATCTGGGCCTCGTTTTTATCGTTTCTGGGACAGAACGATTTGGGTGCTGAAGTTGAGATCGGAGACAGTGATGCATTCTTTCTCTTTCTCTCTCTATTTCTCTCTCACTTTTTCACAGTCTCTCTTTTTCTTCCTCTCTCGCCCCATCTTTTTATCGTTCCTTCTCTTTCATTTTCTTTTTCACTCTCTATATTTTGCCCTCTTTCTTGCTCCCTCTTTTACCTCTCTCTCTCTCTCTCTCTCTCTCTCTCTCTCTCTCTCTCTCTCTCTCTCTCTCTCTCTCTCTCTCTCTCTCTCAATCTTTCATTATCACCCTCTCTTTTCATCTTTTTCTCTTTTTTACACTTTTTTCACTATGCCTCACCCTCCCTCCCTCTTTCTCTCCTAACCTCTCTCATTTTCTCTTTTTCTTGCTCCTTTGCCCTCTCTTTTCATCTTTCACCCTTATTCACTTGTTTTTTTCTCTCTTTTACCCTCTTTTTCACCTTCTATCTCATTTCTTCTTTTACCCCCTCATCTCTCTTTCTATCTTTCACTCTTACTTTTTCTCCCCCTTTCTCTTTTTCTTTCTCTTTTTTCTCCTTTCTTTCTTTCTTTCTTTCTTTCTTTCTTTCTTTCTTTCTTTCTTTCTTTCTTTCTCTTGCCCTATTACTTTTCCACCTCTTTCTCTATCTTTTTCTCTCCCGCTCCTCCCAGTTTCTCCTCCACATGCTGCAGTAGATGAAGGGAATACATGCTGTCTGTATTTTGCTGGTGACACGGTTTGTAATGTGAACCTGATCTGTGTTTGTATTAATTCGCACTGACGTTCCACGTGCATCAACGAGCCTCGGCCGCCCACGACCCTGTCGCCGGTTTACCACTGTTCCTTCCTTGGAGCACTTTTGATAGATTCTGATCACTGCAGACCAGGAACATCCCACAAGATCTGCAGTGTTGGAGACGCTCTAACCCAGACGTCTAGACGTCCCAATGTGTCAAACTCGCTTAAATCCTTACGCGTGTTAATTTTTCCTGCTTCTAACATCAACCTGTTGACTTGCTGCCTTATAAATAAATCATCCCTCTAACAGGTGCCATGATCGAGAGATCATCAGTGTTCTTCACTTCACCATTTAGAATGTTTTAATGTTATAATGCTATCCAATATCTGTCATCTTTTCTGATTTCACAGCACGAAGAATCTCGAATCTCAAAAAAGCGTTGATTTTCTTTACATTCACTGGATGAAGCAGTTACTCAGACTAATTGGTTTCCACACCGTTTCCTCAACTCTTTCACCCTGAACTCAATCGCATTACTGCTTGTCTACTTGCATTTCTATTCTCAGCTTGGACATGTTTTGTTCTCCTGAGCAAACAAAAATCACACACACACACACACACACACACACACACACACACACACACACACACACACACACACACACACACACACACATATATTATTAATGAGTAGAGTCTCAAGATTATACACTGTTTGGACAAAAGTATTGGGACTCCTCACCTTTCCAACTATATATGGTTCCTCTCCAAGCAGTTACCACAAACTTCTAAAGCAGGCACACACTTGTATAGGGTCTTTAGATGTTGCATGAAATTCCTCACCTTCCCACCTCCATCAGTACCTGACTTTACTAACACCCTTGTGGCCGAATTGTGAAATGAATTTCCACAAAATCTAGTGAAACATCTTCCCAGAAGAGTGGAGCTGACTCTCTCGGGAAATACTCACTTTTGGAAACATCCTCAATTGTAATAAATAGTAATCAATTCCCAATGAATGAGTGGAAGGATTTGATTATCTTTTTCTCTTTCTCTATCTCACACTTTCAAGCCGGTGCAGATGTGTGACGTTGGCGTGAACGCTCTTCGCACAGCGCTGCATATCACTTCAGTGAGATCTATAAATAATGGCACTGTGTAGAGTAAACGTAGGCGTCTGCACTTCTTTTAGCAGCGTGTGAGCTATTTCTGGATCCTTCTTTCACGTGCACAGCGCCTGAATTATTCAGAGCCGGAGTGTGAGGAGCGAGAGATGAAGCTGGGCATCAAACACACACACACACACACACACACACTGCAGAACCTCCTAGATGAGAAATGAAAAAAGACATTGAATATAAATTGTCGCTTTTAATGCTGTAGGGCTATAAGTTTGTGGACACCCGACCATAAGATTGCTGTGTGATTATTTTTTGTACATCCCATTAGACATTTAGTTCCCATTCGCTCTTATAATAAGCTTCACTCTTCTGGGAAGATGTTTAGCCACAAGGGTATTAGTGAAGTCATTTACTGATGTAGGTGAGGAGGCCTGGGGTGCAGTTAGCATTCACATTCAAGTTTGGAGCTTTATAGCAGGAGGTGTTCGACCTCTTTCAAACCATGGCAAGCAGACATTCATGGTGCAAGCACTTTGTGTCCTGCTGGGTACAGGTTTTGGGTCTCGTAGTTTAAGCGAATAAAATAAAGAAGAACCACGCCTCCTATAGAACCAGGTGTGGGTGGAAAAGTCGGATGTCTTAATACTTTTGACCTTGTCCTTGTGTAAGTGGAAAGAGGGAGGACGGATGAGTGTATGACATCACCCACATCCTTTCTTTCTATCTCATTGCACCGAGTTTCATTGCACGGTATTGTCTGGCCCGCGCGACGACAAAATGAGTGACCTCTACTGCTCATAATGCTCATTTACATATTACCCATATAGCTTTGCTGCAGATAAATCACCGCCCTGTGCCATATCGAGAAGTTTCTTGATCGCGCTCGGCTCATTAGCAGCCTCCACATTTCATTAGAGACGCTTTGTTCTCAAAGAAAGCTATTGAGATCAAATTCGAGTGAGTGTCCTTGCTCATTGATCACATGCTGAAACGGTTCACCACTGGACTTTGAAAAGAAACAAAGGAATTACTGATAGAGTGGATGTGACGTTAACGTCACCGATGAATAAAACAAAAAAACATCAAAAAGCATCAAACCTGTACGGATATTTGGTATAATAAACTTTAGACCTGTTTCTAAATCATCTTGTATTTAAGGGAACATTATCCCCCCCACACACACATACCCGTCCTCTGGTAATTATTAGCCACATGCCACAAACTAGCCATCCGTCCAAAAGGTCATGTTTGTTTGCTTGTCATATTTTGTGTTTAAACGATAAGTCTGCTGAGCGTAATTATTTTTCCCTTGTAATATTCTAAAAAAAAGACGACGCACACATACACACACACATACTCAGCTGCTTTCTTATTTCCTGATCCAGCATCTGTCCAAACAGTGAGCACGTCCCTCTACGCCACACACGGGGCGCACAGGAAATTGTTGACTTTAATACCCGTTCAGTAGCGCAATTAAGGATGGAGGTCAGTCAGGAGATCGGCCTCGTCTCAATAAACTTGTTTTACAGTAGATATAGAAACCAGACAGGGCCGCTGAAATGCACAGACTGCTAATGAGTTGAGGACATTGTGGAGGGGGAGAAACTTGCTGAGAAGTCACCGAGGGTTTCTTTTGGATTCTTTTGTGTAATCTGCAATAGGATATTTCGTTTAGAAATGGCCATGGCCGGCGCATGAGGTGTGGCTGGTTGCAAAGTGTGTGATTTGGTGCAAAGGGTGTGTCTGGGTACAAAAGTCATGCCCAAATGTAAAGGATGTGGTCGAGGATAAAGGATGTGGTAAGAACCAAAGTGTGTGGTCTGGTGAAAAAGATTGGTGCAAAGGTTGTGATCAGCTACAAAAATCATGGATGGATGCAAAGGGTGTGGTTGTGGCAAAGGATGTGGTCATCAACAAATAGTATGGCCAGAGGGCAGGTACTTGGTAAGGCACAAAGTGCATGGCAGGGTGTAACGGGCATTGCCAGGTGCAAACGAGTGTCTTGGTACAAAAGGCATGGCCAGATGCAAAAAGCCCAGGCAGATGCAAAGGATGTGGTAATCTACAAGGCAGTGTTCTGGTGAAAGGGCTCAGTCAGGTGTAAAGGGTGTAGACATTTGCAAAGAGCATGGCCAGAGGCCAAGGGCATGGTCATACACCAAGTGCATGGCCTGGTGCAAAGGGCATAGCTGGTTGCAAGTGGCGTGACCAGTTGCATAGGTTGTCAGATTCTAACGGTGTGGCCAGGTGCAAGGGGCTGTGGCTGGTTTGTGAAGGGGTGACTCGGTGCAACGGGAGTGACTTTGGGCAAAGGGCATGGCCTGATGCAAAAAATATGGTCAGAAGGGTGTGGTCAGAAACAAAGGGTGTGGCGAATTACAAAGAGCATTGCCAGATACTAAATGTGTTGTCAGACACTTGCAAAGAATATAGTCAGGTAATTAGGGCGTAGTTAGGTACATATGATGTGGTCAGGTATATAGGGCGTAGTCTGGAACATAGGGCATGGTCAGGTACATGGGGCGTGGTCAGGTACATGGGGCGTGGTCAGGTATATGGGGCATGGTTGGGTACAAACGCAACGACGCAAGCCTTCCTGAACGTCTTTTTTGCCTCCTTTTATTTTTGTCATCTGTTCTTTTTTGCTTCTTTATACTGTCTTTTGTCTTCCTTTTATAAACCATCATCATCAGTTTCTCAGAAATGCTAACGTTTTACGGCTAGTTGTGCAATTTTCTCCCATTACTTTCTCATAAATCTTTAAGAATCTTTGTTTTGTAATTATTGCTATTTTTTTCCTCCATATCCACCACTTGGTGCTCCCTTAAAATCATTAACGCATATTAGCGTGTCTAACCGAGCGCCCCGTATTCCTGCCAAGTGCCCTCTTTTCACTCTACCCCCTCGCCTTTCTATTCCTGTCCTGAGTGAAAAATTCCTATTCCTTTCCATTTTATCGCACGTTATTGCTCGTTCCGCTGACGAGACGATGAGTTTAGCGTGAACTGAGCCGTCCACGGCTCCTTTAATGCCTTGCATTATTGTAATTATTCCACAGCCGGGGCTTTGATTTGTGCCGCGGCTCTCGTCCGGCTTGGCTGTGAGCGCAAATCTTTCTTTCGCACAAGCGTTTAGTGCACCATTAGCACTAAAAGCAGGCATAAACATTACAGATGATTTTCGTCTTTTTGTTTCTTTTTTTTCTTCACTCTCCTAACACATAATAATGCATTAGAAAGAAGCTCTCATGAAGTGATAAATGGAAATGTCTGGCTTTGATGTGAAAGTAGTAGTTTCTTCATGTTCCTCTGAGAAATAAGCAAACTCACGCACACACACACACTATTTTATAGTCCAGGTGTAGTTTTCTAAGACATTGTGTGCAAGACTCTTGGCTCCACCCACTAACAGGTACTAGCTTACTAATAGCTACTAAGTTGAAATTATAGTCTTACTGCACATTTTCTGTACAAGACTTCCTGTTGATTTTTACATCATGGTACTTGTTAATTAACATTCATAGCATTTGGCATCCAGATTGACTAACTACTACTACTTCTTTTGGCTGCTCTCATTAGGGGTTGCCAGAGCGGATCATTTGTCTCCATACTACTCTGTCCTCTACATCTGCCTTTTCAAATCAACTACCTGCATGTCTTCCTTCACCCCAGCCATAGGGTCTATGGTCCGTCCTCTGCACATGTTCCAACCATCTCAATCAGGCCTTTCTCACCTTGTCCCCAAAATGTTTTACATGCACTGTCCCTCCAATAAACTCGTTTCTAAATCTGTCCATCATCGTCACTGCCAACGAAAAACCTCAACATCTTTAGCTCTGCTACCTCCATCTCCACCTCCTGTCTTTTACTCAATGCCACTGTCTCTAAACCATACAACATCGCAGGTCTCACCACAGTTTTATAAACTTTTCCTTTCACTCTTGCAGATACTCTTCTATCACAAATCACCTATGCCACTTTTCTCCACCCTCCACTCTTTTCTTCACTTCTCTAACACCCTCTCCATTACTTTGCACTGTTGCCCCTATACCTCTCATTCACACACATGTACTCTGTCTTACTTCTACTGACTTTCATTCCCCTTTTCTCCAGCGCGTACCTCCACCTTTCCAGGCTCTTCTCAACCTGCTCCCTACTCTCACCACAAATCACAATATCATCCGCAAACATCATAGTCCAGGGAGACTCCTGTCTGACCTCGTTCGTCAACCTGTCCATCACCACTACAAACAGGAAAGGGCTCAGAGCCGATCCTTGATGCAGTCCAACCTCCACTTTGAACCAGTCTGTCATTCCGACTGCACACTTCACTGCTGTCACACTGTCCTCATACATGTTCTGCACCACCCTCACATACTTCTCTGACACACCTGACTTCCTTGTACAGTACCACAATTCCTCTCTCCACCCTGTTGTATGCTTTATCTAAATCCAAAAACACACAATGCAACTCCTTCTGACCTTCTCTCTATTTCTCCATTAACATTCTCAAAGCAAACAATGCGTCTGTGGTGCTCTTCCTCGGCATGAAACCATACTGTTGCTCACAGATGGTCACCTCTCCTCTCAGCCTGGCTTCCACTACTCTTTTCCATAACTTCATAGTGTGACTGTTCAACTTAATTCCCCTGTAGTTACTGCAGGTCTGCACATCTCCCTTATTCTTAAAGATCAGTACCAGCACACTCCTTCTCCATTCCTCAGGCATCTTCTCACCTTCCAAAATCCTGTTAAACAATCTTGTTAAAAACTCTACTGCATCTCTCTTAAACATCTCCACGCTTCTACTGGTATGTCATCTGGTCCAACCGACTTTTCACTCTTCATCCTTTTAATCGCTGCTCTCACTTCTTCCTTATTAATCATATCCACTTCTTGCTTCACTATCTCCACACCATCTAACCTTCTCTCTTATTTTCCTCATATATTAACTGCTCAAAATACTCCCTCCATCTTCTCAACACACTCTCCTCACTAGTCACCACATTTCCCTCCCCATCCTTTATTACTTTTAACTTGCAGCACATCCTTCCCAGCTCGGTCCCTCTGACTGGCCAAATGGTACAAATCTTTTTCTCCTTAATTAGTGTCCAACTTCTCCTACAGATCCTCATATGCCTTTTCCTTGGCTTCTGCCACACCCCTCTTTATCTGCTGCCGGATCTCCTTGTTCTCCTGGCTACTTTTTTCATCACTCTGTCAATCCCAATTCTGTTTCTCTCTTTCTCTTTCTCCTTTCTCGCTCTCATGCACTTCCTCATTCCACCACCACATCTCTTTGTCTTCCTTTCTATTTCCATATGTCACACCAAGTACCTTTCTAGCTGTCTCCCTCATCACTCCTGCAGTAGTTCCCCAATCATCCAGCACCTCTTCACCACCACTGAGCCCCTGTCTGACCTCTTCCCTAAATCTCACACTACAGTCTTCCTCCTTCAGTTTCCACCATCTTATTCTTCTTTTAGTCCTCACTCTCCTCCACTTCTTCTTCACCTCCAAAACCACCATCCAATGCTGTCTAGCTAGAATGGTCCCTGCCAACACCTTACAGTTACAATCTCCTTCAGGTTGCATCTCCTACATAGAACATAGTCCACCTGTGTGCACCTTCCTCCACTCTTATACGTCACCCTATGATACTCCTTCTTTTCAAAATAAGAGTTCACTACTGCTATTTCCATCCTTTTAGCAAAATCTACCGCCATCTGCCCTTCCACATTCCTCTCCTTAAAGCCATACCTACCTATCACCTCTTCATCAAATCTGTTCTCCTTCTCCTCCTTCAGCCAACAGTAGCCTAAATTCCACCGGACTCTTGTTTATTTAAGTTCCCTCATTCTACTAGTCTTCTAGTTCCCAGGTTTGTCTAGTCTCTTCTTGTTTCTCCCACTTCCATATTTTTTCCAGTCCTTGCTCTTATTGTGTAACAGAAATTGTCTCTGTCTTTTTCTCCTGATCCACAGGTTTCTTCTAGTTCCATTGTTTTCTGCTTTTCCAAGATTCTTTCCATATTTTGCTTCAGTTTCCTCCTCTTTTTTACTCTGATATCCTCTAGGATTCTCTAGTTCTCATGTTTTCCTGGTTCTCTAAGTGTGCTTATTTCTTTTGTGTCTTCTCATTTTTTTGTTCCACTAGCAGTCCCAGTGTCCTATTTGTGTCCCAGTTGCTCTAGTTCTCATGTGGTTGTCCTGGTTGTTCTAATTTCTTCCAGCTCTTCTAGTTGTGGTGTTATAGTTCAGCTAGTGTCCCAAATCATTTAGCTTCTCTAGATTGTATGCTCTTCTGCTGTCTTATTTTTTCGGTGTTATTCTAGTAATTGTATTTAGTGCTTTTTTTTTAGTTCTGGTTTAATTCTACGAGTGTCCCAAGTTTTCTAGTTCTAGCTCTCATAATTTTCCTAGTTCATCTATTTCACTGATTGCTTCTAGTTCTTCAAGTTCTTGTAATCTCATAGTGTCCTGTGTTCTTCAAGTCCTCTTAGTGTCTGCTTCTTTTACTTCTTTTACTCATATTCTCCAATATGCATAATTCCTATAAGTTCCTATAGTTCCTGTGTTGTCCATATGTTCTATTTCCTTGTCACCCTTCTGATCTTCTAGTTCTCATATTGTCCTAAATTATTCTAGTTTTTCTGCTTTCCAAAGTCTGAAATCCTCCAGTGCCCCATTTTCTAGTATTCTAGTTTTTCAAATTCCTAGTCCATGTGTATTTTAGTTGTATTTTCCTTCTATTTTGAGGTTTTTTGTCTCTCCCCTCAGAACCACAGTTATGTCTGCATTGTTCATGTCTGCTGGTGCGTCTGCTTGCGCTGATCGTTTCTCACAGTCCTGATTAAAACTAGATGTCTCCTGGTACCTGCATCAAATCATTTCCTATGGTTCAATGCAAAACGTTAATAACCATAACACAGTTATTTCTGTGTATTTTGTTTAATAAGCCAGGGCTTGTTGTTCTTTGGTAACAACCAGTTATTTTCGATTGCTGTTTCTGGTCAGGATAAAAATATCCACCTCGTGACCTGTGGGATTTATTGTTGGCGAGTTAGACCCTGACCGTGACCCCCAACTGTGCGAAAATCTCGTAAAGCTTTCGGACCGGGCTTTTAAATCTCGATCACACTGAGGCATTTAACCTCCACCCCTTGTGCTCTGACCCTTTCTTCTTCGTTTTGCTATTAGCGAGCCACCTGCTTTCACATTCAGCGATCTCTGCGGGGTTTAGATGCTAACCGCTTAGCTACCGGGTTCAATTTGAACTCGCTTTCGCAGTTGCTGATGTTTGAGGGGTTTTTCAGCAATAGTCCACAAACTGGAGCTTGAGGTTTTGGGATGATATGTGTTTCGGAATAGGTTTATAAGTTCATTGTATAATACAATTTAACCTTTCTTTTTTTTCAAGAGGAATATCTCTTCATGTCATAGTCTCCAGAAACCTTTTTATTATCAAATTACACACCCTGCATCAATATTTAATGTTGTGGAACACGTTCTTAGAATATTCTTTGGATTAGGTAGCATTTTCTTTACTTTAAACTAGGAGACCCAAACCTATACATATATACACAGTGCATCCTGGAAGTATTTACAGCGCTTTACGATTTCCACGTTTCAGCTTTATTACAAAATGGATTAAATGTATTATTTCCCTCAAAATTCTACCAACAAAACCCCATAATGACAACGTGAAAGAAGTTTGTTTGAAATCTTTTATTTATTTAATAAAAGATGAAAAAAAAATCACATGTACATAAGTTTTCACAGCCTTTGCCATGACACTCAAAATTGAGCTCAGGTGCATCCTGTTTATACTGAATATCCTACAGATGTTTCTACAATTGATTGGAGTCATTTTAGAATTGATTGGTCAATTTAGTTGATTGGACATGATTTGGTCTATAGAAGGTTCCACAGTTAACAGTGCAGATCAGAGCACAAACCAAGCCATGAAGTCCAAGGAATTGTCTGTAGACCTCAGAGACAGGATTGTATGGAGGCACAGATTTGGGGAAGGGCACAGAAAAACTTCGGCAGCATTGAAAGTCTCAATGAGCACAGTGGCCTTCATCATCCATAAATGGAAGAAGTTTGGAACTACCCGGACGCTTTCTAGAGAGGAGCCACCCTGCTAAACTCAGCGATTAAAGGAGAAGGGGCATCGTCAGAGAGGTGACCAAGAACCCGATGGTCACTCTGAAAGAGCTCCAGTGTTTCTCTGTGGAGAGAGGAGAACAATGGAGAAGAACAACCATCTCTGCAGCACTCCACCAATCAGGCCTGTATGGTACAGTGGCCAGACTGAAGACTCTCCTTAGTAAAAGGCACATGACAGATCACCTGGAGTTTGCCACAAGGTGAACCTGAACCTGAAGGAGTGTCAGCCCATGAGAAACAAATATTTAACTCTTTGGCCTGAATGCCAAGTGTCCTGTCTGGAGGAAACCAGGCACTGCTCATCACCTGGTCAATACCATCTCTGCAGTGAAGCATGGTGGTGGCAGCATTATGTTGTGGGGATGTTTTTTCACAAAAACCATATGTATTAGTAAGCAAATGTTTTGATTATAAAAGCACTGAATATGAAAAATGTCATTGATCGTAATAATACTCTTTCACTAGGATATATACTGTATATACACGTGTGTGTGTGTGTGTGTGTGTGTGTGTGTGTGTGTGTGTGTGTGTGTGTGTGTGTGTGTGTATATATATATATATATATATATATATATATATATATATATATATATATATATATATATATATATATATATACATACTGTCAAAATTAAGGCATTAATGCAAATTTATTTTAGCGGCACTAATTTTATTATCGCGTTTGTTTTTCATCCATCAATTAAAACCGTCCGTGTGGAAACATTGCAAAAGTTTTGTTAAGTGTCCTGATGATTTACGTCATTTAAAACACCAAAATTACATTTGAAAAGTATAAATTTAAGGGGCATTTAGAACTGATACAAATGTGCGATAAAGTTGCGATTAATCACAAATCAACTCATGACAATCACATGATTATTACGATTCAATATTTGAATTGATTGACAGCCTTTATGTGTGTATATATTTGTATAAAACAAATTAAACTAATCTAGTATTAGGAGGCATAATACATACATTTAAACTCATAATATCATTTCCACAATAATGCATAAGAATGATGTGGCCCTCACAGAAAAAGGTTTCAGGACCCCTGGTTTACATCAACGTTTCTGCTCGAACAGAGAAAACATAATTACTTGGTATTCTCGATCCAGAATCCTAGCTATGTACTCGATTTTAGGAGTAAAAATCAGTGACATGCTGTTTATAAGAAGAATCTGATTAGAATAGCATGGTTAATGACTTCATCAGGTTTTCAAATTGCTTCTCTTAGATGTCTGCCAAAGATCATTTCAACATATACAACGTATAACGAGAGTTGGATTGAGGGTAAACCTGGTGAAGCTGTTCGAGAATGGCTTGAGAAGTCAGGACACTCTAGATGAGTAAAACTAGATCATTATTAGTAATGATGATAATGTCTTTTCTTACAACACTTAAAAATGTAGAATTTCTGCACATTCTCCATGGACTAATGTAGCAAATAGGTTTCTCTAATGTTCTCCCTGTCTTGCTTGAGCTCAGACATTAGGGTTACACAATAGGCTCATGTAAGTAAGTGCTCAAGTAACTTCATTAATAAATCCATTATCTTGTTTGAGTCCCATTTGACATTTGTCAGAAGCCACGCTGGTAACGAGTGGAAAAAGGTTCTGCGGGACTGAAATAGAACCTTCTGCCTGAGGAACAAGGTTCTGCATTTTAGCAAAACTGTGTACTAGCAAGTAATTATTATAACCTGCTGTTTTTTTTCTCTCTTTTTCACTATATTTCTATCTCAATGTAGTGCAGTATTGGCTGAACATATCGTCTTTAAAGCACCATGCGTGGCTCCACCACCCTCTCTTAAAATAATCAATATTATAGACTATAGAGTCTACATACATGCCCATAATGAACTTTTCAGAAATCACATTATGAGGGTAAATAATTATGGCATCAACCAAACAGTATTCAGGAGACAATCTATAGATTATTTTTTTTGTCTCGCATCATGTGTGTTTCAATTGAACATAAAATTCACGGTTCGGTAGGTATCTCGGATTTTAAGTCATGGTTCAGTTTGGCACATTTAGGGGGCAAGAACTATGAAACATTAAAATTGCTTGTTGCTTTTTATTAACGCAGTTTGTTATCATTAACATTTTGCGATCGTCAGCGGTTTACATTTTAGAACAATTTTAAAAACTGTATATAAGCATTGTATAAAAGCATTTTTATTAAAATGTCCGCTTGGTTGAATAAAATGTCAAATGATATTTTATAATTCGAAATACAAATTTTTATTATATTGATGTCATTGAGAAAGCGATTAAATTGGCACAAATTAAATTGGTTAAAATGAAATAATTAGTAAATTCAATTAAATAGTTTGCATTTGTTGGACGCCATTTGAGTAATACAGATGTGTATATGTGTATAGGTGTGTGTATGTGTATAAGTGTGTGTGTGTTGGCAATGGCAGCGATTTCGTTTTACAACACACAACAAATCGTATTTCCAGCACGGAGTGAGCAGCCGCTCATATACAGCTCATATACAGCTGTTCATGGGAAGTTTAACTGTTCATCGCAAGTTCATGGGAATAGTTTGTGGAGTAACCTCATGGTGGGAGAAGTCAGGAAGAAGGATTTGTAGGAATTTCTTCTGCGTCTATCAGTGTATTGGACATTACCCACAACTAAACCAGTTTAAAACAACAAACGTTTTCTAGCTTCTTTTTTTTTATTGTAACGAATCACCGCAGGCATCTGTCTCATGTTCTCACGAGTTCTCACGAGCAGCTCTTGTTGTACCAGACAAACTTCCCCTTCTTTCTTAAGGCCAAGGTTTACTCCTGACACCCCCTAATTAAGCATGCCACGCTGTGTCTCTTTCTCTCTCTCTCACACACACTCTTTCGCAGCGTCCTCACACCCAAGGCAACAGTAAGATTGTCTCTGGCTGTTTGCTTGTTCTGATGTCTGAAATGAAGTGAATTCATCTCTGATATGGCGGGAAGGCATGCAATTAGTGCAGGTTATAAATACAGCCCTGTAATCAGCCCCTCTCGCTTTCTCCCTCCGTTCCCATCTGTCTGACTCAACAAAGGAAATAAATTGGACTCTTTTGTTGTAGTTTTATTTTGTTTTGCAGGTTGCAAGTGAGAAGGGAAGAGAGTGTGGAAACGAACATGTTAGCGAGAAACGAGCTCCATGCAGTAAGACAAAAAAGAAATCAAAGCTGTATGTCGGGTTCTGATGGTCGTGTGGTCATGGAAGAAGTCGCTGGGGGTCACGCTGAGCCTGTCTGGGGTTCACGCTGAGCCTGTCTGGGGTTCACCCTGAGCCTGTCTGGGGTTCATTCTGAGCCTGTCTGGGCTTCAATCTGAGAATGTCTGGGGTTCATTTTGAGCCTGTCTGGGCTTCAATCTGAGAATGTCTGGGGTTCATTCTGAGTATGGCTGGGGTTCATGCTGAGCCTGTCTGGGGTTCAATCTGAGAATGTCTGGGGTTCAATCTGAGAATGTCTGGGGTTCAATCTGAGAATGTCTAGGGTTCACTCTGAGCCTGTCTGGGGTTTACGCTGAGCCTGTCTGGGGTTCACGCTGAGCCTGTCTGGGGTTCAATCTGAGAATGTCTAGGGTTCATTCTGAACCTGTCTGGGGTTCAATCTGAGAATGTCTGGGGTTCACTCTGAGCCTGTCTGGGGTTCATACTGAGCCTGTCTGGGGTTTACGCTGCGCCTGTCTGGGGTTCACTCTGAGCCTGTCTGGGATTTAGGCTGAGCATGTCTGGGGTTCACTCTGGGCATGTCTTGGGTTCACTCTGGGCATGTCTGGGGTTCGGACCTGCTGTGGGAACAGAAAACCTACGCCACTGGTGCAAAATGTATACCACTTTCTACTGCTGTGAACAAACAACCTAGTATACATTAAGCTGGAGTTTAAAAAAGTACACAATTTTGGACAGTGAATGAGTGGAAGAAAGTTCTGTTAAGTCCAAATGGGGCATTTCATTTGTCTCAACAGAAGAAGAACTTTGAGGAGAGAAGATGTGATCAGACTTCCTCACCCCCACAGTCACACATGGAGGTGGAAGCTTAATGGTTTGGAGGTTGTTTTGGAGCAGGGAAGGGTCATACTTCACCATACACCATGCGATTCTGTCTGGACTGCACTGACTGGAGCTGTCTTTGTGATGTTACAGGGACGTGGAACAGTTTTTGGGTTTACTAGTTCAAGTGAAGAGACAATTTCACGGTGAAACATCCAAAGACATCGGATACAATTGCGTGCCTCCAACTTTGTTGAAACATCTTGAAGAACCACATATGGGTAAAAAGGCGCTATAGTGTAGCTATATCTCAGTAACTGCTTTCATTTAGTACCACTGAAGCTTGTTGTGATGGTTTGCGTGGCCAATGAATAAATGGAGTTATAATTTTATTTCCTTTTTCTCCTGCATTGGAGCTGAGCCACACTGAAACTCAGGTTTATTAGAACTAAATAATAATAAAGAGTTGCTTCTCATTCTGGAAAGATTCCCAGTTCAACGCTCTCACAACGTCAGAACCTTTCGACTATGCAAAAAAAAATATATATATAATTTTTTATGAGGTCCAGAGGTTTGGTTACCTCACTGTATGCAATTTTAGGTGGATTCGAGGAGACTCTCTATCTCGATGATGCAGCTAGATCTATCCAAAAAGATGGATGTCCGGTTCTTTCGCTCTGTCCCTGAGGTTACGCTGTGGTTTCTCTGAGCGATCACTGTTGGTAAACACAGCACAGATCAATCTCCAGTCTAATTACACTTCGCTCTTTTATTCGTTCACTTTGTCTAGGCTTATTGTCCATTTCACAGAAATCAGGGAATAAAACCAGAAAACGAGTGCTGCTTTGGACAACATGTCGAGGTGTGTGTATGTGTGTGTGTGTGTGTGTAGAAGATCCTCTTCTGGGAATTCTGACATGAGATGGTATTGTATGAGGTTAAACGTATCCACTCGACTGTCACACTGATACACATCACCCCATGTTACTCTACATTAAAATATAGCTCGATGCGGGAATTCTGTGCATGAGACTGGCTAAAGTGAGCTAGAAACACATTTGTGGAAATACACTAGTATTTAGACTTCTTTAGTGCAGGGCATTTTTTTTTTTTTTTTTTTTTGCTTGTTTCTGTTGTCCAAGAATCAGTTTTTGGTGATTGCTCTCCTAGAATGTGTTCTAAAGAAGGATTGAATTTTCCTGTCAAATTGCACTGATGAAAAGTGAAACGATGCTAATACTGATAACGATTCAATAATACTTAAATATAACAATGTATGGATTTGCATGTCAGAGCATTCAGCTGTGCGTCAACGCGATGCCAAGGAGGAACGACACCTAAGAGAAGCAGCCGCTGCTGCTTATCAATATTGGAGGGGTTATAAGGCCGTTTCCAAACAATTTTAAGCTCATCATGATTAATTTGACAATGTATGGATTTGCCTGTCGGAGCATTCAAGTATGTGTCAATGCAATGCCAAGGACGAACGACATCACACATGACCTTAAAGAAGTGTTCGCTGGTGCCTGTCAGACTGGAAGGGGTTATAAGGCCGTTTCCAAACAATTTCAAGCTCATCATGATTAATATGACGATATATGGATTTGCCTGTCGGAGCATTCAGGTGTGCGTTAACACGATGCCAAGCACGAATGACTTCACACATGACCTTAGAGAAGTGTTCGCTGTTGCCTATCAATCTGGAAAGGGTTATAAGGCCGTTTTCAAACAATTTCA
>JBCEWE010000265.1:0-80000 GCA_039877035.1 Silurus lanzhouensis | reverse complement strand
GCTACCGAGGCCCGCGCTAAAGCCTGATGGGGTGTGATGGGAGGGGAGGAGTTTTGCATTCCAGTCTGTAGAAGTCTGTTCCTTGGTGATTTAATGAGAGACAGAACGGATTCCGGTCGGAGATTAACGAGGCCTAATGAGCTGAATCATATGCTGAGTCAGGAATCAAATCTTTGATGAGTTGTTTTGGATGATAGTGTGTATGTGTGTGGGTGTGGGTGTGTGTGTGTGTGTGTTAGGGTTTTCTGTAAGGGCCGTACTCAAGGGCCCACCACAAGCCTGCTACTGTTGGGATTTAAACTTACGACCTTCCAAAGCGACGTCCAACACCTTCACCACTAATGTAATGGCTTTTGCTTTTCTTCATCTTCTTTTTCTTCTTCTTCCTCGTCTTCTTTCCATCTTATTTTCATTCAAACTTTTTGTGTTGGGGGCGGAGCTTAACTCTAAAAAAGTGCTCAGCACAGCAGATCTACATGATGCTCAGCATTTGATCTTGGTCACATTTAGCTTCCTCTGACCATCGCGTCACGCTGCCACGCATAAATCCTTGGCAGGACTAAACTAATTGAGCGTGAGGAAAGCAGATCAATCCCACTTAAAATCTTTAATCAATGGATGATCAGCAAACTGGATTAGCAGAGCTCGGCTCCCGGAGGTCGGTTCCTCAGGGGAAGAGCGTGTCCGCCGACTCAGCACTTCTCTTTAATTGGGCTCCATACAAATGGTGGTGCATTGATCTGGCTGCGAGAATGGACACTGTAGACCGAGTGGTGCCTGTCATTAGCACCTCTCGGTGCATTCTGGGTAATGGAGGAATCTGTGTGTGTGTGTGTGTGTGTGTGTGTGTGTGTGTGTGAGAGAGATATGATCCAATTTAGCATAGTAGGTAATGGAAAAGTGATGGCCAGTGGAAGTCAAAGCCCATCCTGCAACCTCCACTAAAAAGCGTCTCATTACAAGCTCATTCCTGTCGAAGGCCTCTTCTTCTTCTTCTTCTTCTTCTTCTTTTTGATCAATCTGTTCTTTATGTTCTTATTGTTCTTGTTTGTACTTGATAACTTGATGATCCTTGTACTTATGCTTTCTTTTCATGGTCTTATTTGCTTTTCCTTTCTTTACTTCTACTTGTTGTCATCAACATCATCAACTCCTTCTCCTGTTTGTACTTTTCCACCTCCTTGTCATTCTCCTTCCTCTTTTTATTCATTTCTTCTTCCTCTTTCTCCTTCTTTGTATTCTTTTCCTCTTCCTCTCCTTCTTTTGCATTCGTAACCTTCAACTTCTCTCCATCTTGCCGGGCTCATGCTGTTTTTTTCTTTTTGTTCTTGATGTGTTCTTGCTTCATTGTCTTATCAACCTTTTTCCTTTCTTTCCATTTCCTTGCTAGCACTGTTCCACCTTGTCCTTCTTCTTCTTGTGCAGCTGCCATGTTAACATTTCAGACACAGACCGTACCTCAAAAAAATGTGTGTGTGTGTGAGAGAGAGAGAAAGAGAGAGGCAGATGGGTGCTGTGGGATTGATCAGTACCATGGCTGTCTGACCTTCTCATAAACCTCTTATATCAAATTCTCTTTCCAATTCTTTTCCCCAGAGCTTTTTCCGCAGCCTTGAAACTTCACTCTGTCTTTTCAGCACCTTTCTCCATCCCTTTCTCCGGCACCTTCTTGACCTCCAACCCCCTCACCTCTGGTCATGTACATGCTCTTCTCTCACTTCCTGTTTACTAGCTTCCATATCTTTGTCTTGAATACTTCTCTTAACCTGCATTATCGTCTCCTTCCGTCCCCCATCCTGTCCTTCTATTACCTCTTATCCCTCTCGTCTATTTTCCCATTACCCCTGACATTTAGCTCGCTGGCTCCTCCACACTCTGCTCCCCAGCAGCCGGTATTTAAGGCCTTGTTGTCTCGCTGAGAGGAACACAGGGAGCGTAAGAGCGCAGTAGACAGATAGACAGAGAGACGGGGTGCACTGGTTCTGGTCTCCCGCTGGGGAAACACAGAGTGTGTAATTAAGTTTCAGTTCTGCAGGCTGTGCTTATACAGAACACACTATAGCCGTATTATAGCTATTATAATCTCCACATCGACCACGGCGAAGGGCTTAGTCTGATGGGATAATGATGAAGTAATGACAGTTTGGAGCAAACTGTTGTCTAGAACATTCTTTCTACCTTACAGAATCTGTGTGCGCTCGCACATGATGAGATCCCGTTCTTGCCCGGGAAACTTTGCAAGGTGGGCCTTTCATGCTTCGCCAATTAGCTCCACAAAACCATCGTCCTTTTACACATTTAGATTTAACCCATAAATCTCATTTGGGTAACTGATTCTGAGACGAGTAGTGGTTTTTGTTTTTTTATTTTTTTATGTTTCAAACCGACTCTCTCACAATCATGCACACCTGAAGGAATCCTGGATCTGGAGCAGAACTTTCACTTGCTCCAAATGGACCCTCTTTTAAAGGTCACTCTCACCCTGCTACTGAAGAAATTCCCACGATCCCACCCACTCCCAACTTTTCTGAGCACAGCAGCAAGATAAGGCAATGGTTGAAATACCTGAGGTCCTTCAATATCTTTTGGACATTGAGCCAGCACTGCATGCTGGAGTTAGACTGCAGGTCAGGGAGATCCAGGTGTGAAAGATCCTTAGAACCTTACAGGGTATATATATATTGAAAATCCCTACAATCGTAAAGATGTTAATGGGCACCAGACATCTTCACCAGGGCAATGATTCAACAGCCCCATAACAGATCCTGCTTTATTTTTGCATCAAGGTACTGAAAAATGTCCACAGGGGCATCAATTTTATGGGGGTGGTTTTTCCTCTTCTACTTTAAAGTCATTTGAACTCAATGTTCTTGCTGACATTCAGGGCAGTTGTAGTTTAGTGGTTAAGGCTCAGGGTTACTGATCATAAGGTTGCCACTGTTGAGCTAGACGTTTAACCCTGTGTGCTCCAGGGACGCTGTATCATGGCTGACCCTGCCCTCTGACCCCAGCTTCCTGACATTTTGGGAAAACCTTGTAAGGTGGTTAAGGTTCTGGGTTCCTGATCGAAAAGTCGTGGGTTCAAGGGGTCCTGTATCCTGCGCTCTGACCCCAAATTCCTAACATCTCTTGTCTTTTTTAGGTTTTCTCCTAGCACACTTTTTATAATTCATCCAAGTTCTCATTATTACCAGAGCTTAGTCCCAACACATCAACTTGCCCTATGGTTTTAGAGTTGGAATTAGCCACACAGTACATCTGGGGCTCGGGACACAACCCCAGGGGGCTCCAATCCTGAGGGTAAGGTAGATTAGGACATGTCCGCCCACCCAGACTGTCAAAAAGTCCACTGACGCAGGGGTTGGGTAGAGTCCAAAGTTCTCTAGTTGTGTGGTAGGACTGTTAAGACTGTTCTCTTTATGGCTTTTGTGTAGGATTGGAGTATAAGCAAGTAGAATATTGCAAGTTCAAATCCCAGCACAATTACCCTGGTACCCTGGCTTTGTACAGTAGTAAGTTATTTTTGGACAACAGCGTTCCCCAGATAAATAAATGTAAGTGCATGACCGTAGCCCTGGAGTCGAGTGTGACAAGAGCAAAAAAAATAAAAATACAGTGACGGTACAATCACCAGGATTTCGCCTCTGTTTCCCTATAAGCACTAGACACTCAGTAAAATGCCAACCTGAGAGATTTGTGATAATAATATGTTCACAGCTTTATAGCTGAGACCTGTAGGTAATAATTTGTCTTCACAAGCTCGTGAGGTGAGTAACCCTGAGTCTGCTTGGCTTCGGCCTTTCTGAATAACCAACATCAGCGCTTTTACAAGGTCAGGAATTTTTTCATGTCAGCATGAAAAACGGCTCTACGTTTTACTATCAGCCTTTAAAGTGTATTAGATGAGTTGCATTAGTTATGCAGGTGAATCTGATAGAATTTGCGAGGGCTCAACATATTTTTATTCAATGATTTGTCTTATAATAGCCTATCCGTTTTACTTTCAAATTATTTGCTCAGTGAAAGTCCTGTCAAGAACCTCTGACAGGCACTTCAATTATTCAGGGGTGAATTGAAGCAGAAAAAAAACACTATCTATCCTCTGAAAGGCTGATGATTTTTTTCTCTAGAGTACCCATGTGTTGCAGAGTAAAAGCGTTCTAATAAAGGAGCCAGACCAGGCTGAGATCAATCCCAGTTCAGGACCTGGGGAATAGCAGTGTTTAATTTTAGAGCTCTGAGATTAGAGAAGAGATAATTCCAGTATCAAGCCCAACAAGATGCTCAAATTAAATCCATCTATTCGTCGCTGTTGGCGTCTCGGTGGAGCGAGGCCATGCCAACTTGCGCTGGGCGGCCAAGCAGCCCGGCTTAGCCAAACTCTGCCTTTCTTCTTCACTCGCTCTGGCTCTAAATTCAATAACATGGATAGAAACTGCATGACTCAACACAGCAAAGAAAGACAGGAGAACTCCTGCTCCTCACACTCACGCACAATATGGCGTGTTATTCATTTGGGAACAGACGGTGCAAGGCGTAGCTGGGGTTCGACCCAAACTCCGCATAAGTATCTTGGGATTTTGTTTCGAAATTTCCGTCCATACTTTTCGTATCCCACACATCGCTTGGAACACAGCAAAGGTCAAAGGCCAAGCTGGGGCATTGTATAGCGTGGAGGATAAGATTTGGGAAATCAGAATGTTCTTGGGTTTGCATGCACTCTAAAAATATGTGGGTTAAATCTGGGTAAATATGGAAAAGCCAGTTCTGGGTCCCATATGGACTTCTCCAGTATGAGCTGTTTTAACCCAGTAAGGTCAGGTGAGGGTGTTCAGCTAGCATACCAGCTGCGTGATTCGCATCAGTGCGTCTGTATAAAAGTTAACGATGGGATGCTGTTGATTTTAAAAAAGTGTGCGTCGGATACAAGTTGGTATCATGATGCATCTCTTTCTAAAAAAGGATGTACTTTTATGTATAATTGTTCGTAGATGCTCTATACTTTTATGATCTAGAAAAAAAGAACAATATTTTCCATGAGGTTTGACTTCTGGTTTCTGACTACATGAATACAACGTATCGCAACGCTACGGAGAGCGAGGCGTGTCCTGAGAGTCACATAAAATACAGATTAACATGGCAGAGGTAGAGCTGTAGCTTCCTGCACACACAACAGGAAAAGAACTGGTTTTATTTTGTCCTTTTATTAAATTCTTTTCTGTACTACAAAGGCGTGTTTGCGAAAGGACCACGCTTCAGAAGCCTGAAGGCACTTAAGTAAATTGATGATTTGCTGTCTGTCTGAACCAAAGAAATAAAAGTGAGCTTTCTGTACCGTATTGAATTGTACAGCAACGGATTTTCTTTTCATTGGATCGTATTGTAATGGAAATCGGATCGCATCGGTGGACGCTTTAAATGTATCTTTAATGTATCTTATTGTTGTATAATGGAGACGGACAGACAGTCAGACAGACAGATAGATAGTTTATTGGGGTTTGTGGTCTGGCTGCTCTGTCTTGAACCAGCATTAAAAAAGTCCAGAAAATGATTCTTGACACATCATTACTAACCAAATTGAAGTGATGTCATCCACCTAGCTGGCTATACGCTAGTATTGCTTTGGTCAATGGTAAAATATTTGCTAATAACCATATGTACTTTAATAAACACATCATCTTGTGCATTATTACTGCAAGATGTTACTGTACATCTGACTCACTAGGAGTGAGGTCTTTGAGCTCACAGTGGATTGCGGCATGCAGGACTCCTCTTTCATGTCTTTATCAGTATTTACAAGCATCAATTATTCGTCATTCCCTTCATCCTGCATACACACATTCACATGCTCTACAAACCACTATTCCCAGTGCAGATAAGCAAATTCTTCTCATTTTATCATTTAAAAAATAATATAAAAAAAGAAAAACTCCAGCCTTTAGCTGCGCTCGTAACAACTGCCTCTGGATAAGTGCTTAAAAAGCCTCGTTCTCTGTTTTAAATCTGGTCGCTGGTGGCATCCTGTATTCGCTCTCATGTTTGCAGAAGAGCCCTTGAAGCTGTGTGTCTCCTCATCTGAGTACTGGATCAGCAGAGAACCCTCAGGGTTTCCCGGAGCACACCGGAGTGGCACACAAAAGCAAAGGGTTTGATAAATAAGATCATGCATTGCATATTAGCATAAGTGAAAAATCTTCTTTTAAATGTCAAGCTCAGATATATTTGTTCTCTCTTTATTTCTTTTTTTAGATTTTGAGCGTTCAAGCTAGCATAGATACGAGCTACTGGAAGTGTCTTATCCACAAAGATCTGCCCTACACCAGTACACACGGTCATATAGAATCACATGCTCACTGGGCCTTGCTGGGAAAAGAACCCTTTAGGGACTATTTTAACAACCCATTTGGAACTTCTCAGGAACTATCCTAAGATCCCATTTGGAACTTAACAGGAACCTTTTAAGATCTATCCTAAGATCACATTTGGAATTTCCAAAAGACTTTAGGAACTTTCCTAAGATCCCATTTTTGAACTTCCATGAAGACTTTAGGAACTATCCTAAGATCCCATTTGAACCTTCCAAAGAACTCTTTAGGAACTATCCTTAAAACCCATTTGGAACCTCCAGGGAACTCAGTTAGATTAGTATAGTTATTTAAAAAATCGCTCTAGGGACGATTTAAAGAACTTCTTAGGAATGAGCATTAAAAACTTAGGAACCATAAAAGGTTTTTGTAGAAACTATGAAAGATTTAAATGATTCTTTGGGAGAAAAACAAACAAACCTGTGTGTGGGGTTGTGGGGTTGCAATGGTGGTGTTGATGGTGACCGTGTCATTCAGAGGGCAATCAGGTGAGTGAACGCCATGGGCTTGTACTGACACTGTGTGTGTGTGTGTGTGTGTGTGTGTGTGTGTGTGTGTGTGTGTGTGTGTGTGTGTGTGTGTGTGTATATATATGTGTGTGTGTGTGTGTGTGTGTAGCTTGACACAATGGTCACCCTCAGCAACCATGCTGCTGTCCAAGGTAGAGAGATGTGTGTTTACTTACACCCTGAGGACAACACACTCTAACTCACACACACACACACACACACACACACACACACACACACACACACACACACACACACACACTTGCTGCAGAGTTACAGCTGGCATGGATCATTCTTTTCTTTAGTGCTCATCTCTCTTTTTACAAGAAATGTCCATGGCATGTGTACATGTGTTTGAGAGTACACCACCCGAGTGTGTACATACATCGCTCATGGATCACCGAATGAGACACACACACACACCTTCCACACCGAGGCCACTTGTAAGTATCCAGGGGCCGTTGTGTGCTCACCGAGTGTTTAGCTCCACTGTCGTTCCCCATTAACTTTCCTCCAGCCTTTAGTCTGAATCCGCTCTGCACAACACCCCTCATTAACCATATCAGGAGCAGACGCTCGGAATATCTGCAGGGACAGATGGGTGTGTAACAACCAGGTGAACTTCCCTGGCTGGTTAAATCCTGACTCCCATTACCTTTAAACTCAGCTTTCTGGGTGGCATTACCATTGGTATTATTATCCTGGGTTATTTGACTGTGCAGTAGTGATAGTGTTCATTTTAACATCCTGGCTTGCATTAAAGTTAATATTAGGTAAGTTGTGGTTTACTGGCGTTGGCCTTTGGAATCGGAAGGTCACAAGTTCAAATCCCACCACCACCAAGCTGCCACTGCTGGGCCCTTGAGCAAGGCCCTTAACCATCTCCTGCTCATTTGTAAGTAGCTCTGGATAAGGGCGTCAGCCAAATGCCATAAATGTAAATGTATTAACATCATAGGTGGCAGTAGTGTCCATAATAACATACTAGATTGCATTAGTGTTTTTCAACATCCTGGGTGGCGTTAGTGTTCACTTTATCATCCCCGGTGGCATTACCGTTCACTTTATCATCCTGGGTGGCATTACCATTCACTTTATCATCCTGGGTGGCATTACTGTTTACATTTTCATCCTGGGTGGCATTACAGTTCACTTTATCATCCTGGGTGGCATTACAGTTCACTTTATAATCCTGGGTGGCATTACCATTCACTTTATCATCCTGGGTGGCATTACTGTTTACATTTTCATCCTGGGTGGTATTACAGTTCACTTTATCATCCTGGGTGGCATTAAAGTTCACTTTATAATCCTGGGTGGCATTACCATTCACTTTATCATCCTGGGTGGCATTACTGTTCACTTTATCATCCCGGGTGGCATTACTGTTCACGTTATCATCCCGGGTGGCATTACTGTTCACTTTATCATCTGGTTGGCATCACCGTTCACTTTATCATCCTGGGTGGCATTACCATTCACGTTATCATCCCGGGTGGCATTACCGTTCACTTTATCATCCTGGGTGGCATTACTGTTCACGTTATCATCCCGGGTGGCATTACCGTTCACTTTATCATCCTGGGTGGCATTACTGTTCACTTTATCATCCTGGGTGGCATTACTGTTCACTTTATCATCCTGGGTGGCATTACTGTTCACTTTATCATCCTGGGTGGCATTACTGTTCACTTTATCATCCCGGGTGGCATTACTGTTCACGTTATGATCCCGGGTGGCATTACTGTTCACGTTATCATCCCTGGTGGCATTACTGTTCACGTTATCATCCCGGGTGGCATTACTGTTCACGTTATCATCCCGGGTGGCATTACTGTTCACGGTATCATCCCTGGTGGCATTACTGTTCACTTTATCATCCTGGGTGGCATTACTGTTCACGTTATCATCTTGGGTGGCATTACTGTTCACGTTATCATCCTGGGTGGCATTACTGTTCACTTTATCATCTTGGGTGGCATTACTGTTCACTTTATCATCTTGGGTGGCATTACTGTTATAATATCATAATATTATCCTATTAGTATTTACTAGTACTAGTAAATTCCTGTTTGGCATTACTGTTGGTAATAACTTCCTGCTTGGCATTACACTTGCTATTAACATCCTGGGTGGCATTAGTGTTGGTATTCAACATCCTAATTGGTATCACAGTTAGTAATAGATTTTGAGTCCAAGCATCTTGACCTCCGTTTCTGTTAAGTCAGCTTCCTGGTTGGTGGTGTTCATTTAGATGACTTTCATTGGTCTTGCTGTCAGTGTCGGTTTCAGGGTCGATATTCCTGTACGATTCGGCGTCATGCAGATGAGCCCAACGTTGTTTCTGGTGTAGTCACTTTTTATTGATTACATTCTGATTAAGAATTTGGTCTGGACTGCTGTTGCTCTTTGTGGTGACTTTGGAAGATCTTCATGGTCTTGTTTTCCCCTCCACCATTCTGGTTGTGTGTGTGTGGGTGTGTGTGTGCGGATAATTTGAAAGAATTTCCGAACCCATGTCTTCTCCTTAGTGTAAATATATAAGAACAACCATCTCGTGAACTCGTCTTCTTTCTTTTTTTTCCACCTTGTTCAGCGTTTTTCGGTCTATAGAAATAGAACGCTTCCCGTTTCGCTCTTCTCGTCGTATTTCTTATTTGCGCATCTCTTAGCAACAGAAAAACTAAATTTAACAAATGGCACGGTGTCTCATCTAAGCAGCCTGTACCAGGTGTAAAAGAAAATGTGTGTGTGTGTGTGTGTTCTGGGGTATTTATAGATGTAAAAGTATGTGTTGTGTGTAATTTAGATCGCAGCGATTTGAAGCCCGTAGGAAGACGAATCGCTGGCATGGGTTCGAATTGTGGCGTGCGTTCTCAGCTTTAGCAATGCCAGGACGTTATGGCCGAGGAGCGTGTTCATGATTCCTCTCTGGAGAGACTGACGAGTGACCTTTAAAGAGCTCCCATTCATTAAGATGGACAGCTCCGGTGCTGAACAAACGATAGACGTTCAGAACAAAAGCTTCACCTGTAGAAAGAAAGACTGCGAATGAGCTGTGTGAGTGAGTGTGTGTGTGTGTGTGTGTGTGTGTGTGTGTGTGTGTGTGTGTGTGTGTGTAAGCCTTGTCCTGCATTGAGTTGTAGTCTTCTGAGGCAGGCTGTCATTTAGATGTCATTGATTGAGGCCCTGAGGGACTTGATTTTCCAGCAGGCACCATCCTGGAGATAGGACTCATGTGACAGATCAGCCTGCAAGATTCAGAGAGACATGAGCTCACTATAAACACAGACTGGTGTGTGTGTGTGTGTGTGTGTGTGTGTGTGTGTGTGTGTGTGTGTGTGTGTGTGTGTGTGTGTGTGTTTCGTTAACACCCTCAACATTGCTTGAAACGGATGATGTCATTTCTCAGTTCTTTTTTTTTCTTCAATCTTTTCGTCATCTTTGTTGTTCTCTCTCGTTCTTCTCTCATTTCTCATTTTCTTCTTCTCTTTCTGCCACAGACATAGCGGTGAACGGAAAAGCGTGCGACTGTGACGCGGTCGCCGAGTGCACTGTGGGCGACGCCGTTCCGCTGGAAGTCAAGCTGACCAATCGCAGTAAGGGTGCGGTGGGGCCGTTCTCCCTCACGGTGGTGCCGTTTCAGGACTATCAAAATGGCGTGCAGAACTACGAGCTGCAGGAAGCTGTCACGTTCATCGGATCCAACTCCTTCTACATCGATTCGGTACACACACACACACACACACACACACACACACACACACACACACATATCACATGTACTGTGCAAACAAGATAATAAATAAAACATGAAAAATGGCTTCTGACTAACACTGTGCTTCCAAAAGTATTCAGACACCCAAATGTTCCACCCATACGTTGTTCATGGCCAATCTGTTCCCACAAACTTGTACAGGAGGCACACAATTGTATAGGACGTTAGCATGAAAATTTTCCCTTCACTCAAACTTGGGGACCCAAATCTGTTCCAGCATGGCAAGTGCACAAAGACCATGTCCACACTAATGTCACACCAGTCAAAGAAAAACGTAGCTTTTTAAAAATGCTCTCCAAAGTGGGCGCCATTTTTTTCACGTCGGCTTTCGTAAAGTTAATAAACGGCAGGCGGATATGACACAGGTCTTGTACAGTCCAGGGACGAGAACATTTTCTGATGTTTCAGAGTGGATGAAAAACTTTTGGGAAACGATCGAAAATGAAAATGTGGGCACGGACCGTATTTTAGACCAAAACACCGTTTTCAAATTTATCCGGACTTGTGTTGATGTAGCCAAAGCCAGCTCCATGAAGATCTGCTTTCCATGGAAGATGTAGAAGATCTCCTGATGTAGAACTTTAAACACCTTTGGGATGATGTGAACGATGCACCCCAGAACTTTTAACCTACATCAGTACCTGACTAACACCATTGTAGCTGAATAAATCTCCACAAAAATCTCTACAAATTCCTGTGGAACATCTTCCCAGAAGAGTGGAGCTTATTATAATAGTAAAATGAAGACTAAAGGTGGAATGGGGCATAAAAAATATATATATTTTTTTACATTATAATATAATATAATATAATATAATATAATATAATATAATATAATATAAACAACATTTTAAACAACATTTGAAAAAAACCTTAACATAAGAATCCACTAATCCTGCCATATGAACCTTAGCCAAGAACTTAAAACCACTAAACTCTGGCTACTGCATCATCGGCTTATCATCATTAAACCTTTAATGACCCGAGCAGGTCCAGAGTTAGGAGAACATTAAATGACACTGCGCACCGACTCTCCGTCTGAGCTGGGACCCATGCGTAGACTCCAGCCAAACGCTCATCCGGTTCCAGATCAAAGCCTCTGATTATGGTCCGTTATCTCTGAGCACTGAGCCGGACCGGGCGTGTCTCATTAGAGATTGTATTCATGCAGCAGAATTAAATAAGCATGCGCAAGCCTTCTGGCTGGAGGATATGATATTTGGCAACTGGCCTTTACTCTGTGCTGTTAATGCCGTGATCAGGACCGTTGTGTTTAATTAGAATAACAATTATTTTATTTATGCAGCACCTTTGGAGCGTTTACAAAACGCAGCTCGCAGCACGTGTGAGAAAACACGTACACGTACAAAGAAAAAAAAAGAACTGTTTTATCAAATAATCAGACATTTCGGTAAAGGGACTGATATACCCGATAGAGGCCACGCCTCCATCAATAAGAATGATAGGTACAGAGGTCACACCTCCATCAATAAGAATGACAGGTACAGAGGCCACGCCTCCATCAATAAGAATGACAGGTACAGAGGCCACGCCTCCATCAATAAGAATGACCGGTACAGAGGCCACGCCTCCTTCTCTGTAACTGACAGATACAGAGGCCACACCTCTTTCACTGTGACTGACAGGTAAAGAGGCCATGCCTCCATCAATAAGACTGACAAGTACAGAGGCCACACCTCCTTCACTGTGACTGACAGGTACAGAGGTCATGCCTCCATCAATAAGACTGACAGGTACAGAGGCCACACCTCCTTCACTGAGACTGACAGGTACAGAGGCCACACCTCCTTCACTGAGACTGACAGGTACAGAGGCCACACCTTCTTCACTGAGACTGACAGGTACAGAGGCCACACCTCCTTCACTGAGACTGACAGGTACAGAGGCCACACCTCCTTCACTGAGACTGACAGGTACAGAGGCCACACCTCCTTCACTGAGACTGACAGGTACAGAGGCCACACCTCCTTCACTGAGACTGACAGGTACAGAGGCCACACCTTCTTCACTGAGACTGACAGATACAGAGGCCACACCTCCTTCACTGTGACTGACAGATGCAGAGGCCACACCTCCTTCACTAGCAGTCCTTATGTTTGTGTTCCTCTGTTCTTCTGTGCAGGTGAGTCCTGCGGGAAACTCGACCTGTGCTGGTGCGTTGCTGTTTCTTTACACCGGTGATTTCTACCTGAACATCAAGTTCCAGGACGACGGCACGAGCCGAGAGCTTCCTCCTACATGGTTCTGCTTACCCAGCGTCCACGTCCGAGCGCAAGAACCAATTGCTGCATGAAATTGGGTACTCTGTGGAACACAGACATTTGTTTTGGACAGTGCATAGTTACTGTTGTTCTAAATCTGCTGTAAACTAGAATCATTTTCAGCATGAATTAATTTGCTCATTAATAAAGTTGCTTTGTAATGTAACAGCACATCATATTAACCCTGACCTGACTCCTGATCTTTACTGCATCATACTGTTCCAAAGCGAGATTCCTGAAGTTTCTGTGTGCAGACTTGAATCTGAGCATTTCTAAAGGTTCTATGCAGAGCCACTGGAGCAATACTAACTGAAGAAGACCTAAAGGTTATAAAGAACCCTACCAATGGAGCATTTCTAAATTTGGAAGCCTAAAGGTTCTATGCAGAACCCTAACCACTGAGGATTTCTAAATATAGAAGCTGTAAAAGGCACTGTATGGAACAATACAGCTAATTAAAATGTTGTTGGTTCAAGCAGCTTATGTGGGGTTTTTAGCAAGGCCCCTAATTCTCTCAGCTCCAGGGGCACTGTATCCTGGTTGACCCTGCACTCAGACCCCAGTTCTCTAACATTCCCTGGGATATGTGAAGAAGAAATTTCACTGTGTTGTAGTGTATATGTTACTTTCTAAGCTTTTTCGATTGTTGAAGCCCCAAAGGTTCCATGCAGGACCACAACAACTGAGTGCTTCTAAAAAAATGTTAAAAGTGTCTGGATCAATAAATCCTTAAGATTTTGTGTATAATCCTACGTCTGTGCATTCCTTAATCTAGAGCAGGTCAGCATTCTGTACAGAACCCTACAATGTAGTATCTGCAAATCTAGAACTGATAATTGTTATTTAACCATTTCTAAATATACAACCCAGAAGGTTTTACTGGAGTATAATAGAGTATAGAGGAGCGTAATAGAGTATAGTAGATTATAAAGGAGTATATAGTGGGGTATAATGGAGTATAATGGAATATTGTGTAGTATAATATATACAGGAAGTAAAGTGAGGTATAGTGGAGTATAATGGAGTGTAGTGGAGTATAGTGGACTAAAACGGATTAGAGTAGAGTGAAGTGGATTGGAGTGGACTATAACGGTTTTTAGTGGAGTGGACTATAACGGTTTTTAGTGGAGTGGACTATAACGGTTTAGAGTGGGGTGGAGTATAGTGGACTAAAACAGATTAGAGTGGGGTATAGTGGACTAAAACAGATTAGAGTGGAGTGGAGTATAGTGGACTAAAACAGATTAGCGTGGGGTATAGTGGACTAAAACGTATTAGAGTGGGGTGTAGTGAAGTATAGTGGACTAAAACAGATTAGAGTGGAGTATAGTGGACTAAAACGGATTAGAGTGGAGTATAGTGGACTAAAACGTATTAGAGTGGAGTATAGTGGACTAAAACAGATTAGAGTGGAGTATAGGAAAAAGATAATAGTGGACTAAAACAGATTAGAGTGGAGTATAGTGGACTAAAACAGATTAGAGTGGAGTATAGTGGACTAAAACAGATTAGAGTGGAGTATAGTGGACTAAAACAGATTAGAGTGGAGTATAGTGGACTAAAACGGATTAGAGTGGAGTATAGTGGACTAAAACAGATTAGAGTGGAGTATAGTGGACTAAAACAGATTAGAGTGGAGTATAGTGGACTAAAACGGATTAGAGTGGAGTATAGTGGACTAAAACAGATTAGAGTGGAGTATAGTGGACTAAAACGTATTAGAGTGGAGTATAGTGGACTAAAACAGATTAGAGTGGAGTATAGTGGACTAAAACGTATTAGAGTGGGGTGTAGTGAAGTATAGTGGACTAAAACAGATTAGAGTGGAGTATAGTGGACTAAAACGTATTAGAGTGGGGTGTAGTGAAGTATAGTGGACTAAAACAGATTAGAGTGGAGTATAGTGGACTAAAACAGATTAGAGTGGAGTATAGTGGACTAAAACAGATTAGAGTGGAGTATAGTGGACTAAAACAGATTAGAGTGGAGTATAGTGGACTAAAACGTATTAGAGTGGGGTGTAGTGAAGTATAGTGGACTAAAACAGATTAGAGTGGAGTATAGTGGACTAAAACAGATTAGAGTGGAATATAGTGGACTAAAACGTATTAGAGTGGGGTGTAGTGAAGTAAAGTGGACTAAAACAGATTAGAGTGGAGTATAGTGGACTAAAACAGATTAGAGTGGAAT
This sequence comes from Silurus lanzhouensis, assembly GCA_039877035.1. Taxonomy (NCBI): domain Eukaryota; kingdom Metazoa; phylum Chordata; class Actinopteri; order Siluriformes; family Siluridae; genus Silurus; species Silurus lanzhouensis. Next base: position 64,876 of record JBCEWE010000265.1, on the reverse strand, counting down.
ATAGTGGACTAAAACGGATTAGAGTGGAGTATAGTGGACTAAAACGTATTAGAGTGGGGTGTAGTGAAGTATAGTGGACTAAAACAGATTAGAGTGGAGTATAGTGGACTAAAACGGATTAGAGTGGAATATAGTGGACTAAAACGTATTAGAGTGGGGTGTAGTGAAGTATAGTGGACTAAAACATTAGAGTGGAGTATAGTGGACTAAAACAGATTAGAGTGGAATATAGTGGACTAAAACGGATTAGAGTGGAGTATAGTGGACTAAAACGTATTAGAGTGGAGTATAGTGGACTAAAACGGATTAGAGTGGAGTATAGTGGACTAAAACGTATTAGAGTGGGGTGTAGTGAAGTATAGTGGACTAAAACAGATTAGAGTGGAGTATAGTGGACTAAAACGTATTAGAGTGGAGTATAGTGGACTAAAACGGATTAGAGTGGAGTATAGTGGACTAAAACGTATTAGAGTGGAGTATAGTGGACTAAAACGGATTAGAGTGGGGTGAAATGGAGTATAATTGAGTATAGTGAACAATAACAGATTAGAGGAGTAAAGTGAAGTGTAGTGGAGTATAATGAAGTATAATGGAAAATAGTGAAGCATAGTATATCAACTAAATGATCCAAAACGCAGCGGCAAGAACGTGTTCAAGCTGCTCAAGTTCTTCAACACCACCCCACTGCTGCGCCCCCCAACTGGCTTCCAATAGCTGCACATTTCAGATTCAAAACATTGTTGTTTGCCTACAAGACAAAAAATGGACCAGCACCATCTTGCCTCAGAGCCCTCATCACTCCTCACACTGCAATACGCTGTCTGAGATCCTCCAGCACTGCACAACTGGTACCACCTACTCTCAGGGGAAAAGGTAAGTATACTTTAAAGCTCGTTTCTGTTCTGGCACTAAGATGGTGGAATGAACTTCGCCTAGATGTCTGGACAGCGAAGTCCTTGAAGCGATGGGTGAAGACCAACCTCTTCCTGAAACACTTACACTAACACTTTTCAAGTTTGCTTCACTTACCCTCAGCAGAGTTGTAGGTGGATTTATCTTTAGTTTGTAATCCAGCGCACCAGTGTAGATTTATTCATTGATAGAGACACAGGCGTCTGCTAAATGCTATAAATTTAAATGTATTGTGGAGTACAGTCAAGAATAATGAAGTATAGTGGAGTAACATAGAGTATAGTGGAGTATAATAATATAAAATAGAGGAATAAACTGGAGAATAGTAGAGTATAGAGGAGTAAACTGGAGAATAAAGAAGTAAAGTGAAGAATAAGGTAAAGTGGAGTATAACGGATTACTGTAAAGTACAATAAAGTATAGTGGAGAATAATAAATGATTGTGGAGTACAATGGAGTATAATGAAGAATAATGTAGTGGAGTAAAGTAGAGTATAGTGAAGTGTACTGGAGTTTAGAACAGTAGAGTATAGTGGAGAATAATGGAGTATACTGGAGTATAATAGAGTGTAATAAAATATAATATAGTGGAGTATAGTAGATTATTGTGGAGTACAATGTAGTATAGTGGAGCATAATGGAGTGTAGTGGAGTTTAGTGCAGTATATGGAGAATATTAAAGTCTAGTGAAGTGTAATATGGTTTAGAGCAGTATAGTAGAGTATAGTGGAGAATAATGGAGTATACTGGAGTATAATGAAGTGTAATAGAGTATAATATTTTAGAGTATAACAAATTATTGTGGAGTATGATGTAGTATAGTGGATAGTAATGGAGTGTAGTGGAGTAGAGTTTAGTGAAGTGTAATAGAGTTCAGTGCAGTATAGTGGAGAATAATGGAGTATAATGGCGTGGAATAGAGTATAATAAAGTGGATATAATTGATTATTGTGGAGTACAGTGGAGTGGAATAGAGTATAATATAGTGGAGTATGATAGATTATTGTGGAGTATAGTGGAGTGGAATAGAGTATAATATAGTGGAGTATGATAGATTATTGTGGAGTATAGTGGAGTGGAATAGAGTATAATATAGTGGAGTATGATAAATTATTGTGGAGTATAGTGGAGTGGAATAGAGTATAATATAGTGGAGTATGATAGATTATTGTGGAGTATAGTGGAGTGGAATAGAGTATAATATAGTGGAGTATGATAGATTATTGTGGAGTATAGTGGAGTGGAATAGAGTATAATATAGTGGAGTATGATAAATTATTGTGGAGTATAGTGGAGTGGAATAGAGTATAATATAGTGGAGTATGATAGATTATTGTGGAGTATAGTGGAGTGGAATAGAGTATAATATAGTGGAGTATGATAGATTATTGTGGAGTACAGTGGAGCGGAATAGAGTATAATATAGTGGAGTATGATAGATTATTGTGGAGTATAGTGGAGTGGAATAGAGTATAATATAGTGGAGTATGATAGATTATTGTGGAGTACAGTGGAGTGGAATAGAGTATAATATAGTGGAGTATGATAGATTATTGTGGAGTATAGTGGAGTGGAATAGAGTATAATATAGTGGAGTATGGTAGATTATTGTGGAGTATAGTGGGGTGGAATAGAGTATAATATAGTGGAGTATGATAAATTATTGTGGAGTATAGTGGAGTGGAATAGAGTATAATATAGTGGAGTATGATAAATTATTGTGGAGTATAGTGGAGTGGAATAGAGTATAATATAGTGGAGTATGGTAGATTATTGTGGAGTATAGTGGAGTGGAATAGAGTATAATATAGTGGAGTATGATAGATTATTGTGGAGTACAGTGGAGTGGAATAGAGTATAATATAGTGGAGTATGATAGATTATTGTGGAGTATAGTGGAGTGGAATAGAGTATAATATAGTGGAGTATGATAAATTATTGTGGAGTATAGTGGAGTGGAATAGAGTATAATATAGTGGAGTATGGTAGATTATTGTGGAGTATAGTGGAGTGGAATAGAGTATAATATAGTGGAGTATGATAAATTATTGTGGAGTATAGTGGAGTGGAATAGAGTATAATATAGTGGAGTATGGTAGATTATTGTGGAGTATAGTGGAGTGGAATAGAGTATAATATAGTGGAGTATGATAGATTATTGTGGAGTATAGTGGAGTGGAATAGAGTATAATATAGTGGAGTATGATAAATTATTGTGGAGTATAGTGGAGTGGAATAGAGTATAATATAGTGGAGTATGATAGATTATTGTGGAGTATAGTGGAGTGGAATAGAGTATAATATAGTGGAGTATGATAGATTATTGTGGAGTATAGTGGAGTGGAATAGAGTATAATATAGTGGAGTATGATAGATTATTGTGGAGTATAGTGGAGTGGAATAGAGTATAATATAGTGGAGTATGATAAATTATTGTGGAGTATAGTGGAGTGGAATAGAGTATAATATAGTGGAGTATGGTAGATTATTGTGGAGTATAGTGGAGTGGAATAGAATATAATATAGTGGAGTATGATAGATTATTGTGGAGTATAGTGGAGTGGAATAGAGTATAATATAGTGGAGTATGATAAATTATTGTGGAGTATAGTGGAGTGGAATAGAGTATAATATAGTGGAGTATGATAGATTATTGTGGAGTATAGTGGAGTGGAATAGAGTATAATATAGTGGAGTATGGTAGATTATTGTGGAGTATAGTGGAGTGGAATAGAGTATAATATAGTGGAGTATGATAGATTATTGTGGAGTATAGTGGAGTGGAATAGAGTATAATATAGTGGAGTATGATAAATTATTGTGGAGTATAGTGGAGTGGAATAGAGTATAATATAGTGGAGTATGGTAGATTATTGTGGAGTATAGTGGAGTGGAATAGAATATAATATAGTGGAGTATGATAGATTATTGTGGAGTATAGTGGAGTGGAATAGAGTATAATATAGTGGAGTATGATAAATTATTGTGGAGTATAGTGGAGTGGAATAGAGTATAATATAGTGGAGTATGGTAGATTATTGTGGAGTATAGTGGAGTGGAATAGAGTATAATATAGTGGAGTATGATAGATTATTGTGGAGTATAGTGGAGTGGAATAGAGTATAATATAGTGGAGTATGATAAATTATTGTGGAGTATAGTGGAGTGGAATAGAGTATAATATAGTGGAGTATGATAGATTATTGTGGAGTATAGTGGAGTGGAATAGAGTATAATATAGTGGAGTATGGTAGATTATTGTGGAGTATAGTGGAGTGGAATAGAGTATAATATAGTGGAGTATGATAAATTATTGTGGAGTATAGTGGAGTGGAATAGAGTATAATATAGTGGAGTATGATAAATTATTGTGGAGTATAGTGGAGTGGAATAGAGTATAATATAGTGGAGTATGATAAATTATTGTGGAGTATAGTGGAGTGGAATAGAGTATAATATAGTGGAGTATGGTAGATTATTGTGGAGTATAGTGGAGTGGAATAGAGTATAATATAGTGGAGTATGATAGATTATTGTGGAGTATAGTGGAGTGGAATAGAGTATAATATAGTGGAGTATGGTAGATTATTGTGGAGTATAGTGGAGTGGAATAGAGTATAATATAGTGGAGTATGATAGATTATTGTGGAGTACAGTGGAGTGGAATAGAGTATAATATAGTGGAGTATGATAAATTATTGTGGAGTATAGTGGAGTGGAATAGAGTATAATATAGTGGAGTATGGTAGATTATTGTGGAGTATAGTGGAGTGGAATAGAGTATAATATAGTGGAGTATGATAGATTATTGTGGAGTATAGTGGAGTGGAATAGAGTATAATATAGTGGAGTATGATAGATTATTGTGGAGTATAGTGGAGTGGAATAGAGTATAATATAGTGGAGTATGATAAATTATTGTGGAGTATAGTGGAGTGGAATAGAGTATAATATAGTGGAGTATGATAGATTATTGTGGAGTATAGTGGAGTGGAATAGAGTATAATATAGTGGAGTATGATAGATTATTGTGGAGTATAGTGGAGTGGAATAGAGTATAATATAGTGGAGTATGATAAATTATTGTGGAGTATAGTGGAGTGGAATAGAGTATAATATAGTGGAGTATGATAAATTATTGTGGAGTACAGTGGAGTGGAATAGAGTATAATATAGTGGAGTATGGTAGATTATTGTGGAGTATAGTGGAGTGAAATAGAGTATAATATAGTGGAGTATGATAAATTATTGTGGAGTATAGTGGAGTGGAATAGAGTATAATATAGTGGAGTATGGTAGATTATTGTGGAGTATAGTGGAGTGGAATAGAGTATAATATAGTGGAGTATGATAGATTATTGTGGAGTATAGTGGAGTGGAATAGAGTATAATATAGTGGAGTATGATAAATTATTGTGGAGTATAGTGGAGTGGAATAGAGTATAATATAGTGGAGTATGATAGATTATTGTGGAGTATAGTGGAGTGGAATAGAGTATAATATAGTGGAGTATGGTAGATTATTGTGGAGTATAGTGGAGTGGAATAGAGTATAATATAGTGGAGTATGATAAATTATTGTGGAGTACAGTGGAGTGGAATAGAGTATAATATAGTGGAGTATGATAATTATTGTGGAGTAAGTGGAGTGGAATAGAGTATAATATAGTGGAGTATGATAGATTATTGTGGAGTATAGTGGAGTGGAATAGAGTATAATATAGTGGAGTATGATAGATTATTGTGGAGTATAGTGGAGTGGAATAGAGTATAATATAGTGGAGTATGATAATTATTGTGGAGTATAGTGGAGTGGAATAGAGTATAATATAGTGGAGTATGGTAGATTATTGTGGAGTATAGTGGAGTGGAATAGAGTATAATATAGTGGAGTATGATAGATTATTGTGGAGTAAGTGGAGTGGAATAGAGTATAATATAGTGGAGTATGATAAATTATTGTGGAGTATAGTGGAGTGGAATAGAGTATAATATAGTGGAGTATGATAGATTATTGTGGAGTATAGTGGAGTGGAATAGAGTATAATATAGTGGAGTATGATAGATTATTGTGGAGTATAGTGGAGTGGAATAGAGTATAATATAGTGGAGTATGATAATTATTGTGGAGTATAGTGGAGTGGAATAGAGTATAATATAGTGGAGTATGATAGATTATTGTGGAGTATAGTGGAGTGGAATAGAGTATAATATAGTGGAGTATGATAGATTATTGTGGAGTATAGTGGAGTGGAATAGAGTATAATATAGTGGAGTATGATAGATTATTGTGGAGTATAGTGGAGTGGAATAGAGTATAATATAGTGGAGTATGATAATTATTGTGGAGTATAGTGGAGTGGAATAGAGTATAATATAGTGGAGTATGATAATTATTGTGGAGTACAGTGGAGTGGAATAGAGTATAATATAGTGGAGTATGATAATTATTGTGGAGTATAGTGGAGTGGAATAGAGTATAATATAGTGGAGTATGATAGATTATTGTGGAGTATAGTGGAGTGGAATAGAGTATAATATAGTGGAGTATGATAGATTATTGTGGAGTATAGTGGAGTGGAATAGAGTATAATATAGTGGAGTATGGTAGATTATTGTGGAGTATAGTGGAGTGGAATAGAGTATAATATAGTGGAGTATGATAGATTATTGTGGAGTATAGTGGAGTGGAATAGAGTATAATATAGTGGAGTATGATAAATTATTGTGGAGTATAGTGGAGTGGAATAGAGTATAATATAGTGGAGTATGGTAGATTATTGTGGAGTATAGTGGAGTGGAATAGAGTATAATATAGTGGAGTATGATAAATTATTGTGGAGTATAGTGGAGTGGAATAGAGTATAATATAGTGGAGTATGATAGATTATTGTGGAGTATAGTGGAGTGGAATAGAGTATAATATAGTGGAGTATGATAGATTATTGTGGAGTATAGTGGAGTGGAATAGAGTATAATATAGTAGAGTATGATAGATTATTGTGGAGTATAGTGGAGTGGAATAGAGTATAATATAGTGAAGTATGATAGATTATTGTGGAGTATAGTGGAGTGGAATAGAGTATAATATAGTGGAGTATGATAGATTATTGTGGAGTACAGTGGAGTGGAATAGAGTATAATATAGTGGAGTATGATAGATTATTGTGGAGTATAGTGGAGTGGAATAGAGTATAATATAGTGGAGTATGATAAATTATTGTGGAGTATAGTGGAGTGGAATAGAGTATAATATAGTGGAGTATGATAAATTATTGTGGAGTATAGTGGAGTGGAATAGAGTATAATATAGTGGAGTATGATAGATTATTGTGGAGTATAGTGGAGTGGAATAGAGTATAATATAGTGGAGTATGATAAATTATTGTGGAGTATAGTGGAGTGGAATAGAGTATAATATAGTGGAGTATGATAGATTATTGTGGAGTATAGTGGAGTGGAATAGAGTATAATATAGTGGAGTATGATAAATTATTGTGGAGTATAGTGGAGTGGAATAGAGTATAATATAGTGGAGTATGATAGATTATTGTGGAGTATAGTGGAGTGGAATAGAGTATAATATAGTGGAGTATGATAAATTATTGTGGAGTATAGTGGAGTGGAATAGAGTATAATATAGTGGAGTATGATAGATTATTGTGGAGTATAGTGGAGTGGAATAGAGTATAATATAGTGGAGTATGATAAATTATTGTGGAGTATAGTGGAGTGGAATAGAGTATAATATAGTGGAGTATGATAGATTATTGTGGAGTATAGTGGAGTGGAATAGAGTATAATATAGTGGAGTATGATAGATTATTGTGGAGTACAGTGGAGTGGAATAGAGTATAATATAGTGGAGTATGATAAATTATTGTGGAGTATAGTGGATAATAAATGAGTGTAGTGAAGTAAAGTAGAATATGGTGAAGTGTAATGGAGTTTAAAGCAGTATAGTGGAGAATAATGGAGTATACTGGAGTATAGTGGAGTGGAATAGAGTATAATATAGTGGAGTATAATAGATTATTATGGAGTACAGTGCTGAATCATGGAGTGTAGAAGAGTGTAATGGAGTGTAGTGCAGTTTAGTGGAGTGTATTGGAGTGTAGAAGAGTGTAATGGAGTTTAGTGCAGTATAGTGGAGAATATGTGTGTAAATATAAAGCAGTGCTGACTGTGATATTTCTTAAGATCTTTACTTGTTAGAGGTTATAAAATCGAAAGCCTCTTGCTGTTATCTTTTCGTCTTCGTCTCCCTGGTTTTTAATGACTTTGTTTTTCGGTTCGACTCTGTTCTTTATTTTCTCTGAGCTGCTTCATTATTACAAATCTCATATCCTGCATCTCACTTTACTCTCCGTTTGTAATATATTTGATCGATGGATGTCTCATGGATTATGAATAAAAAATCTAATGTTTGTGGAAAAGTCTCTGGTTTTCATGGAGTTCTTTTTAAAGCTAGCAGGAATGCTCGGGTGAGGGAGAGAATAAAAATACATCTTCATGCCTACTAGTCATAACGTTGTACACCGTCATAAACTTTATCACATTATGACTCAGAGCTATTCATGTGGAAAAAACACCCGGTATTTGTTTAAAAAAGGGTTTTATTCAAAGCACTATCAAATAGATAGTCATGAGGGTCAGGGTCAAAAGAATATTTAGGAGTTTTCTTAAAATGCACAAACCTGTAGACTTCTACAGACTGTAATTTTGTTAATCTTATAAGATCAGTACAAATCACATGCGAGATGAGCTGATAAACTTGAGTATAACCTGTATGTAGACTGTATGATGAAAGTTGGCATAGTGGGGAAAACAGTATTGGCATGATATTTTAGTATAAAACATCATCGGCACGCTCTATTAATATAGAATTTCATCGGCACGCTCTATTAATATAGAATTTCATCGGCACGCTCTATTAATATAAAATGTCATTGGCACGTTCTATCAATATAGTATGTTTTCGACACGCTCTATTAATATAGAATTTCATCGGCATGCTTTATTATCATAGAATTTCATCGGCACGCTTTATTATTATAGAATTTCATCGGCACGCTCTATTAATATAGAATTTCATCGGCACGCTCTTAATATAAAATGTCATTGGCACGCTTTATTAATATAGAATTTCATCAGCACACTTTATTATTATAGAATTTCATCGGCACGCTTTATTAATATAGAATTTCATTGGCACGCTTTATTAATATAGAATTTCATCGGCACGCTTTATTATTATAGAATTTCATCGGCACGCTCTATTAATATAAAATGTCATTGGCACGTTCTATCAATATAGTATGTTTTCGACGCGCTCTATTAATATAGAATTTCATCGGCACGCTTTATAATATAGAATTTCATCGGCACGCTTTATAAATATAGAATTTCATCGTCACGCTCTATTATTATAAAATTTCATCGGCATGCTTTATTAATATAGAATTTCATTGGCTTGCTCTATTAATATAGAATTTCATCGGCACGCTCTATTATTATAGAATTTCATCAGCACGCTTTAATAATATAGAATTTTATCGGCACGCTTTATTAAAATAGAATTTCGTCGGCACGCTCTATTAAAATAGAATTTGGTCGACACCCTTTATTAATATAGAATTTCATCGGCACGCTTTATAAATATAGAATTTCATCGTCACGCTCTATTATTATAAAATTTCATCGGCATGCTTTATTAATATAGAATTTCATTGGCTTGCTCTATTAATATAGAATTTCATCGGCACGCTCTATTATTATAGAATTTCATCAGCACGCTTTAATAATATAGAATTTTATCGGCACGCTTTATTAAAATAGAATTTCGTCGGCACGCTCTATTAAAATAGAATTTGGTCGACACCCTTTATTAATATAGAATTTCATCGGCACGCTTTATTAATATAGAATTTCATCGGCACGCTTTATTATTATAGAATTTTATTGGCTTGCTCTATTAATATAGAATTTCATCGGCACGCTCTATTATTATAGAATTTCATTGGCTTGCTCTATTAATATAGAATTTAATCGGCACGCTCTATTATTATAGAATTTCATTGGCACGCTTTATTATTATAGAATTTCATTGGCTTGCTCTATTAATATAGAATTTCATCGGCACGCTTTATTATTATAGAATTTCATTGGCTTGCTCTATTAATATAGAATTTCATCAGCACGGTCTATTATTATAGAATTTCGTTGGCTTGCTCTATTAATATAGAATTTAATCGGCACGCTCTATTATTATAGAATTTCATCGGCACGCTTTATTATTATAGAATTTCATTGGCTTGCTCTATTAATATAGAATTTCATCGGCACGCTCTATTATTATAGAATTTCGTCGGCACGCTTTATTAATATAGAATTTCATCGGCAAGCTTTATAAATATAGAATTTCATTGGCTTGCTTTATTAATATAGAATTTAATCGGCACGCTCTATTATTATAGAATTTCATCGGCACGCTTTATTATTATAGAATTTCATTGGCTTGCTCTATTAATATAGAATTTCATCGGCACGCTCTATTATTATAGAATTTCGTCTGCACGCTCTATTAAAATAGAATTTCGTCGGCACGCTTTATTAATATAGAATTTTATCGGCAAGCTTTATTAATATAGAATTTCATTGGCTTGCTCTATTAATATAGAATTTCATCGGCACGCTCTATTATTGAATTTCATCGGCACGCTTTAATACTATAGAATTTCATCGGCACACTTTATTAAAATAGAATTTCGTCGGCACGCTCTATTAAAATAGAATTTCGTTGCCACACTTTATTAATATAGAATTTCATCGGCACGCTTTATTAATATAGAATTTCATCGACGCTTTATTAATATAGAATTTCATTGGCTTGCTCTATTAATATAGAATTTCATCGGCACGCTTTATTATTATAGAATTTCATTGGCTTGCTCTATTAATATAGAATTTCATCGGCACGCTTTATTATTATAGAATTTCATTGGCTTGCTCTATTAATATAGAATTTCATCAGCACGCTCTATTATTATAGAATTTCATTGGCTTGCTCTATTAATATAGAATTTAATCGGCACGCTCTATTATTATAGAATTTCATCGGCACGCTTTATTATTATAGAATTTCATCGGCACGCTTTATTAATATAGAATTTCAAATGCTTGCTCTATTAATATAGAATTTCATCGGCACGCTTTATTATTATAGAATTTCATCGGCACGCTTTATTAATATAGAATTTCATCGGCACGCTCTATTAATATAGAATTTCATCGGCACGCTCTATTATTATAGAATTTCATCGGCACGCTTTATTAATATAGAATTTCATCGGCACGCTCTATTAATATAGAATTTCGTCGGCACGCTTTATTATTATAGAATTTCATTGGTTTGCTCTATTATTATAGAATTTCGTCGGCACGCTTTATTAATATAGAATTTCGTCGGCACGCTTTATTATTATAGAATTTCATTGGTTTGCTCTATTATTATAGAATTTCGTCGGCACGCTTTATTATTATAGAATTTCATCGGCACGCTCTATTATTATAGAATTTCGTCGGCACGCTTTATTAATATAGAATTTCGTCTGCACGCTTTATTAATATAGAATTTCATCGGCAAGCTCTATTAATATAGAATTTAATCGGCACGCTCTATTATTATAGAATTTCATCGGCATGCTTTATTATTATAGAATTTCATTGGCTTGCTCTATTAATATAGAATTTCATCGGCACGCTCTATTATAGAATTTCGTCGGCACGCTCTATTAAAATAGAATTTCGTCGGCACGCTTTATTAATATAGAATTTCATCGGCAAGCTTTATTAATATAGAATTTCATTGGCTTGCTCTATTAATATAGAATTTCATCGGCACGCTCTATTATTATTGAATTTCATCGGCACGCTTTAATAATATAGAATTTCATCGGCACGCTTTATTAAAATAGAATTTCGTCGGCACGCTCTATTAAAATAGAATTTCGTCTGCACACTTTATTAATATAGAATTTCATCGGCACGCTTTATTAATATAGAATTTCTTCGACACGCTTTATTAATATAGAATTTCATCGGCTTGCTCTATTAATATAGAATTTCATTGGCACGCTTTATTAATATAGAATTTCATCGGCTTGCTCTATTAATATAGAATTTCATTGGCACGCTTTATTAATATAGAATTTCATTGGCTTGCTCTATTAATATAGAATTTCATCGGCACACTCTATTATTATAGAATTTCATCGGCAAGCTTTATTAATATAGAATTTCATTGGCTTGCTCTATTAATATAGAATTTCATCGGCACGCTCTATTAAAAAAGAATTTTGTTGGCACGCTTTATTAATATAGAATTTCATTGGCTTGCTCTATTAATATAGAATTTCATCGGCACACTCTATTAATATAGAATTTCATCGGCAAGCTTTATTAATATAGAATTTCATTGGCTTGCTCTATTAATATAGAATTTCATCGGCACGCTCTATTAAAAAAGAATTTCGTCGGCACGCTCTATTAAAATAGAATTTCGTCGGCAAGCTCTATTAAAATAAAATTTCATTGGCACGCTTTATTAATATAGAATTTCATCGGCACGCTTTAATAATATAGAATTTCATCGGCACGCTCTATTATAGAATTTCGTCGGCACGCTCTATTAAAATAGAATTTCGTCAGCACGCTTTATTAAAATAGAATTTCATCGGCACGCTCTATTAAAATAGAATTTCGTCGGCACACTTTATTAATATAGAATTTCATCGGCACGCTTTATTTATATAGAATTTCATCGACACGCTTTATTAATATAGAATTTCATCGGCTTGCTATATTAATATAGAATTTCATCGCCACGCTTTATTAATATAGAATTTCATCGGCTTGCTCTATTAATATAGAATTTCATTGGCACGCTTTATTAATATAGAATTTCATCGGCACGCTCTATTATTATAGAATTTAATCGGCACGCTTTATTAATATAGAATTTCATTGGCTTGCTCTATTAATATAGAATTTCATCGGAACACTATTATTATAGAATTTCATCGGCAAGCTTTATTAATATAGAATTTTATTGGCTTGCTCTATTAATATAGAATTTCATCGGCACGCTCTATTAAGAAAGAATTTCGTCGGCACGCTCTATTAAAATAGAATTTCGTCGGCACGCTCTATTAAAATAAAATTTCATTGGCACGCTTTATTAATATAGAATTTCATCAGCTTGCTCTATTAATATAGAATTTAATCGGCACGCTTTATTATTATAGAATTTCATCGGCACGCTTTATTAATATAGAATTTCATTGGCTTGCTCTATTAATATAGAATTTCATCGGCACGCTCTATTATTATAGAATTTCATCGGCAAGATTTATTAATATAGAATTTCATTGGCTTGCTCTATTAATAAAGAATTTCGTCGGCACGCTCTATTAAAATAAAATTTTATTTTAATAGAGCGTGCCGACGAAATTCTATTTTATGCTCTATTAAAATAGAATTTCGTAGGCATGCTCTATTAAAATAAAATTTAATTGGCACGCTTTATTAATATAGAATTTCATCGGCACGCTCTATTAATATAGAATTTCGTCAGCACGCTCTATTAATATAGAATTTCGTCGGCACGCTCTATTATTATAGAATTTCATCGGCACGCTCTTAATAAAATAGAATTTTATCGGCACAATTTATTAATATAGAATTTCATCCACACTCTATAAATATAGATTTTCATCGGCACGCTCTATTGATATAGGATGTCATACGCACACCAGAGAAGAACATTGAACCCAATGAAACCAGTTTGACATTACACAAGTGATGCAAACTGGCCAAGTGTCTACATCTTCTGAATAATCTTATACATTCTTAATCCTGGTCTGTGATTTTTTCACACCTCTATTCTCCACTGACTACCATGTGAACATACCAAGTGTTGTGACGCCATTAAGGTCGAAACCAATCAGCTGAAGCGATGATCAACATAACTCCATTTTCCTGTTTCTAAATATGCTGAGGATTTCTGAACCGGCTGCCACTGTAGGTGTTTTCAGCTATGTGATGATCATTACAATACAGAAGAGTGTGTCATGTCAGATAAACAGGCCTATTTCAGGTTACTTAACAACTCGGAGCAGTTTGAGAGCAGAGTGGGATGATTTTGGCATGCAGCTTGGTGGAGGATAATCAAAGTAGATCATTCACACACTTACTCACACACAAACTGCTTATTGTTTAGTAATGAGCAAACAAGTGGAGGAGAAATGCATTCGACAAATACATGTTACAAAATGTTAAATCGTCTACTATAAAGTGCAGGAAAATGACTGTAACTACAGTATTCCAAACACCTGAGTATAAAACTGGTATGTGGATTTTTTTTAAACATCCCATCCTACATTTATTTACATTCCCTACAGGCTTTATATTTATTTACTGTCAGGAATGCTGTAAAACCATCAGTACCCGACTTTACTAACTTCACTGATGGTGTTAGTAAATGTAGTAAAGTCGGGTACTGATGGTGTTAGTAAAGTTAGTAAAGTCGGGTACTGATGGTGTTTGTAAAATTAAAGTCGGGTACTGATGTTGTTAATAAAGTTCGTAAAGTCGGGTACTGATGTTCTTAATAAAGTTAGAAAAGTCGGGTACTGATGGTGTTAGTAAATTTAGTAAAGTTGGGTACTGATGGTGTTTGTAAAGTTAGTAAAGTCGGGTACTGATGGTGTCAGTAAAGTTAGTAAAGTCGGGTACTGATGGTGTTTGTAAAGTTAGTAAAATCAGGTACTGTTGGTGTTAGTAAAGTTAGTAAAGTCGGGTACTGATGGTGTTAGTAAAGTTAGTAAAGTAGGGTACTGATGGTGTTTGTAAAGTTAGTAAAGGCCGGTACTGATGGTGTTAGTAAAGTTAGTAAAGTCGGGTACTGATGGTGTTAGTAAAGTTAGTAAAGTAGGGTACTGATGGTGTTTGTAAAGTTAGTAAAGGCCGGTACTGATGGTGTTAGTAAAGTTAGTAAAGTCGGGTACTGATGGTGTTAGTAAAGTTAAAGTCGGGTACTGATGTTGTTAATAAAGTTAGTAAAGTCGGGTACTGATGGTGTTTGTAAAGTTAAAGTCGGGTACTGATGTTGTTAATAAAGTTAGTAAAGTCGGGTACTGATGGTGTTAGTAAAGTTAAAGTCGGGTACTGATGGTGTTAGTAAAGTTAGTAAAGTCGGGTACTGATGTTCTTAGTAAAGTTAAAGTCGGGTACTGATGGTGTTAGTAAAGTTAGTAAAGTCGGGTACTGATGGTGTTTGTAAAGTTAAAGTCGGGTACTGATGTTGTTAATAAAGTTAGTAAAGTCGGGTACTGATGGTGTTTGTAAAGTTAAAGTCGGGTACTGATGTTGTTAATAAAGTTAGTAAAGTCGGGTACTGA
This sequence comes from Silurus lanzhouensis, assembly GCA_039877035.1. Lineage (NCBI taxonomy): Eukaryota > Metazoa > Chordata > Actinopteri > Siluriformes > Siluridae > Silurus > Silurus lanzhouensis. The sequence continues at coordinate 49,505 of JBCEWE010000265.1, read as the reverse complement.
TGGTGTTAGTAAAGTTAAAGTCGGGTACTGATGGTGTTAGTAAAGTTAGTAAAGTCGGGTACTGATGTTCTTAGTAAAGTTAAAGTCGGGTACTGATGGTGTTAGTAAAGTTAGTAAAGTCGGGTACTGATGGTGTTAGTAAAGTTAGTAAAGTCGGGTACTGATGTTCTTAGTAAAGTTAAAGTCGGGTACTGATGGTGTTAGTAAAGTTAGTAAAGTCGGGTACTGATGGTGTTAGTAAAGTTAAAGTCGGGTACTGATGGTGTTAGTAAATTTAGTAAAGTCGGGTACTGATGGTGTTTGTAAAGTTAGTAAAGTCGGGTACTGATGGTGTTAGTAAAGTTAGTAAAGTCGGGTACTGATGGTGTTAGTAAAGTTAGTAAAGTCGGGTACTGATGGTGTTTGTAAAGTTAGTAAAGTCGGGTACTGATGGTGTTAGTTAATTTAGTAAAGTCGGGTACTGATGGTGTTTGTAAAGTTAGTAAAGTCGGGTACTGATGGTGTTAGTAAATTTAGTAAAGTCGGGTGCTGATGGTGTTTGTAAAGTTAGTAAAGTCGGGTACTGATGGTGTTAGTAAATTTAATAAAGTCGGGTACTGATGGTGTTTGTAAAGTTAGTAAAGTCGGGTACTGATGGTGTTAGTAAATTTAGTAAAGTCGGGTACTGATGGTGTTAGTTAATTTAGTAAAGTCGGGTACTGATGGTGTTTGTAAAGTTAGTAAAGTCGGGTACTGATGGTGTTTGTAAAGTTAAAGTCGGGTACTGATGTTGTTAATAAAGTTAGTAAAGTCGGGTACTGATGGTGTTAGTAAATTTAGTAAAGTTGGGTACTGATGGTGTCTGTAAAGTTAGTAAAGTCGGGTACTGATGGTGTTTGTAAAGTTAGTAAAATCAGGTACTGTTGGTGTTAGTAAAGTTAGTAAAGTCGGGTACTGATGGTGTTAGTAAAGTTAGTAAAGTAGGGTACTGATGGTGTTTGTAAAGTTAGTAAAGGCCGGTACTGATGGTGTTAGTAAAGTTAGTAAAGTCGGGTACTGATGGTGTTAGTAAAGTTAGTAAAGTAGGGTACTGATGGTGTTTGTAAAGTTAGTAAAGGCCGGTACTGATGGTGTTAGTAAAGTTAGTAAAGTCGGGTACTGATGGTGTTAGTAAAGTTAAAGTCGGGTACTGATGTTGTTAATAAAGTTAGTAAAGTCGGGTACTGATGGTGTTTGTAAAGTTAAAGTCGGGTACTGATGTTGTTAATAAAGTTAGTAAAGTCGGGTACTGATGGTGTTAGTAAAGTTAAAGTCGGGTACTGATGGTGTTAGTAAAGTTAGTAAAGTCGGGTACTGATGTTCTTAGTAAAGTTAAAGTCGGGTACTGATGGTGTTAGTAAAGTTAGTAAAGTCGGGTACTGATGGTGTTTGTAAAGTTAAAGTCGGGTACTGATGTTGTTAATAAAGTTAGTAAAGTCTGGTACTGATGGTGTTTGTAAAGTTAAAGTCGGGTACTGATGTTGTTAATAAAGTTAGTAAAGTCGGGTACTGATGGTGTTAGTAAAGTTAAAGTCGCGTACTGATGGTGTTAGTAAAGTTAGTAAAGTCGGGTACTGATGTTCTTAGTAAAGTTAAAGTCGGGTACTGATGGTGTTAGTAAAGTTAGTAAAGTCGGGTACTGATGGTGTTAGTAAAGTTAGTAAAGTCGGGTACTGATGTTCTTAGTAAAGTTAAAGTCGGGTACTGATGGTGTTAGTAAAGTTAGTAAAGTCGGGTACTGATGGTGTTAGTAAAGTTAAAGTCGGGTACTGATGGTGTTAGTAAATTTAGTAAAGTCGGGTACTGATGGTGTTTGTAAAGTTAGTAAAGTCGGGTACTGATGGTGTTAGTAAAGTTAGTAAAGTCGGGTACTGATGGTGTTAGTAAAGTTAGTAAAGTCGGGTACTGATGGTGTTTGTAAAGTTAGTAAAGTCGGGTACTGATGGTGTTAGTTAATTTAGTAAAGTCGGGTTCTGATGGTGTTTGTAAAGTTAGTAAAGTCGGGTACTGATGGTGTTAGTAAATTTAGTAAAGTCGGGTGCTGATGGTGTTTGTAAAGTTAGTAAAGTCGGGTACTGATGGTGTTAGTAAATTTAATAAAGTCGGGTACTGATGGTGTTTGTAAATTTAGTAAAGTCGGGTGCTGATGGTGTTTGTAAAGTTAGTAAAGTCGGGTACTGATGGTGTTTGTAAAGTTAGTAAAGTCGGGTACTGATGGTGTTAGTAAAGTTAGTAAAGTCGGGTACTGATGGTGTTTGTAAAGTTAGTAAAGTCGGGTACTGATGGTGTTAGTAAAGTTAGTAAAGTCGGGTACTGATGGTGTTAGTTAATTTAGTAAAGTCGGGTACTGATGGTGTTTGTAAAGTTAGTAAAGTCGGGTACTGATGGTGTTTGTAAAGTTAGTAAAGTCGGGTACTGATGGTGTTAGTTAATTTAGTAAAGTCGGGTACTGATGGTGTTTGTAAATTTAGTAAAGTCGGGTACTGATGGTGTTTGTAAAGTTAGTAAAGTCGGGTACTGATGGTGTTAGTAAAGTTAGTAAAGTCGGGTACTGATGGTGTTTGTAAAGTTAGTAAAGTCGGGTACTGATGGTGTTAGTAAAGTTAGTAAAGTCGGGTACTGATGGTGTTAGTTAATTTAGTAAAGTCGGGTACTGATGGTGTTTGTAAAGTTAGTAAAGTCGGGTACTGATGGTGTTAGTAAATTTAGTAAAGTCGGGTGCTGATGGTGTTTGTAAAGTTAGTAAAGTCGGGTACTGATGGTTTTAGTAAATTTAGTAAAGTCGGGTACTGATGGTGTTTGTAAAGTTAGTAAAGTCGGGTACTGATGGTGTTAGTAAATTTAGTAAAGTCGGGTACTGATGGTGTTAGTTAATTTAGTAAAGTCGGGTACTGATGGTGTTTGTAAAGTTAGTAAAGTCGGGTACTGATGGTGTTTGTAAAGTTAGTAAAGTCGGGTACTGATGGTGTTAGTAAATTTAGTAAAGTCGGGTACTGATGGTGTTTGTAAAGTTAGTAAAGTCGGGTACTGATGGTGTTAGTAAAGTTAGTAAAGTCGGGTACTGATGGTGTTAGTAAAGTTAGTAAAGTCGGGTACTGATGGTGTTTGTAAAGTTAGTAAAGTCGGGTACTGATGGTGTTAGTTAATTTAGTAAAGTCGGGTACTGATGGTGTTTGTAAAGTTAGTAAAGTCGGGTACTGATGGTGTTAGTAAATTTAGTAAAGTCGGGTGCTGATGGTGTTTGTAAAGTTAGTAAAGTCGGGTACTGATGGTGTTAGTAAAGTTAGTAAAGTCGGGTACTGATAGTGTTAGTAAATTTAGTTAAGTCGGGTACTGATGGTGTTTGTAAAGTTAGTAAAGTCGGGTACTGATGGTGTTAGTAAAGTTAGTGAAGTCGGGTACTGATGGTGTTAGTAAAGTTAGTAAAGTCGGGTACTGATGGTGTTAGTAAAGTAAGTATTGTTAGTAAGGAGGTCTGGGGTGCAGTCAACGTTCACATTCTTCCATAAAGTGTTGGAGCTCCATAGCAGGAGATTTTCCACATCTTCCAAATTAAACAAAGCATATCTTCATGGAGCTGGAGTTTATTTTGTGTACAGGAGGTCTTAGGACCCCAAGTTCAAATGAAAGGAAAATCTCATGCTTCTGCATCTATTTTTTTGAGTCAGAAGCACATATGCCTGGAAAATATCAGCTGTCCCAATACTTTTGTTGTTAAATTGTAAAATTTTTATTTTTGCTTATTCTGCTTCAGCACACTTGATTCATTTTAAAATCTAAAAACAGGGCAGAAGCGGAGTGTTACATTGGGTGTGTTGGAAAAGCAAACTGCACGCCGAAGTCTTCATTAATCATATTGAGTTTTATCATCTCATATAGACTTGGCCGTGTGCACACCGTCCCTTGCTTCATTTACCAAATGATTTGGCAAACCCTTGTAGAAAAAATGGACAGACGTGCGTCACGTACGTAGCTGCACGGAGCGGATTCTCAACTTTTTGCGTCCGTGTTCTTTAACTCATAAAAGGAACAAGAAATCATCTTGTCAAACTGTAGTTTTTAATAGCAGAGATGTCACTTTTCAGAAAGGGCTCGAATATTTGCCTATTTACCAGTAAAACAATCTTCTTTACTCTTCTATTCTATTCAAAATCTATTTAAACTTTAAATCATAGAAGTGTACATCATTTATGGTCCTCGAATGATTGACAGCTCGATTTTTCAAAAGAAGTTTGAGCTTGAGAGCTTTTCTGAAACACAAACACTAGAAGCTTTTCCACTGAACATTTTTCATCAAAGAAGACAGAAGAAACATCGTGGGTGTCTAAGCAGCTGAGGGTTAAGGGCCTCGCTCTGGGGTGCAGCCGTGGAAGCTTGGTGCTGCTGGGATTTGAACTCACGACCATCTGATCAGAAGTTTAACATCTCAACCGAAGTTTAACCGCAACAGACGTAGACCAAGTTTGACCTGTTCATGAATGTTGTTTCCTCTCGGCCAATCAGAGAGAAGTGTATTCTTTCTTTCTATCTATCTATCTATCTATCTATCTATCTATCTATCTATCTATCTATCTATCTATCTATCTATCTATCTATCTATCAGGGGTATAACAGTGCACAAAATTCATGCTTTGTAGTTTATTATTAATATTCGTGATCAACATTTTTTAACAGTTTACATTTTTAAACAATTTCAAATAAAAATACCTTCTTGGTAAAATTAAAAATAAGAGAATATTTTATAATAATAAAATAAAATTAATGCAATACACTTTTTTATTATATTAATTAAATGGAGTAATACATTAAATTGATTCAATAAAATTAAATAATTGGATAAAATGTAATTAAATAGTTTACATATGTTTGACCCATTATGGTAATACAGAGGTGTATGTTAGTGTGTGTGTTTTAAATGTAATACTTTAGACTTTAACAAATGTCTTCATTCCTTCATTCTTTTACTTACTCGATACGTGGAAGTGTCAGGATTTTAAGAGAAAGTCTCGAAGCTGGACATAAAACGCAAAAGAATCGAAAGCTATGGATTCAAGATTACATTTTATTTATTCGTCACAAACAGTTATATGCAGGATAGATCTTGCAGTGAAATGAAAAGTAAAAAAAATGTAATCTTGAATCTCTAGCGCTAGCCACTTCCTGGTAAGCAGCTAACGCTAGCGCTATTATTTTTAAGCGTTTTCATGCATGTGCAAAACAAATATGTTATTTAAGGTACGGAGCGACACTACACTACTCTATATCCTTCTTTTTTATACCCCTGGCATTGTTGTGTATGTTTTCAAGGGTAAAACATTAGTTTTGAAATGCTCTAAATGTGCAAGGCGATTAAACAAACTTGCAGTCCGCTACTTTATACGTCCGTGAAGGAATTTAACGATCTTCTGCACTTAAAAAGGATTGCGTTCGGTACACGTGTGTATAGAACCGAAAGCCCTGTCCTGGAATAAATCTGTACGGATGCGTGTTCCGCTACTCCCCTACTGTCTGTCTGTCTGTTTGTCTGTTTGTCCGTCTGTCCGTCTGTCTCTCCGTCCGTCTGTCCATCTGTCCATCTGTTTTTCTAATTTTTGTGGAGATTGGTTGAGGCACGAGGGTGTTCAGTCACTGTTCACATTCATTCGTGTCATTCAGTAGGGTTGGAGCTCTATAGCAGAAGATCTTGCACATCTTCCAACTCATGAAAAGCAGATCTTCAAGGCGCTGGCTTTGTTCACAGGAACAGGTTACCACCTACCCAAACATCACTCCAGTTCCCCTGCAGTTCCACCTCTCTACACCGCTACACCTCTACGTAGCATTGTCCTTTTCAGCAGGATTGCATTGGAGCACTGGATCACATTGTTCAGGAATTGTTTGAGGAAACCATGGACAATTGGAAGATCCACCTCCACCTATAGAAAAATGTTCTCGAGCCTGTAAGCAGAACACTGGCACATTCCATTCATCTCCATGACAAAGCTCAGAGAGTGAAGCATGAGCGATACGGCTGATCAGCCATGTTTACGGTACGTGGAGAACGGAGCAGAAACAGCAGCGGTGTCGTTTAAACTGAGATGTTACGAGAGCGAGTGTGAAGGAGACACCGATGTATGGGAATTAATACCTGAGTAAATCTCTGCATGCACCTTGAATACTGATGGCGTATTAAGGCAGGAGGGATGACGCACCGGATCGAGTACTCATGCAGCTGATTACGGCTCCTGCTGGGATTTTTGCCGAAGCCCCCTTTTCTCATTTTCACTCAGGCAGAGAAGAGAAGAGTTTATAAGAGCGAGTTCGGAATCGTTCGGCCTTTGCGCCGAGCTGCTCTACAAGGAGAAAGCCTCGGCAATGAAAGTATCTACATTTTTACCAGAATTGGGTCACTAATAAAGGAAAATAAAATCCTGAATGTTAATTGGCTCCAGTTTCTCCGAGATACAGCTTGAGAGGGATTATGCTCTATGACTTTTCAGCAAAATGTGCTATAGTCACACCAATCATTATAAATGTATCCTTTTTATTGATTCTGTATCCCCCACGATGGTTACGTTCCAAAACCAACCACGATAAATGAAAAAACTCGATAAACGAACGCCACACCAAACATGCTATTTATTGTATACGGTACTGTACCGTATTAACATTTTACTTCATTTTATAATGAATAATTATGTTTTTATTAATAAATGTCGTTATTTCAATATGAAACTCCATAAAAACAATTCCCTATAAGTTTTTTAGGTCTATGGTGCTCTCCGTGAGAGACCGGGAAAATCAGCCAAACTAATTAGTTATGTGGGAAATGCAATTACTGTACCAATAACTTTCCATCCATTTCTTTTTTTTTTTTTTCTCTCATGTAAAATTTTTGACCTTTTTTTTTTTTTTCTCCAAACTGAACAAATTGTGGGTGGGTTGGTTCTGTTGCTGTGTAACCTCAAGATTAAACTTAAACTCTTTTTTTTTTATGTTTTAAAGCTTACAAAATAGAATGAATTACAGAATACAAAAATTAAACATCATATTAAATGACAAAGTTCCAAAAAAACTAAAAGTGAAGACGGTACCTTTTTAATTGTTCTTTAGAACTTTCACAAGAAGTTACGAGGCATCATGGACACCCCCTTCTTTCGTAGGCGAATACAGTCGTCCCCCGCTTTATCGCGATTTTAAATTTGGCCCGTTACTATTTCATTTTGCGATTGGTCCCAAATAACGAGTAGCGCTACCAGAAACCGCAGGTTAGCGCTGATTGGTCGGTTGTAGTGTCCTCTGACGTAAAAAATGGCAGAGTTAAAGACGTACGTCAACAAATGTAGCCAATGAAAATAAAGAAAGCAGTGAAGTGTATAGTTAACCCCGCCCCCTTTTTTGACATCATAGGAAACTTCAACCAATAAACAAGCAGAAAAACTATGCATAGGCTATGCTACAGTACTGTACTGTAATACACTACTCACTATAAATTATATTTCTACACAATTTACACAAAATTCATCTTGCTATATTCTTGCAAATGTTTTGTGTGTGTGTGTTTGAAGAGTGTTGAAGGAGGATTTATGGCTTGAACACTAAAAAAAAACCCAACGTTTTTTGGATGGCGTACGTTTAGCGCGGAAATCCGTGTTTCGCGGTAGGTTTTGGCACGTAACACCAGCGATAGACGGGGGACGACCGTATACTTGGCTGTGTATAGATAATTATAAATCTTAAAATATCCTGAAAAGTTTATCCAACCAGCACCTTTATCACGTTTTCTAATTTATCTAATCAAAAAATGTAATAGTTAGCACGTTATTTTTTCTTCAGATGTCGCTAATTTCCCAAAATTTCTAGGCTAGTGTAACACTGCGAATAAAATCCACACCGAGTGACTGGACTGCGTGCTGTAATCTGGCTCTGTGTCCAGAACCTGCCCTGTTTAATAAATACTGCCACCCGGTGCAGTGGAGAATATCCCCGACACCTTAGTTTCATCCCACAATGCACTGCGACTGCTATTGTGAGAACGACTGAAGCTCATTTATCACACCGGACACAAATTCATTTCTTTTTGTCTGTTCGGAAATCTGGAACTGAAACGGATCGGCACATAATAACCCACGGTACTGAGGCGTAAAAGCATAAAAGGTGCATAAGTATTTACCCCGTTGCTGTATAACTTCCTCTATGAAACAAATACAGGATCAAGTTCTGGATAGACATCAATCAGGGTTTAGTTCTCAAAGAATAGAACTGTACCAGGTGCTTTCAAGACTCGTTTTGTTGGAATGTTTCCTGGTTTCTGTATTTTTTGGGCAGAATTTTGGTCTGTCCCTTGGTTTCCTGATATTTGGAAGATTGTTGCTGTGCCTCCTGCTTTCTAGATGTTTGGCAGATTCTTGGTCTGTTTACTGGTTTCTACATATTTTAGAGGCTGCTGTTCTGTCTCCTGCTTTCTTGACATTTTAGTGATTTTCAGGCTGTTTTCTGGTTTCCACATATTTTTGAGGTTGTTATTCTCTCTTTTGGTTTCGTGATGTTCAGGAGGTTGTTCTGTCTCCTGGTTTGTAGATCTTTAGGAAGTTATTATCTGTCTCCTGTTTTCTTGATATTTTGAGGTTGTTGATCTTTCTTCTGGTTTCTTGATGTTCAGGAGGTTGTTGGTCTGTCTCTTGGTTTTATGATGTTCAAGAAGTTGTTCTGTCTCCTGGTTTCATGATGGTATGGAGGTTGTTGGTCTGTCGCTTGTTTTCATGATGTTCAATAAGTTGATCTGTCTCCTGGGTTCATGATGTTTAGGAGGTTATTATTCTGTCTCCTGTTTTCTAGATTTTTAGGAAGGTCACCTGTTTTCTCGATATTCTGGAGGTTGTTGATCTTTCTTCTAGTTTCTTGAAGTTTGGGAATTGTTAGTCCGTCTCCTGGTTTCTAGATGTTAAGGAGATTGTTGGTTTCTCTCCTGGTTTTTAGATGTTTATGAGGTCATTGGTCTGTCTCTTGGTTTCTAGATTTCCAGGAGGTTGTTGAAATATTTCTTGGTATTTTGATGTTTAGTAAGTTGTTAGTTTGTGCCCTGGTTTCTTGATGATTGAGAGTTTGTCGATATCTTGGCATTTCTCAGTGATTTGTCCCCTGGTCCTTACCATTTGAGAGGTTATTGATTTCTTGATTAGTAGCTACAGCGATTACAAGAGAGCAACACAAACCGAATGAAACACAGAGTGAAGGTGTTGAGGGTTAGCCTGGATTGTTGAAGGCTTCTCTGGAGGTGCTGGGATTAGAATTTACGGGTTTGAGGTTACAAGCACAGAATGTTAAACAGCAGCAAAGCTGGAATTGGAGGAAAAATCTAATTCAGTGCTGTATGTGGAATTCAAAGCATGTTTTTATACTTATAGGACGTATAGGATTTTATTTTTTGTTCTAGCGATAGAAAGTTGCTCAGCTGAATTTTTTAATGCACCAGAACACATTGCCTCGACTTTCTCTCTCTCTCTCTCTCTCTCTCTCTCTCTCTCTCTCTCTCTCTCTCTCTCACTCTCTCTCTCTCACTCTCTCTCTCTCTCGGTGCTTTATACTTGTAGTCATGTACATCACAGGACAGAGAAATTCTTTGTTCACATATACCAGTGATGCTAGGAAGCTGGGGTTTAGAGGCAGCTGGAGCACTGAAGGTTAATGGCCCTGCTCAGGGACCCCAAAAGTGGCAGCTTGTCCTTCCGATCAGTAACCCAGGGCCCTAAACACTGACCTACTAACTCCCCCTAGAGCAGAGAAGGTAACTACCAGTATGATGCAACAGTGAGCATCGTTTTCTCAGTGTGATGGATTTTCCTGCACACCTACTTTGTCAAACGAAGTACAGGAGAAATTCCCAACTAAATATGAAGTAGGAGGAAAAAAAACTGTTATTTGAAGTATCAAAATTAAGAAAGAAAAGAAAAATGAAAAACGAATTATTTAAAAATGGATTAAAATGGACGTTTTTTCATCGAGTGATTGAATTTTTTTTTCTCAATGCACCTGAACACAATGTCTCAGCTTTCTCTCTCTCTCTCTCTCTCTCTCTCTCTCTCTCTCTCTCTCTCTCTCTCTCTCTCTCTCTCTCTCTCTCTCTGTTCAGATGACCAGCTGAGTCCATGCCTCACAGTTAATGGCATTTTCACTTTATAATTATTCCGGATTAGCCTGAGCTAATGAATATAAAGTTTTCACACCTGGTCAATTAAAAGCCGTTTTAGCAGTGAAATCTTGTTCTCTTTTCACTGAAAGATGAAGAAAACCTCTTGTGTAGTATAAAAGTGTGTGTGGCCATTTTAAGGTTATTTTTGGTGTGTGTGTCTTTTCACCTTATTTCAGCAAAAATAAGATTATCTTATTTCAGCCTGTTCGCTTTGATGTTTAAAGTCTGGACAAGATCTCAATGAGATTCATCACACAGTTTCTGTAAAACAGTCGGGATGAGAGGAAAAGCAGAACACGCATTTCTCCAGCCGTGAAGCTTCACATAATCTTTGGAAAAATACATCAAAGCATGACATCACCATGCCGTGTTGTATAACCTTAATGTCTCTCTCCAGATCTGACGGTTTTGGACATTACAGTCTGTGAGAGTTTGATTCGGACTCGTGTGGTGGGAAAAGCACGAGAGAATCAAATCAAGTACTGTTTTTTAATCTGTAATTTTATTCCATTTTCATCACATTTTTTCTTTATTTACTCACCAGCTAATTCTAAAACTTGTAAAGTTAGCATTTAGATTTCCTTCTTTATTCGAGCTTGTGCAGTTTGCTACGGATGTGGATTATGAGCTCTGTCTAGTGCGCTCTCTGACCGTCCAATCAAAAGGCGTGAAAATGCAGACATTATAGGACGCCTTCTAGAAGGCCTTGGAGTGGAAATCTAATTGTTTAAAGCAACAACTTCAAGCAGTATGAACTGTAGGCTCCAAGCACCTGCAGTGTTTACTTTTGAAGGCCTCAGGGCAGATTTTGACACCAGCAACAAGTGACGTGAAGGCTGAAATCTGATTGGATAAAAACTCTAACGTAAACAGACACTCCTTGTAGCAGCACACCAGTGAGAAACGCATTTAAATAAAAAAGTCTATTGGGAATAATTGAATTATAATAATAATTTAATACATATTCATGGTTAAAAATAGATTACAATATAAGTCAGTATTTAGTTTACTGACCTAAACGCTTGCAGAATCACTGATCTACATTTACAACATAAATTCTAGTATTTGTTCCATGAAATTGTATTAATTTATTCTCTTCATTTTGTAACCTTTCTCTTTGCTGCACTGCTTCCAGTACGTGGATGTGGATGTGAGATTTTTGTCCAATCATATTTCAGTCTCTATGTGTTGCCATGTCAATCTAATCTGCCCAGAGCCTTCAAAGTCAGTACTGCTGGCTCTTTTACCATCGTCTCCTTAAGAAATAGCTTTGTTTCTTTAACCAATCAGATTTCATATTTCTCCTCACAGGGCAGCTAGCTGGCCCAGAATAGCGTCAGTATTTTTCCGTCCTCTGATTGGTTGGTCAGAGGGAAACTGTTACAGCCAAGTTCGACTGCCAAAACACGTGTGTAGCTGCACACGTTAATACATCTAAGTTAGTCTTTTTTATGCCGATGGAGGAAGAGAAATTGATTTGGTCTCGGACACACTTAAAAATCCATTTTGAAGAAAAGTTAGACATGGTGAGGAGGTCGTCCAACCCTGAAGCTAGCTAGCGTGTCTCAGACCAGTAAATACGAGCAGTATGACTGGATTACAGCCTCTGGGGGGCTCTGCACATTATGAGTCTGCATCTCTGGTGGGTAGGTTGTATTTTATTTACATTTTCATGTTTTTGTCATGTTATTAGACAAATATTGATTCTGAACTGCTCCAGATGTTGTAGGGGCACAGTTGTGGTTGTAGTGTAGAGGTTTGGAGTCTTAACTGGGTTTGTTGCTTTAGTAAAATGGTTTTCACCCTCCATATGTGACATGTCTCTCTCTCTGTATATAAATTACCTGCCCAGATACCCAGAATTGTGTAAAGCTGTTATTCATGTTAAGGGAGGAATTGACAATAAAAATAAAGTGGAATAAATGGAAATGTATTTATTTGTTTGGTTATATACAGTATTTGTCCAACCGCGTTTATTGCATAGAGACAAAAGAAACATGTATGTGTCTCTCAAAAATCATAAAATATGGGAGCATGAAATTTTCAATCCACTTGAACTTGGATGACCTCCATGACCTTCATGACCTCCAGACTGGACTATTGTAATGCATTATTAGTTGGATGTCCTGCATCATTAATAAACAAGCTACAGTTAGTCCAGAATGCAGAGTTTTCACAAGGTCGAGAAAATATGATCATATAACCCCAATTTTATCGTCTCTACACTGGATACCTGAACCGACTACAAACTTTTGCTACTTACCTACAAAACATCACCCATTATCACCCATGTATCTATCCAGTCTTCCGGTAGGGGCATGCATTTGATACCTGGGCCTTCAGTGAGGACTTACCTGACTTAATCCACCTCTTAATAGCACCACTATCATGTTGCAATTATAGAAACCATCAATACAATACAAAAACGCAATATAACAACACGTGGCATTACAGAGAGAGATGCATTTCACATATGGAGGGTGAAAACCATTTTACTAAAGCAAGAAACCCAGTTAAGACTCCAAACCTCTACACCACAACCACAACTGTGCACCTACAACATCTGGAGCAGTTTAGAATCAATATTTGTCTAAAATGAAAATGAAAATAAAATACAACCTACTCACCAGAGATGCAGACTCATAATGTGCACCGCTCCTCAGAGGCTGTAATCCAGTGGTACTGCTCGTATTCACTGGTCTGGAATTAGTAAACAAACCCTTTCCCGGGCTGAGACACGCTAGCTAGCTTCAGGGTTGGCCGACCTTCTCACGATGTCTAGCTTTTCTTCAAAATTGATTTTTAAATATGTCCGAGACCAAATCAATTTCTCTTCCTCCGTAGGCGTAAAAAAGTCTAACTCAGATGTATTAATTCAGACACATTCTTCTAGTTTAAGTGCAGATTAAAATCGTATGTTTTTAGCGAGTTCTACACATAACACACGCCACATCATAACCTTGTGCTCCAGAACATCTGATCACATCACATTATCAACTTGTGCTGTTAATATCATGAACAGCAGCTACGCTCATTCCTCTCCACTGCTTCTCTTTCTCTACCCATCCTGAGGTTGCTTCAGATTCAGTCACGTCCCACCTTATGAAGATTGTGGACCTTCAAAGAAGTAGATACCGAGCCCGCAAACATTCTGAACCATCTAAAGACATACCAGTGCCATTTAGATCCCACTTCATGTGGAGTTTGGACATTGGACCTCTTTGAGTGTTTAAAGACTGTGGTATGGAGAAGCTGGTGTTGGATTTATGATGATCTCAAATGTTAAGCTCTTTTTTGAGTTGCTCAGTAGTTTTTGGTTCCATAATCTCATCTGACTGGATAAGACTGTAAAAAGAACATCACTCATAATCACACACTCCAGTGCTCATGTTAGTTCTCACTCTCCAGTGTTCTGTATTGTTTAAAGACTATGATCACACTCTAGATGTCACCCAAATGAGGATGGGTTCCCTGTTTAAGTCTGGTTCCTCTCAAGGTTTCTTTCTCATAACATTTAAGGAAGTTTTTCCTTTACCACAGTCGCCACGGCTGCTCATCAGGGATTAAAAACACACATCGTTCACCTTAATTATTTAATTCTGTAATGGTGCTTTAAAACAATGTTGATTGCCCTACAGAAATAAATTTGATTTGACTTGAACTCGGAGACCCAAAAGAGTTCCAGCATGACGATGATGAAGATCTGCTTTCCATGGGTTGGAAGATGTGGAAGATCTTCTGCTATCGAACTCCAAACCCTACTGAATACCTCACTTACATCAGTACCTAACTTTACTAACACACTTGTGCCTGAATGAATCTCCACAAAAGAATCAAGTGGAACATCTTCCCAGAAGAATGGAGGTAATTGTAAAAATTAATGGAGACTAAATGTGGAATGGAGTATTAAAAAAAATAGCACAAACTTACGCCCAAAGTTGGTAGTTGTCCTGCAGTAGTTGTTGCTAATGCTAGCGACCTGCTAAATAACACAAGAATACATGGTGCTATAAAATGGACATGTTCCTTCATGGGAACAGGTTCTGCTGACAAAACCTCCTTGTAGTAGTAGTAGTAGTAGTAGTAGTAGTATTCACAACCTGCCCTGAGGTGTAAAAGCAAGGTCTTAGCAATGTTACCTCAATTCACGCTTTTATTTTTGTGATAGAGCTACAGAAGGCCTTCCTGAATAAACTATTGTTTCTGAAGAGCGAGAGCGTGAGAGTGAGAAATAACGAGAGGACGGCTGTACATGAAAGTTTGCTTTTATAGCCTGTAGCAACGGATTATTGTCTCTCAGTGAATTTCTTTAATTCAGCTATTCTTTAATGCTCTCTCTCTCTTTCTGCACACCAAGGTTTCATTCACACAGTGGAGATGTGCAGGTAGTGTGAAGTGTGAGTTATTTCAGAGAGTGCTAAGAGAGTTAGCACTTAGCAGGGGAGAGATAGGAGAAGCCAGATTAAAGGGACTGAATGAAAAATGAAATGGAATGGATCTTTTTTCTATCCTTCACAGCGAATATAGCCAGTTTGTCCTCCGTCACCAGGAGCAGCAGCGATGGAACTGTATGAGTTTCATTTTTTAGAAAGTCCGTGGCACAGTGTGAAGAGTGTTTGTGCAGACACGGGTTGAGTTTTATACCAGAGCTGTGAGGGGGTTAGAATAAGAGAAGGTTATAAACTAGTGCTTTAGAAAACTTTATGTCAGAGTGGCCGAGTGTGTGTGTTAGAATGGAATCTTTCCTGGAGCTTAACACTCCAACTGAATCCCTGTCCAATCAGAAGCAGATGAGTGTGTGTTAGTAAGACAGATGGGTGTGTCTTTAAGTGAAATAGAAGGGTGTGTCTAAGTTATTTAAATAAGTGGGGAAGATAGTCATGACTTAGTAAGACAGAAAGGCATGTCTTTAAGTGGACCAATGGGTGTGTCTTTGAGTGGACAAATGGGTGTGTCTTTGAGTGGACAGATCAGTGTCTTTTGTGGACCAATAGGCATGTCTTTGAATGGAACAATTGGTGTGTCTTTGAGTGGACCAATGTGTGTGTCTTTGAGTGAACAGATGGGCGTGTCTTTGAGTTGACCAATGGGTGTGTCTTTTAAGTAGACAGAAGGGCGTGTCTTTGAGTGGATAGATGGACATGTATTTAAGTGGACAGATAGGCGTGTCTTTGAGTGGATAGATGGGCGTGTCTTTGAGTGGATAGATGGGCGTGTCTTTGAGTGGATAGATGGGCATGTCTTTGAGTGGATAGATGGGCGTGTCTTTGAGTGGACCAATGGGTGTGTCTTTGAGTGAACAGATGGGCGTGTTTTTGAGTTGACAGATGGGCATGTCTTTGAGTGGATAGATGGACATGTCTTTGAGTGGACAGATAGGCATGTTTATGAGTGGACAGATAGGCGTGTCTTTGAGTGGACAGATGGACATGTCTTTGATGGGGCAGATAGGCATGTCTTTGAGTGGACAGTAGGGCATGTCTTTGAGTGGACAGATGGGCGTGTTTTTGAGTGGATATATGGGCATGTCTTTGAGTGGACAGAAGGGCGTGTCTTTGAGTGGATAGATGGGCGTCTCTTTGAGTGGACAGAAGGCCATGTCTTTGAGTGAATAGATGGGCGTGTTTTTAAATGGATAGATGGACATGTCTTTGAGTGGGCAGAAGGGTGTGTCTTTAAATGGACAGATGGACATGTCTTTGAGTGGACAGATAGGCGTGTCTTTAAATGGATAGATGGACATGTCTTTGAGTGGACAGAAGGGCATGTCTTTGAGTGGATAGATGGACATGTCTTTGAGTGGACAGATGGGTGTGTCTTTGAGTAAGAATAAAGGGTGTTTATTTGATTGGAACAAATGTATTTATCTTTGTGTAAGAATGAAGGGTGTGTTTATAATTGGACTGATGTGCATATCTTTGAGTATAAGAGATGCGTATGCTTTTAAGGTAACAGATAGGCGTGTCTTTGATTAGACACATGGTCATGTCTTTAAATGGACGGATAGGTGTGTATTTGAGTGGACAAATTGACTTGTCTTTGAGTAAGATAAAGGGGTAAGCTTTTGTGTACAGTTAGTTGTGTCCTCACGTGGTCCAATGGATGTCTTTGATTAAGATAGAGGGGTGGTTTTTTTGGGTGGGCAGATGGGCGTGTCTTTGAGTGGCTCGATGGGGAATGTAACTGAGTGGGCAGATGGGCGTGTCCTTTAGTGGCTCGATGGGGAATGTCTCTGAGTGGGTAGATATGCGTGTCTTTTAGGGGCTTGATGGAGAATGTCTCTGAGTGGGCAGATGGGCGTGTCTTTAAGTGGCTCGATGGGGAATGTCTCAGAGTGGGCAGATGGGCGTGTCTTTAAGTGGTTCCATGGGGAATGTCTCCGAGTGGGCAGATGGGTGTGTCTTTGAGTGGCTCGATGGGGAATGTCTCCGAGTGGGCAGATAAGTGTGTCTTTGAGTGGCTCGATGGGGAATGTCTCCAAGTGGGCAGATAAGTGTGTCTTTGAGTGGCTTGATGGGGACTGTCTCTGAGTGGGCAGATGGGCGTGTCTTTGAATGGCTCGACGGGGAATGTTTTTGAGTGGGCAGATGGGCGTGTCTTTAAGTGGCTCGATGGGGAATGTCTCTGAGTGGGCAGATGGGCTTGTCCTTAAGTGGCTCGATGGGGAATGTTTTTGAGTGGGCAGATGAGCGTGTCTTTGAGTGGCTTGATGGGGAATGTCTCTGAGTGGGCAGATGGACGTGTCTTTGAGTGGCTCGATGGGAAATGTCTCTGAGTGGGTAGATGGGCGTGTCTTTAAGTGGCTCCATGGGAAATATCTCTAAATGGGCAGATGAGCGTGTCTTTTAGGGGCTTGATGGGGAATGTCTCTGAGTGGGCAGATGGGCGTGTTTTTAAGTGGCCTCGATGGGGAATGTCTCTGAGTGGGCAGATGGGCATGTCTTTAAGTGGCCTCGATGGGGAATGTCTTTGAGTGGGCAGATGGGCGTGTCTTTAAGTGGCCTCGATGGGGAATGTCTCTGAGTGGGCAGATGGGCGTGTCTTTAAGTAGCCTCGATGGGGAATGTCTGTGAGTGGGCAGAAGGTTTTGTCTGAACAGAATTTGTGTATATAAATATAATAAAACACACTGACACTGGGCCTTACATTTATATCCTCATAATTTAAGCTATTTTCCATTTAAAAGAACATTTTTTAAAAATTTAAACATGATGATAAGAAGGCTCACTGATTTTTTTTCCTGCATCCAGACTTAGAGATGTCAGGGGTCAGAGGTTAGAGGTGAAGCGATTTCACAGAGCCGAATTAAAGTTCTAATATACTAATATAGGGCTTGAGGCAGAGGCCAGGCTCAAAGTCAACATGCATGGAGCTTTATTAGGCTTCATTATAGATATGACTGATTGTTAAAATTAGTGCTGGGTCTGAAGAGGGCAACTTTCTCTCACCCAGATCATAAAAATCTCTGATTAAATAATAAATGTCCTAATTTCATTCATATTTTTAGCATTACTACAGCAGTGGGTTTGAACTTGATGTGATAAAGTTTAAAGAAAAATCAAGTCCATGTCTGAAGTTTAATACCTTGTGTTTTATAGACCCTTCTGTACATCTGTCTTAATGAAATTTAGATGCAGATATAATCGTGTAACGTGGAGTAGACACTATATGGAGAAAGGTATTGAGACGTCTATATGTTGTTCTTTCCAAATGTGTTACCACAAATATGGAGACACACAACTAATGGACGTCTTTGGATGCTTTACTTGAACTAGGAGACCCAAAACCTGTTCCAGCATGACAGTGTCCTTGTGCACAAAGCCAGCTTTATGAAGATCTGCTTAACAAGGGTTGGAAGAAGTGGAAGATCTCCTGTTTTTGAGCTCTTGTTGAACACCCTTGTGGTTAAATGATTCTCCACAAATCTCCACAAAAATCTAGTGGAACAACTTCCCAGAAGAGCGGATGTTATTATTCAATCTTATGGTCAGGCCTCCACAAAATGTAAGTGAATTTGGCAAGTGAAAGCTGGATCAATGGATAAGATGTTACACTTCTAACCAGAAGATTGTGGGTTTAAATCCCAGGAGCACCAAGCTACCACTTTTGGGCACTTAAGCAAGGCCCATAGGCTCAATTGCTCCGTTGTATCACTGAGATAACTGTAAGTTGCCCTGGATAATGGTGTCGGCCGTAAATGTATTCCTGTGGACATAAAGTCCATTTCAGTTTAGGGAAGTACGGTATTGCAGGATGATTCATGGTTTTAAGGCTGTGTGTTTGATGCCTGTTGTTTACATGCACCTTCTTCCTGTTACTGTGACAGAAGTAGGGAATTAAAGTCTGAATGTTTTTTGTCAGAATATAATAAATCTAGTTGTTTGTTTGCAGTGCAGTAATTACAGCCGGGATTCTGTTGTTTCACTAATCCCACGTCGTTCCTCTGCTATTTATATACGGATTTATGCAGCGCTTTGTGAGCAACGAAACCCAGATCTCCACTGAGGTAGACTGACATTGAGAATAATTTAGTGACGGCCCGAATGTTTGTCCTTTTTCGTTCTTTGAATCTATTGCAGTCAAATCAGAACATTTCTGTGTTCTCCTACGTCAGGAAAACGGCATCTTTAATCAGAGAGATGATAGTGGTTAGCCTTTTAGCTTGGCTTTAGAAGTGGATTGAAGAGCCTTGTTTGAGACAGCCATGTCCATGCTGATGAAAAAGATATGAGAAAGTATCTTGTGATGTGTGCATGTTGGGAAATCTTTCAAGATAGGATTCAACAGAGCACAGAAAAAAAAAGGATGTGTCCTAGTGAGACAGGTGAACATTACTTTGTCTTAGTAGTATGTTTATTCTAAAGTTTGGACACCTGAATGAACCTCTGGAGTCTTGAGTAACATGGGTATAATATATATACCCATGTTTTCGACCTACGATAAGTGGTCATCATGGTGGGTGCATCACCTCCTGCTTCATATGCCCCTGTAATTCATCACCCTGACACACTGATCCCCTCCCTAGATACACCAGCCTGCACCTGTCTTAGTGATCTACCACACTAACCCCTTTATCTTGATACACCACCACCCTAATGATACAACACCCTGATACCCTGGAACCCTTTACCATTATGATACACCAGCACACTGATACACCTCTATCCTGACACACTTCCACCCTTATCATCAACTACCCTGATTCACCACCACCACCACACTACCATACTGGTCCACTATCCTGTTCCACCAGTACAGTAAACAACTATCAAGTTACTTTATTAACTCTGCTCCGATACCACCACTCTGATGCGCTACCCTGATCCACCACCACCACCACCACCACCACACTAATCCACCACAACTATACTGATTCACTACCCTAAACCACCACCACAGTGATCCACTACTGTGATACTCCACTCTGATATACCACCACCCCGACACACTACTCTGATCTACTACCCAATCCACCACCAACATTCTAATGCACCACCCTGATCCACCATCACAATGATCCACTACCCTGTTCCTCCACCGCCACCACAATGAATTAATTACTGTGTTCCTCCATCCTGATACACCACCACATTCTGATCCAGTACCATGTTGATCCACTACCCAGACCCTGAAAAGCCTGCAGATGACTAATTTAATGACTAATTCTGTAATCACCTTTTGGACTGTGACACAGAACTCTACACCCACACACTGTCCTCTGATACACAATTACCTGAATATATATATTTCCAAAAGTATTGGGACACCTGACCTTTCCTGCTATATGTGATTCTTTTTCAAACTGTTACCACAAAACTGGAGGCGCTCAATTGTATAGGACGTCTTTAGATGCAGTATAATAACATTTTGCATTCACTTGAACTTGGAAACCCAAACCATGCTTCGGAGAGGAAGATCTTGCTGCTATAGAGCTCTAATCTCATCCTTACTGAACACCTTTGGGATGAATGTGAACGCTGAATGCACCCCAGGTTTTCTCTGATCAAATGATGACTCCCTAAAGTGATAAAAGCTGAAATATTTTGTCATGCTTCTTGTAAAACTCACCAAAGATGTTCTTCACTGAACATCTGAAGATTGAAGATTTCTATTAACGATCCAGTTCATCCCAGAGCTGTTCAACAGGATTTAGGTGCAGTGACTGGGCAGGTTGTTCCATGATAGATATCACTCCACTCCAATGAGCCGCAGTCCAGACGGAATCGCATGGTGCATGGTGAAGTATAAAATGGAAGCCATGTTGGTTCAGGATTCCTTTCACTTCCTGGAAACTTCCCTGTTTCAAAAACCCCAAAACCATTAATCTTCCACCACTTTGTGTGACTGTGGGGGCGATTGAGTCTGATCACAGCTTCTCTCCTGTTTTCTGTCTTACACAAGTTCTTCTGGTAGAGACAAAAAATGGGCTACACAGAATCTTTTACTCATTCACTGTTCAATTTGTGTGTGTTTTTCCCCTTTTTGCAAAGTGTGACAAAAGGAAACAAAAGGAACATGCATGTGTCTCAAAAACCATACAAGAGTAGATGTTTCCACACTCTTGACCGGTTTCTCTTAAGGTTTTTTCCTTATTTCATCTCAGGGAGTTCCTCACCACCATCACCACTTATTAGGGATAAAAACGAATAGTTTATAGTTCTGTAAAGCTGCTTTGAGACAATGTGCATTGTTAAAAGTGTTCTGAGCTTCATAAATAAACCAGTTGGAACTGATCTAATGTTGTTACCATCAATTTCAACAACATCCCCAGTTGTTTTGTCTAGAAAAAAAAGCATCCATACAGGACCGAGATGTTTGTGTTTGCGTCGTTGCTCTTCAAATCGGATCATTTTCCTGCAAACTCTACTCATCTGTAAATCTCACTGCTCGGAGAATTTGGATCACTGCATAAATACATTATAGGTATTAATACACACAAGGAGGTTAATCTGATTTGATTTGCCTCTCTTTCACTTTCACACACACACTTATACACACACACACACACACACACACACACACACACACACACACACACACACACACACTCAAACTCATCTCTCGGAGGTGTGTTTAAAATGACAACTTTGATTTATAGAGATGTGCGATGACTCCAATGACTGCCGAAATGTTTCTCCACGTCTTGAGTAAAGGACCTAATTTTCTCCCATGCCACAAACTTGAGGGATGATAAATGCGTTTCTACTTTTTCTACGCCAAATTAAAAAAAAAAACCCTTCGTCATTATTTATTTAACTATTTTGCTCGAAAAGCAATTCCACGTTTCAAGCCTCGGCAGCGAAACCTTGCAAATGAACTCGCGAAAGGACGACGATTTCAGTCGGTAATTTCAATTAAATCCTCCCCGGCGCTCTCGCGTCGAGACGTATCCATCTGCATAATTTGATATCAGACATAGTTTTACGTCTCAGGATCAGGGTTTCATTCGTTTTCGCCGAAACAGAATGAACGGTCACGAAGAGATTCTCGGAATTAAGTATTCAGTAAAGCACGGTGGTGGTAGCATGATGTTATTGAGATGATTTTATATGGGCGGGAAACTGGGTGGAGCCAAATACAATGTAGTCCTAGAAGAAATCTGAGAGTCTGTATAGAGATTTGAGACAGGGCCAGAGCTTCAGCTTCTAACAAGATCATGAACATCAGCAAACCACTAAAGCTACTCTGGAGTTAAATCAAGCACTTGAACGTTTTAGAAAATTTTAGTCAAAACCCAGACCTTAGACTGAATGTAAAACTGTGACAGGAAGTGAAAACGAATGGATGTTCAAACATGGACCCTCTAATCTCACCTCTAAGCTTGGATGATTATCCCTCATCCCAAGTGTGCTCAAACATATCAGGATCCAGATATTCTACCAAATGCTTGATTTTAGTCACTATATACTGGGATACCTGACTTTCCAGCCATATGTGGTTCTTCCCAAACCTTAGAGTTGGAGGTGTGCAATAGTTTTTGGATGCAGTAGAATGAAATTTTACTTTAAATTGATCTAGGAGACCAAACGTGTTCCAGCATGACAATGCCTCAGTGCACAAAGCCGGCCAGAATGGAACTCTGAACTACACCCATTATTCACATAAATCATTGTTTACGTTTCATACTAAAATCCATTCCAAAGCCAAAACCTTTAGTACTTTTGTAAAAGTAAAACTGCAAAAGGAGTCATGGATGCAACTCTGGGATTTCAAAACTTTTCTTTAGGTACATGAAAAAATCTTTACTCCTGGACAAACCTAATCATGTAGATTGCAGGTTGTAACAGTTGGTTTGTGTTGAAGGGTTGGGCCATGATGATATTTCATACTCTGACTTTTATTGAAAGAAAGTTCTTCTCAATTACAGGTTCTAACTCACCAACAGATGGCAGCACGAGGCTGCACGCACAGTTCCAAGGAGCACCGACCTTCATAAGTCAGTGTGCTAAAAGACATCGTCCTGTGTACGTCGGGAGCTGTGCAACCGGTGCTATTCTTAACACGTGCATTACCACGTCTGCTATTCGAACCACGTATGAACCCTGTCACTGAGCTTTCCCCATACGTGACTTTCTCACTGGAAATGACACAATCTTACCTCCGCTCCCACCCTACTCGCCAGATTTGTTTTTTGCGGACTTTTCCCTCTTCCCGAAGATGGAGATCCAGCTCAAAGGTTTCAACACCATTGCAGAAATCCAGCACGAATCGCAGAAGACGCTCGACACGGAATTGCTGTGCGAGGGGACTATTTTGAAGGTGATAGTGTGCAAACGTGGATAAACAAAGTACTTTCTTGCAAACAGAACGAGTCTTGGAACTTTTTGATACCACCGCAAGCACAGGCATTTCCCACTGATGTAAGACTTTTTATCTATTTATAGTTACTTTTAAAGTTCTTTAGTCTAATACATAAAAAGCTGATTTCTTTACTTACCTGAGCAGTTTCTTCAGTATAAGAGAAGGTGGCAGGATTCCACAAATTTTTATGTTCCATGGTCAAGGATCCATCTCTCCTTGGATAGCCTTGTTAAGTGGGTGGGGGGGTGTTAGGAGTAAGAGGGAGTCGTAAGATTGTAATTACCCCAGAGAAGGAGAGGAAGGGAGGAGTTTATAGTCTATTAGAGAGTGTATTAAATAGATAATGATCAGTAAATGTGGGAGTAGATGGAGGGGTGTAGGTTAGGATGTGTAAAAGAGGTCTTGGTTTTCTTGGGGACTTGGGGGTTGTGTCTGAAGGTGGGGACAAACCAAATCGACACCAAAGAACTAGTTTTGAGCCATCTGTGGCGCCGCCTCCTCACATCGCCTGCATCAGGGCAAAAAAAATTGCACTCGAACACACCGGATGCGTGAGAATGTGGCATACCAGTAGGCGGCAGTAGTCTGTTTTAGGCACCTGAACAGTAAAACCAGGAAAACTAAAACTGTGGAAGTATAAAGCAAGCAGCGTTTACACCTGCAGATTATTAGTAACGGATTCGTGTAGCTTTTTTTTTAATCAAGCCTGCAGAGTTGCAAATGGCTCTGGTGTTGTCGGCTCTCAGTCTTCTTGTGGATGAAGAAGGAAAATAACCGACTTTCACTATTTATAAACTGATATGGAGAAATCGCACTTTCACTATTCAGTTTGTGTAAAGTTTCTCAGTAATGTCATACAGTGGCGGCTCCTACTGGGTTGTGGTAATTAGCTGGTTCTTTCAGGTTTTGATTCCACAAAGCGCCAAAAAATTAAGCGCCAAGATGTGTACCTTCTCGTCCTCAGATGTGTATAATTGTTTGTCTCTCCAATGTAGAGCTCTGAAAACTCAACACCCAGAGAACCTCACCTGGATGACTGTGAATCGTCACCGACACAGGGGTTACAGAGTTCAAATTCTGATCCAAAGGTTGGAAGTTCAAACCCCAGCACAACCAATCTGCCACTGCTGGACCCCTTAAACAAGCCCCCTACTCCCTTTATTACTCAAACGCTAAGATTGTAAGTGGCTCTGAATAATGGCGTCTGCCAAAAGAGCATAAATGTTTTAAAAAAGCACAATGAATTCATTGTCGAGGATACCGTTAAACTGCGCTCCATTCCAGCCTGTAATCAGTAGCAAATCGAATTAAGGAAGTAACTCATCTGCCAAATGTGATTAAGATCCTGGAAAAGTGAACGAGCGATCGTCTAACGATCCAGAGAAGTTAGACCTGGTATGTGGAATCTTTGTGACTCACCGAGTCATTTGACGTCAAATAACGACCAGCTGCTCTATCAGGGTTAGACACGCTGTCCGAGAAGGACGAGCTTTTCTCTGGAGGATGTCGAACACCCCAGAGATCTTCACTGCAGCGTTTAGAAGAGGATAATTAGTGCGAGTAAAGCTGCATCAGGTGCACACCATTATTCATGTTACAGTCAGTGGAAGCGGATTGATGTTTGTGTTAAAAAACGAGCGAGCTAGCTAAGCAGAAACGGCTAAAGGTTAATGTGAGATATTTAAACAACAGCTCTGTCAAGGTCTGGTTTCTTGTCAGAAGGTGTTGATTAATTTACTAGAACAGCAGCTCTGACAGTGGTGCGGCTGCAAAATATACAGGTTTTTATTAATTCCTTAATGCATTACCATTGCTATGGAAACGGCCCGTCGACCTGCACGAAGGACGCGTCGTAAACGGATTCGAACCCGCATGATGTCATTGATATCGCCAGTGAGGATCAGCGTGGACGCTTTGCATCTGTCAAGCTGTTGCTTGCTAACATGACAAGCGGTAAAAAAAATTTAGTTCGAATTTCTATCCATTCAGATTTCAGCCACCTCATAACATATAATTTGTAAATTGAGGGAAATTGAGTATGAGGAACTTGCTAGCTTTTATGTATCTGGGACATCCAGCCAATCGTAGTGCAGGGGGCGGGATTTGTCAGAAACGAGAAACGTCTGCCTGGATAAGAGCGCCTGCCAAATACCATAAATGTAATTATATATATTTAATATTTATGGTATTTGGCAGACGCCCTTATCCAGAGCGACTTACAACTGAGCAGGGTTAAGGGCCTTGCTCAAGGGCCCAGCAGTGGCATCTCGGTGTTGGTGGGATTTGAACCTGTGACCTTTCGATCCAAAGTCCAATACCTCAACCACTGAGCTACCACCTCCCTCATATGTATATATGTAGTCAAACATTTGTTTACACCTGACCATAAAATTTGTATACACTTTTTAAACATCCCATTCTCCATTTACTCTCCATTTACTGCTATACTCCACTCCATTGTTCTGGAAAGATGTTCCACTAGATTTCGCGGTGAGGTGAGGAGGTTTCTGGGGTAGAGTCAGCGTTCACATTCAACAGGGTTGGAACTCTATAGATTTTCAACCAATGGAAAGCAGATCTTTTGTGATGTCATGCTGGAACAGGTTTGGATTTATTATCGTCATTTTTTCAAGCACCAATTAACACCAAAGCATCAGTCTTTTCCTGTTAATGGAGGCAAACTGCAACAATGAGTCACTGTGTGGAGCGCTGTACTGTTATCAGTGTGTAATATCCGTATCGACTTGAGGCACACTTATGTAATTAAACCCTCATTAATCATGCATTTGAGTTTTTATTTATTTATTTATTCATACACAATCGTTTATATATATTTAAAGATTCTGCCCTACAGAAAACAGAACCACTACGTCAATTCAAACATGATGATATGAGTCACCTAATTGTTTTTGTATTGAGAGACGAAAGAGTCTGTTCCTGAATCTGAAAGAGGAGATGCACTCGATGGTCCTGGAAGAATATGTGGATTGGTGGGTGCATTAGTGGTGGGTGAAGTATACAAAGCAGGAAATTGATTAAAAGTAGAGATACAGTAGGTAAAATGTGACTCCAGAAAAAGTGTCCCTTTAAACTTTTCCCTTTTTCCCTTCAAATGAACTTAAGTGTCCAAAGTACTGATTTCTTATAATTATAATGTTCCTTTATGTGAAAAGACTCGAATGTGACTCTCAGCTCACTGACTAATTAATAGAATGATATAATAGAATGATATTTATTCAAATGATCACAAGCCCAAAACTTTCTTTTCAACTAACAAAAAAAAAAAAGGCGACAAAATCAGGTCAAGGGTGATGTATCGAGTTCGAGTTTGGAGTTGAAGTGAAGTGAAAGTAAAAATCACCCCACATGGAAATACTTCAGTAAAGTACAGATACGTGAGTTTCTCCATGTAATCCATAAAGGTAAGGGGGTCTCAGGTGCAGTCACATTTATCCCAGTAGGGTTGGAGCTCTATAGCAGGAGATCTTCCATACCTTAAAAACCCATGGAAAGCAGATATTTTATCTATAATAAATGGACATTTGGGGCCACCCAGATGAGGATGGGTTCCCTCTTAAGTCTGGTTCTTCTTAAGGTTTCTTCCTCATGCCATCTCGTGGAGTTTTTCCTCTCCACAGTCACCACCGGCTCTTCATCAGGGACAAACTTACACATATAAAGAACATCTTATTGATTCTTTATAACCACATTATCTGTGTAAAGCTGCTTTGAGACAATGTTCATTGTTAAAAGCGCAACACAAATACAAATGAATTGAATTGAATCTTCATGGCGCTGCTTTGTGAGGTCACAGGGATATTGTTATGCTGGAACAGGTTCAGGTCTCCTCATAAAGAGAAAATCTCATTCTACAGCATCCAAAGACGTTACAGGAGAGAAGAACCACGTATGGCTGAGATAGTGAGGTGTCTGAATATTTTTGGCTACACACTATATTTTATAATTAATTAATTATAAATTTATGTTTCATTATAATATATATATATATATATATATATATATATATATATATATATATATATATATATATATATATATATATATATTACACAAATATTCTACACTATTATTCTTTTTTGAATTGATCAGAATATGAGCAGGATTCGACCTTCATTTGTGTGGGCTGCACTTTAAACGGCTTCTAATTTAAATAAAACTTATGAGCATTTCTCATGAAGGGAAAGCAGGAATCTTACAGATTTTACATTTCAGTAGGATTCTTTGTTGATATCTTAAAACAAGTCCTCTGTATATTTTCCATGGACTTTTTAATTTTCACCACAGAAATGGATCTCTAGGAATAATGGGTAGAGACAGTGGGGTGAGTCAGACAGGCAGAGAGACAGGCGGTGGGGAAATCAGACAGGCAGAGAGACAGACAGTGGGGTAAATCAGACAAGCAGAGACAGACAGTGGGGTAAATCAGACAGGCAGAGAGACAGACAGTGGGGTAAATCAGACAGTGAAAAAGACAATGGGGTAAAACAGACAATGTGAGAGAGAGTGAGACAGACAGTGGGGTGAATCAGACAATGAGAAAGACAGACAGTGGGGTAAATCAGACAGTGAGAGAGAGAGAGAGACAGACAGTGGGGTAAATCAGACAGTGAGAGAGAGAGAGACAGACAGTGGGGTAATTCAGACAGGCAAAGAGAGACAGTGGGGTAAATCAGACAGGCGAAGAGAGACAGTGGGGTAAATCAGACAGGCAAGGAGAGACAGTGGGGTAAATCAGACAGTCAGAGAGAGACAGTGGGGTAAATCAGACAGAGCGACAGACCGTGTGGTAAATCAGACAGACAGAGAGAGACAGTGGGGTAAATCAGACAGGCAGAGAGAGACAGTGGGGTAAATCAGACAGAGCAACAAACCGTGTGGTAAATCAGACAGACAGAGAGAGACAGTGGGGTAAATCAGACAGGCAGAGAGAGACAGTGGGGTAAATAAGACAGACAGAGAGAGACAGTGGGGTAAATCAGACAGACAGAGAGAGACAGTGGGGTAAATAAGACAGACAGAGAGAGACAGTGGGGTAAATCAGACAGACAGAGAGAGACAGTGGGGTAAATCAGACAGACAGAGAGAGACAGTGGGGTAAATCAGACAGGCAGAGAGAGACAGTGGGGTAAATCAGACATGCAGAGAGAGACAGTGGGGTAAATCAGACAGGCAGAGAGACCGTGTGGTAAATCAGACAGTCAGAGTGGCTTAACATTTTTGTGTCCCATTATATGAGACGTCCTTGAAGCTGTAGTCACTTTATTAGTGATGATCTTCTCAAACCATTGACTCCTAAAAGGTGTTGCTTGCTGAGTAAGAGGCAGCACCCACTTTATTCCAGTGGAACATCTACTGTGTTACAGAAGAAAGGAACATCAGAGGTTTCCACTGGAAATGTTTTTTTTTTTTATGACTGTCTACATAATAAATATAAAATATATACAGAGTAAGAATTAGACTAAGAACAAAAAGAAGACAATTATAAGTAACTTCACCCTTTCATCCACCTTTAAACCTATTCCAGAGAGCTTCTGTGTCTTAACACACACACACACACACACACACACACACACACACACACACACACACACACACACACACACACACACACACACACACACACCATTCCATAACAGGTGGAATTAGGGTCTAACCCCTGACCTTCTCTCTTTTAATGCTTTTAACCAGTCAGCTTGAGACATTTCCTCTAGATCAGAAACAGAGGACTTGAAACCATCTGCAGCTTCCTCTTTTCTGTTGAGGCCAGAAGAGGATGATTTCATTCAAGCAGATCTAAAGTAGACGTGAGCCATCGCTTTTCTACAACTCCAACCTCCTGACTTGTAAATGTGCTCTGAACGGCAAAACCTCAGCCTGAAATTACCTTTGATCGTTCTCCAATCTCTCTCTCTCTTCTGCTCTTCCTCTCTCTCTGTCTTTCTTTCTTTTCCTTTTTCACACTTCTAGAAATAGCACGTGTGTGGGCGAGTGCTGTGGAGGAACAGAGGAGGAACTGAAATGTGAGAAAATGAAGCTAAACATAACCACGGTTCAATTGCCGTGTATTCACGCTCCTTCTTCAACAGCCGCATCTCCAGCTGAACCGAGCGTTCCACCAGCGTATGGTTCGTGCACACACACACACACACACACACACACACACACACACACACACACACACACACACACACACACACACACACACACGTTATTATAAACAAATTAAACTGACGGCTCAGAGGTTTTCAAGATTGTTGCTGGATTATTAAGCCATGGATTGGTTGATTTATTTTTGATCCAGGGTTTCACTAGAACATGAAAAGAAAATTAATCATTTCTGGAAAAGGAAAAGATCTATCAGAAACGTTCTCCCTCCAAAATAACGAATTAAAATACAAAGTTTGTGGACACCAGACCATAAGATTTCTATGTGCTTTTTTAATAAACATCAAATTCCACATTTAGTTCCAAATTCCCGTTGTAATAACCTTCACTCTCCTGGTGAGATGTTCCACTAGATTTTGTGGAGATTTGTGCTCGTTCAGCTCCATCAGTAAAGTTGATGTAGATGAAGTAGGACACCTGACTTTTTCATCCATATGACCTTTTTTTTTGGATCAGTAGCATGAAATTTTCCCTTCACTTCAAGACCCTGTTTCAGCATCCCAATTTTCCACAAAGAGAGCTCCATGAAGATATGCGTTCCATGGGTTGGAAGATGTAGAAGATCTCCTTCTATAGAGCTCCAACCCTATTGGGAACAATGTGAACGCTGACCACACCCCCAGGCCTCCTCACTTTCTGGAATACATCACTACCTGACTTTACTAACACCCTTGTGGATGAATGAATCTCCACAAAAACCAAGTGGAACATCTTTCCAGAAGAGTGGAGGGTCATTCTAAGAGCAAATGTAAAATGGGATGTCCAAAAAGAAGCACCATGCACTGATTCCTGATGGAGCTTTTATCTTTATAGTGTAGGTCTTTTAATGTTTTTTTTTTTTTTTTCAGCATTATAAACACTCTAGAGATCTTCCAGACTCGACACGTTGACGCTATCTTTAAATCGACGAGTGAAATGAATGAGACATTTGGAAGCCTGATCAGCCTGGTGGTATTTTCTCAACTCGCGTTCCAATCACGAGCGGAAATACCACACTTATTAATAGTCAGCTAATATTTATACGCTGTAGCTAGCAAACACGTACGTCCTCCAGATTCTGTTTTCTTCTCGCACATTTTTCATTCCGCTGTGACGTGTGTAGAGAAAAACACGCCCATGAAAGCAGAAGAACCCAGGCGTATAGTGGAAGGACGGTTCTAAAGGAAGGTTTTTAGATGTTACGGGTTACGAGTTTCTACAGAGAGATGAAAATATAGTTGATGTGGTGGAATAAAGTGCATGTCATGAGGTTATGAAAGTGATCAGCAATGAGCTGGTGTGATGGAGAAGGTTCATCAGTGGGAGCAGAGTTTTCACTTGGGAGTAGATTATGAAATGGTTTATTATTATATAATAAGAGGTGGGAGCTCCCATTATATAATGGGAGGTGGGAGCTCATTGTTTAAGGCAGTGGTCCCCAATCTTTTTTGCGCCACGGATTAATGTCGGACAATATTTCCACGGACTGGCCCTTAATGTGTGGAGGATAAATACAACAAAATAAAATGATACAACCATAAAAACTTGTCTAATCTAATCTAATCTAATCTAATCTAATCTAATCTAATCTAATCTAATCTAACTTGACTAAATATAATAATAAATGTGAATCCACTGTGTTCTTTTTTGTTCATTTTGTTCGCTTGGGGGTTTCAATTTAGCGGTAATGTATTATGTGTTAGCGGCCGGAGCAGCCTCTTTAAGAAGGTAGAGGATGGAGGTAAGACATGTGACCGAGGCATCATGACCTGCATCAAGAGTGATTCATAGACAGACGTGAGAGAATCCGGTCATTTTCCAAAATAAAACCATTTAGAGTCAGATCTGTGCGGCCCGGTACCAATTGACCCACTGACGGGTGCCGGTCCGCAGCCCGGGGTTTGGGGACCACTGGCTCAAGGCTCTGGGTAACTGCTCAGAAGGTTGGCGGTTTTAGCCCCGGTATTGCCAAGCTGTCACTATTGGGCCCTTGAGCAAGGCCCTTAACCCTCTTTGCTCCAGGGGTGCTGTTTCATAGCTGTATCTTTTGGTATCACTTATAATATAGCAGGTAGAAACTGTCTCTCTTTTTTTCTGGTTCAATCAAACTATACTATAAACTATAAAAAATGTTAAAATAAAAATTTATCAACACCTTCTGATTAATCACAATCTAGAATCTAAATTCCAGGATTCTGTATACTATTAAAAGCAGACTTTAGTGTGAAAGGGGATGTGAGCCTTAGTGGTCAGGGGAGTGGAGGATAAATGATTAAAGCTCAGGGTTATTAATCAGGAGGTTGTGGGTTCAAGTACCGAACCACTAAGCTGCCACTATTGCGCTCTCGAACAAGTATATGAACCTTCTCTGCTGAAGGTACTATGGCTGACCCACGGTGCCTGTGATCTCTAAACTGTACTGTATTGTCCACTATATGGACAAACATTTGAAGACAAGCGACACGTCCCATTTTGGTCTTATAACAACTTCCAATGTGACGCCTCCATACAGTATGATCCCAGATCGATGATGTTGAGATCGAAGCTGGCTAAAATTATTACTTCCAGGACTCCTTTGAGACAATGTCTGTTGTGAAAAGCGCTATACAAATAAACTTGACTTGACTTGACTCCTTGTTCTTCTTCAAACTGAAGATCTTTCATAATGACATTGGCTGTATGTTTGGTGGTCCTGGTGC
Source organism: Silurus lanzhouensis (assembly GCA_039877035.1). Classification (NCBI taxonomy): domain Eukaryota; kingdom Metazoa; phylum Chordata; class Actinopteri; order Siluriformes; family Siluridae; genus Silurus; species Silurus lanzhouensis. The sequence goes on along the minus strand of JBCEWE010000265.1, from coordinate 17,651 downwards.
TGCTGCAGAAGAAATTCAAAGCCGATCAGATGCGTATCTGATGGTACTGCACGATGGTTAAGTATCAACCTGGATTTTTCTGCATCGACACTATTAATCCGGACCACATCTCCAACTCCATCTTACAAAATCAAACAAAAATAGTTTGTTAAGATTTTAAAACCAAAGGGTGATCACACCAAATATTTATCATCTGGATTTTTCTGTTCATACACTTTCCCTTTTTTGCAGCAAAAAATATGCACGTTTTTTGCATTACTATTATACACCGTTTTACAGCATTTTTCCACACCTGCCTAAAACCTTTGCACAGAACAGGATATTAGATGTCGCTGTTTCCGTGTTCTTGAAGTTATCAAGAAAATGCAGCCGAAATTAAATGCATGTGCAGAGATATTATGTAATTAAGTACAAATGAATTGCTGTAACCACATAAGCGATTCTAAAACACAATGCCACCATTCAGTGGTGTTAAATAAAGAAAAGAGAAAAAGCTCATTTATGTGTTAAACCTTAAAAGCTCTGTCCAAAACAATCAGTGTGTAAAGACATCTGATATTCCCTATGAAATACTGGAACCTGGATCTCCACCTTCACGCCAAATAACACTTTTACAGGCTTAAAAAACGAGTCCATTGAAGTGCACAATCTGGCAACCCTGTGAGCGGATCGTGTGTAGAAAGATAAATAAATAAATTGAAGTGACAGAAGGCGTGCTGAGGTGATCCTGGTGAAGAGAGAGAGAGAGAGAGCGAGAGAGAGAGAGAGAGAGAGAGAGAGAGAGAGAGAGAGAGAGAGAGAGAGAGAGAGTTCTGATCAGGAGCAACCTGTTGTTCTAGCTTCTCGTTCTCTTTAAGGTTTTTCTGCTGCACCAGTCGGACGTTTCACGTGCACCCGGTGTGGCGTGTAACCCCATCTCTCAGTGTCATCTCTCCAACCTTGTCTCCCCCCCACCTCCATCACTCACTCCATCACTCCCTTATTCACTCTCTCCCTCCCCCCATACTCAGTGTGGAAGACAGACCGCGCGCGGAGGAGAGACGACGCATGATGTCGGTTTGGTGATGTGGCCGCTTTCGGAGGCGCGCACGGGGGAACCGCGGTGGAATGGAGCAGAAGGAAGAGGAGAAAGTGGTACATGGAGGGACTGATCGCTAAACGGAGCTCTTTCTAAACCCTGGAGATCTTTTATAAAACATTTTTTGGTTTGTTTCTCTTGTTTTCCAGGCAGCAGACGGAATAAGCGCGCATCAGCCTCAGGGTTTTTTTGTGTCTCTTATCTGGATTTTTTTATTTTTGGTTCCGGCGCGTTTGGTTTGACGACGTGTTTTTTTTTTATTTTATTTATTTTTATTAATTATTATTCCGCTCTCGGAAATGAACAAGTCAAAAACTTTGAGGGAACATGCCTGAAGATGTTCGTTCCGTTTTCATGGCGCGCGTCCGCCGCGTCGGGTGTCACAACGCAGCGAGGGGAAACCCAGAGCGCGAGGACGCGCGTGACCATCGGTGACATGAGCGGCGGTCGGATCCGCGCGGCTGGTTGATGGCACTGCGCGCCGGCGCGACCTGCATCGGCCACGTCTTGCGCAGGGTGCCGCGTTTGCACGGCTCGCGTTCGCGGCGCTCCAGCAGCCTACTGTGCCTCTCCCTGAGCCACGACCGGGACGCGGGGACGCTCGAGTGCAAGCGCCCGTGCCCAAGCTTTCCCGACTGCGACTGTCACCGCTGCCCGTGCCGCCGCACCCGCCGCCGCCGCGCACACCCGGCGGATCCGCGGGGACATGAGCCCCACGCGGGCTGGCTCCGGGGCGCCATGAAGCGGCAGAACGTGCGGACCCTGTCCCTGATCGTCTGCACGTTCACCTACCTGCTGGTCGGCGCCGCCGTGTTCGATGCGCTCGAGTCGGACTTCGAGATGCGCGAGAAGGAGCAGCTGCAGGCCGAGGAGAAGCGGCTCCAGGGCAAGTACAACATCAGTGAGGACGATTACCGCAAACTCGAGACCATCATCATGGAGGCCGAGCCGCACCGGGCCGGTGTGCAGTGGAAATTCGCCGGATCTTTTTACTTCGCGATCACCGTCATCACCACCATCGGTGAGTCAGTGCGAGCTTTATGCTTCTTTTTCTTCTTCTTCTTCTTCTTCTTCTTCTTCTTCTCCTTTTTTGGAGTTTTCTTAACTTACAACCCCCCTGCGCGCGCGGTTACAGGTGCACTAACCTGTTCTCCTGATATTTAAACACCTGTAGTTTCTGTTTTATAGTAACTCACTCACCTCCTAGCATTGATTCTTCTGGAGATCAGGTCACACCAAGGCCCGTGTTTTATTATTTTTATTTTTTATTTTTTGGACAAACGACAAACGAAACCTCGTCCATGTGCAACATGTCGCATGGAAATGTGTCTGGATGCGCAACGCTCACGAGGCACCGAGCAGCCCAGACATCAACAGCCAGAAATGTAGAATCATGCAGGAGTTAAATAAATATCTCACCTGTGGACAATTTGTACAACCTACAGGTGTTTGAGGTCTAAACAAACGGTAGCAAGATCTTTAAATCCAGGATGGATTCTACAGTAGAGACAGAAAATACATATGTTTAATGAGAAAGTAGGAGATCTGTAGGGATTTAATGAAGAAGGTTGAATTGGAATCAGATGATTACACACACACACACACACACACACACACACACACACACACACACACACACACACACACACACACACACACACACACACACACACACACACACTCCTCTCAGTTCCTTCGTGCGCTTTCTTTAGAACTCGTTCATGAGCAAATGAAGATGGAAAGTGCGCGCGGCAGGTGGTCGTGATGATCATGATCAGCTCCAAGTCTCTCTCTCTCTCTCTCTCTCTCTCTCTCTCTCTCTCTCTCTCTCTCTCTCTCTCTCTTTCTCTCTCTTTCTCTCTTATTCACGCTTTATTGTTTTTCCTTATTGAAAAAGAATCTAAATGAAATTCACGCGCACTTCACGAGAAAAACTCGTCCTATTTTCGGTGTCAAATCGATTCAGTATGAAAAGAAAAGAAACAAATCTGTTGTCTCTCTTCTTTTAAATAGTTGTATTTTTTTTTAATCCGCTTCGTGATTTGTACACTGCGTCTCTGCGCTGGTGCTGAACGGACAGCGACAACCGCGGGCACAAGCACGAGCAGGAGCTGAAGCAGGAAACGGGAGCGCGCACTTGGCAAAAAAAAAAGCGCCTGCATCAACTGTAACCACTTTTTTGGCGTGTGTGTGTGTGTGTGTGTGTGTGTGTGTGTGTGTGTGTGTGTGTGTGTGTGTGTGTGTGTGTGTGTGATTACCAAGCAAATGATAACCTGCTACGTCTCAGACAGATGTGAGACACCTTTTTGCAAAGAGACGCATCTGACATGCATTCTAAGATTGCTGAGAAACATTGCAGAGTTTAAATAACACTCATTGTGTGTTCTGTTACATTTGCAATAAATGACAGAGGGATGGAGGAACAGGAGTCAGTCATATTATTCAAGTATATATATATATATATATATATATATATATATATATATATATATATATATATATATATATATATATATATATATATAAATAAATAAAACCTTGACATAGATTCATCTTCGAGTGTTTTTACTTTTGGGCAACATGGTGATGCTCGTTATGAAGGAAATTCTAACCATTCTTTAGATTTATTTGACGTGTTATAACTGCAGAGAATTTTTTTTTATGGGTTGAGTTTGGGGACCTGGAAGGAGTTTATATAACACTCATTAGGTTTTCTGTTGCATTTGCAATAAATCTAATTTACAGGGGTCAGTCATATTATTAAAACAGACATGGGTTTATTTTTGAGTGTTTAACATTTGACAATATAATGCTCTTTATAAAAGCTATACTAAGCATCATTTAGAATTTCAGCTAGTGTGTGTGTGTGTGTGTGTGTGTGTGTGTGTGTGTGTGTGTGTGTGTGTGTGTGTGTGTGCGCATGTGTTGACCAACACACACACAGCTTGTATAATATATATTTACATGTGCAGCACGTTGGCACCGCTTTCACATATAATTATATTTTCATTTACAGTAGGAGAAAATGACTGACGCTGCTGTCTCAGAATTATTAGACGCAGGACCTCGGGTTTCTTTGCCACGTATCTAAGACCATTCACACTCCATGCTTTTAGTATTTTTATTATAATATCCATTTATTTTAAAGATTATTTCCTATCCTGTCAGATTACAGACTCTGCATTATTCAATTAGGTTTTCAGGAGGGGGCGCGGTGTACAGATACAACCCCTCTAGGGTTCTGAACAGCTCGGTACCTTGGTTTACTATTGAATGTGTATCTACAAGTGAGAAGCGTGTGTGTGTGTGTGTGTGTGTGTGTGTGTGTGTGTGTGTGTGTGTGTGTGTGTGTGTGAACATGAGCTCACTTCTGAGAAGAGTAAAATTTTGTAATTCTGTCTAAACTTAGTAAAGTGAGCTTTGACTGAATGTAGTTGCCGTGAGGCTTCCCTACATGAAACAGTGCTCTTTTCCACTTGTGATAGATTGACAGTGCGCACACACACACACACACACACACACACACACACACACACACACACACACACACACACACACACACACACCTCATCGTGACTAGGATTATGAGTTTTTCTGTTTTAGACTTATTACATCATGACTGCAGGACGTCTTCTTGCAAGCGTACCACTTTTATCTTTAACGTCGTGGTGTTTCGATCAATTAGAGATCACAGCTACACAACTACACAACTACACAACTACACAACTACACATTTATGAACTACAAAAAAATGTTTTAGTCCAAACGTCAACTCTGGACTTAAACAGCACAGTGGCACTTTAAGGACAATCACTAAATCACTTTATGGCAGATATTGGAAGTACAAATGATTTCTTCATGTATATACATATATTTTATATATTTTATATTTGTTATTTATCCACCTTTTTTCTTTTTTTATTTTGATCCTTAATTCTATTAGTTTTTCATGCTTAAATGCTGGACAGACGTACAAAGAATTTCACTGCATGTCTGTATGTATGTGACAAATCAAATTTGATTTGATATCAACTGCCACAAATAACAATTTGATATATATATATATATAAATAAAAAAAATATAATATATAAATAAATATATACAGTATATATATATATATATATATATATATATATATATATATATATATTTACAAACAAAACATTGAAAAATCCTCCACACTCCAAATTTCTCCAAACTTACAGCTGAATTTTTTTGCTGTGCCTTTTTGTACAAAGATGTTCTTCACTAGATGGAGATTTTCTTGTTCATCTCAGAGCAGTTCAGTAGGATTTAGGTGCGGTGACTGGGCAGGTCGTTCCATAATAGTTATCACTCCAGACCACTGTTTGCTCTCTAAATAACACAGAGTTCGAACGATCACTTCGGCTCATCGTCTTGTTGTACGGTGAAGTCGGCAGATGGAACTGCGTGGTTCATTGTGTATGGTGAAGTATGGAATAGAAGTAATGATGATTCAGGATTCCTTTCACTTTCCAGAACCTTCCCTGAACAACCCCAAGCCATTAAACTTCCACCACTGAGTGTGGGGGTGAGAACATCCATTCTCTTGTTCTTACACAAGTTCTTCTGGTAGAGACACAAACGTTCCATTTGGACTCCACAGAACTTTCATTCACTGTCCAGTTCATGTGTGTTTTTGTCTTTGAGTTTGCTGCATATCTACAATCATTATGGTGAAACACTAGAGGTGAACAGGGTCACAGTGGTTATCAACCAAATCATCTTTCTTTTGCCACAGTCACATTTTTATGGTCACCTTATAGCAATAACAGAAGTTTGCTCATATTCTTACACTAGAATTTACATTTCTGTACTCACGAGTTTGAGCTTATGAAATATGGACTTTGGGTTTCATGTAAAAATCATCTTCATCATCATGATGGAGATGGAACGTGTTTATTTTACACCAACTTTCAAAAATAATAATAATAAAATTTCCAGTTTTGCTCAACATCAGTTTTTTTCTGAATATGAAAAAAATGAAATCGAACCTCATGATTTTCAAAGCAGAACATTTGCTTTCAATTTCATTTAAATGTCATCCCTTTTTCCTTTTCCCTTCATTTACACTTTCATTATGCCTATTTTTCTTCTTTCTTTCTTTCTGTTTTCCTTAAATATTTTCTGTACTCAATCTATACTTTTTAGCTCACCCCCTTTCTTTCTTTCTTTCTTTCTTTCTTTCTTTCTTTCTTTCTTTCTTTCTTTCTTTCTTTCTTTCTTTCTTTCTTTTGCTTCTTTATCTTTTTGACAACTTATTTTCCTTGGTAGTCATTATTCCCATCTTTCTCCTATATTTGTTTTTACTTCTTTTTATCTGTCAATTTTTGCTGCTTTGTTTCTATTTTCCCTTCTTTATTTTCTTTTTCTTTCTTTGTTTCCTTTTTATTATTGTTATTTCTTGATTCTGCAGGAGGTCACATGCACTGACATGGAAACATACATTATAGTGAAGCGTTGACACTCTCACATCTCTCTGTCCACATGAGACTTCACTCTAATGTCTCTCTGTCCACATGAGACTTCACTCTAATGTCTCTCTCTGTCCACATGAGACTTCACTCTAATGTCTCTCTGTCCACATGAGACTTCACTCTAATGTCTCTCTCTGTCCACATGAGACTTCACTCTAATGTCTCTCTGTCCACATGAGACTTCACTCTAATGTCTCTCTGTCCACATGAGACTTTACTCTAATGTCTCTCTGTCCACATGAGACTTCACTCTAATGTCTCTCTGTCCACATGAGACTTTACTCTAATGTCTCTCTCTCTCTGTCCACATGAGACTTCACTCTAATGTCTCTCTGTCCACATGAGACTTTACTCTAATGTCTCTCTGTCCACATGAGACTTCACTCTAATGTCTCTCTGTCCACATGAGACTTCACTCTAATGTCTCTCTGTCCACATGAGACTTTACTCTAATGTCTCTCTGTCCACATGAGACTTCACTCTAATGTCTCTCTGTCCACATGAGACTTCACTCTAATGTCTCTCTGTCCACATGAGACTTTACTCTAATGTCTCTCTGTCCACATGAGACTTCACTCTAATGTCTCTCTGTCCACATGAGACTTCACTCTAATGTCTCTCTGTCCACATGAGACTTTACTCTAATGTCTCTCTGTCCACATGAGACTTCACTCTAATGTCTCTCTGTCCACATGAGACTTCACTCTAATGTCTCTCTGTCCACATGAGACTTTACTCTAATGTCTCTCTGTCCACATGAGACTTCACTCTAATGTCTCTCTGTCCACATGAGACTTCACTCTAATGTCTCTCTCTCTCTGTCCACATGAGACTTCACTCTAATGTCTCTCTGTCCACATGAGACTTTACTCTAATGTCTCTCTCTGTGTCCACATGAGACTTCACTCTAATGTCTCTCTCTGTCCACATGAGACTTCACTCTAATGTCTCTCTGTCCACAGAGTGAAGCTCTCACCTGGACACAGAGACATCACACACATGGGATTGGTGCTGATTTAGCACAATGGTAAATCTGATTAATGTGACTGCTCACTCTTCCTTCCTTCCTTCCTTCCTTCCTTCCTTCCATGCTAATTTATTATCTGCCATCTTTCTTTCTTTCTTTCTTTCTTTCTTTCTTTCTTTCTTTCTTTCTTTCTTTTTTTTTTTCTTGTCTGTCTGTCTGTCTGTCTGTCTGTCTGACTTCTTCCTTATTTTCATCTTCACTTCCCCCTCTTATCCTTACTTTCTTACTAGAATTCTTGTGTTCCACTTTTGTACATTGCTCTGGATAAGGGCGTCTGCTAAATGCCACAAATTAATGTTTTCCTCCCGTCATCATCATCATCATCATCATCATCATCATTATTATTATTATTATTATTATTATTATTATTATTATTATTAGGGGTCTAAGCCCTGAGTGTGAAAGTGGAACATGTGATTGTGTTTCAGAGACGCATTTACAGAAACCTCATTACAGCTACTCTGTTAAACAAACACACACACACACACACACACACACACACACACACACACACACACACACACACACACACACACTTTATTTTATAGCTGTGTAAATAAAATAAGAGATAAAGAGACCGACGTATTCACGATGCCTGTCCACACACACACACACACACACACACACACACACACACACACACACACACACACACACACACACACACTGCTCATGGTGGTAGACGTCACTGCTGTGGTGTCTGGGTGAAAACCCGGCTGTGGAAACACACACAGGGTTTTGGTTTGGTGGTTTTTATGAGGCCGGGGTTGTTGCGTCTCTGTTGCGGTGCTCATCTCCGTGACGATGTTTGTTTTGTTTTATTTCCTGGATGATGTTTGCGTTCTGTAGAGCAGCGCAAGAGAGCGAGCAATCATGCAGATTTTATAGTATATTATCCACGTGTAATATCCATAAATTTGATCATATTTGATTTGGTGAATGAGGCGTAACCGCGCGTGTGTGTGTGTGTGTGCGTGTGTGCGTGTGTGTGTGTGTGTGTGTGTGAGACTCTTATTAATCATGCAGCCCAGTCGAGGTTATTCCATATTCATGATGCTGCAGGAGAACACACTCAGGAATATTGTACACGAGTGTGAGATGGAACTGCATCTCAAAATTTTCTCAGTGAGACCGAACCCTTTACTTCCTCTGTACTGCTGGAGAACATTCTATAGGCTGCTGGTGTCCTTCAGCTGCTCCGTTAGAGGTCACAAAACGCATCACTCATCTGTTCTTCTGCCCATCACTCACCTGATACAACGCTCTTTTATTTTATCCAGGATCCGAACCAGAGATCTGTATATGCTGTATATCTCCATCTCTCACTCGCTCCCTCTCTCATTTTTCACTCTCTCTTCTTTCACTTGCTCTCACTCTTTATTTTTAAAGCTGGCTCTTATTAAAAACAATCTTTCTTTCCTTCTTTCTTTCTTTCTTTCTTTCTTTCTTTCTTTCTTTCTTTCTTTTAGTTTGTCTTCTGTATGTGTGAGAAGAGTAAAACTGTACATTTTGTGGGTCAGGATTGATTTTGTGTGTGTGTGTGTGTGTGTGTGTGTGTGTGTGTGTGTGTGTGTGTGTGTGTGTGTGTGTGTGTAAGATTCAAACAGGTAAGACTGATTAGAGGATATAAATAGGGAACCTGTGGAGTGTGTGCTTGTGAATCAGGACAGAAAGCTGTAACACAGTGCACTGGATAAGAAAGTGGGTGATGTGGAGGGTAAATATAGCGGACACTATAAACAGGGGGAGCTTCGAGCTATAACACACCACTGTAACACAACAACCTCGTTTCAGTCCCAAACTCACACAGTGATACTCACACACACACACACACACACACACACACACACACACACACACACACACACACACACACACACACCTTCAAATTTGTACACTGTTATACACTTACACATTGCTATACACTGATACATATTCACCCAATGATACACACACACACACACACACACACACACACACACACACACACACACACACACACACACACACTACACACTTGTACACTGTAATACACTCACACATTGCTATACACTGATACATATTCTCAAACATTGATACACTCACACACACACACACACACACACACACACACACACACACACACACACACAGCTACACACTTGTACACTGTAATACACTCACACATTGCTATACACTGATACATATTCACACAGTGATACATTCACACACACACACACACACACACACACACACACACACACACACACACACACACACACACACACTCAGCACAGAGACACAATTAGCACAGAGACACAATCAGCACAGAATTTTCTTTCTTTCTTCCTTTCTTTCTTTCTTTCTTTCTTTCTTTCTTTCTTTCTTTCTTTCTTTCTTTCTTTTTTTCTTTCTCACTTTCTCTCAGTTTGTTCACCTGCAAGCTGGTGTGAATTTTACAGGAAATGTAAATGTAGAAGGGAAATAAAACATGATATTGGGTCGATGTGTGTGTGTGTGTGTGTATTGTTGCGCTGTATCTTTTCCTGGCTTGGTTTCTGTGGATACTCTGTGTAATGTAGTCATGTGTGCGGCACTAAGTTGCGATGAAGCAGATTGCAGTGAGGAGCCGATGCTGCTTTCTCACTCATCCCTGATTAATTACTCTGAATGTTTCCAGCTCCCTGACGACGGTTGGTGTCTCATACCCACAATCCCCTGCTCTCACTGCTCTTACATTTGGCTAGCCTCCATTTAGAGGTGATAATATCAGTGTGTGATGTGTGGACGTGTGTAAAGTGTAAAGCAGGCCCATAAGAAAGAGATAAATAAAGTGGTGAAGCGGGCTGCAGTTCAGACGGAGCGGTGAAGCAGGGTGAGTGTCAGATGGACTGCTGAAGCAAGCCATGCTTCAGGTGATGTGTTGAATATGGCCATGTGTTAGACAGAGTGGTGAAGCAAACTGTGTGTTAGATGGTGTGGTGAAGCGGGCCTTGTTGCAGATGGAGTGATGAAGTGGGCCATATTTCAGATAGAGTGATAACGGAGGAAGTGTTGCAGTGGGAGTGATTACCCAGGCTGTGTTTTAGATGGAGTGATAAAGCAGGTTGGGATGAAAATGGAGTGAGGAGTCAGTTGGAGTCAGTTTTACAGACAGAGTGAGAAAGTGGGCCATGTTGCAGACAGAGTGAGGAAGCGGGCTGTGTTGCAGATGGAGTGGCAAAGCATGCTGTGTTTCAGGCAGAGTGATGAAGCAGACTGTGTTGCAGGCAGAGTGATGAAGCAGACTGTGTTGCAGGCAGAGTGATAAAGCAGACTGTGTTGCAGACAGAGAGGTGAAGCAGACTGTGTTGCAGGCAGAGTGATAAAGCAGACTGTGTTGCAGACAGAGAGGTGAAGCAGACTGTGTTGCAGACAGAGAGGTGAAGCAGACTGTGTTGCAGACAGAGAGGTGAAGCAGACTGGGTTGCAGGCAGAGAGGTGAAGCAGACTGTGTTGCAGGCAGAGTGATGAAGCAGACTGTGTTGCAGGCAGAGTGATGAAGCAAACTGTGTTGCAGGCAGAGAGGTGAAGCAGACTGTGTTGCAGGCAGAGTGATGAAGCAAACTGTGTTGCAGGCAGAGTGATAAAGCAGACTGTGTTGCAGGCAGAGTGATAAAGCAGACTGTGTTGCAGGCAGAGTGATGAAGCAGACTGTGTTGCAGGCAGAGAGGTGAAGAAGACTGTGTTGCAGGCAGAGTGATGAAGAAGACTGTGTTGCAGGCAGAGTGATGAAGCAGACTGTGTTGCAGGCAGAGTGATAAAGCAGACTGTGTTGCAGACAGAGAGGTGAAGCAGACTGTGTTGCAGGCAGAGTGATAAAGCAGACTGTGTTGCAGGCAGAGTGATGAAGCAGACTGTGTTGCAGGCAGAGTGATGAAGAAGACTGTGTTGCAGGCAGAGTGATGAAGCAGACTGTGTTGCAGGCAGAGTGATGAAGCAGACTGTGTTGCAGGCAGAGTGATAAAGCAGACTGTGTTGCAGGCAGAGAGATGAAGCAGACTGTGTTGCAGACAGAGAGGTGAAGCAGACTGTGTTGCAGGCAGAGAGGTGAAGCAGACTGTGTTGCAGGCAGAGAGGTGAAGCAGACTGTGTTGCAGGCAGAGAGGCGAAGCAGACTGTGTTGCAGGCAGAGAGGCGAAGCAGACTGTGTTGCAGGCAGAGAGGTGAAGCAGACTGTGTTGCAGGCAGAGAGGCGAAGCAGACTGTGTTGCAGGCAGAGAGGTGAAGCAGACTGTGTTGCAGGCAGAGAGGTGAAGCAGACTGTGTTGCAGGCAGAGAGGCGAAGCAGACTGTGTTGCAGGCAGAGAGGTGAAGCAGACTGTGTTGCAGGCAGAGAGGCGAAGCAGACTGTGTTGCAGGCAGAGAGGTGAAGCGGACTGTGTTGCAGGCAGAGAGGTAAAGCAGACTGTGTTGCAGGCAGAGAGGTGAAGCAGACTGTGTTGCAGGCAGAGTGATAAAGCAGACTGTGTTGCAGACAGAGAGGTGAAGCAGACTGTGTTGCAGGCAGAGTGATAAAGCAGACTGTGTTGCAGACAGAGTGATGAAGCAGACTGTGTTGCAGGCAGAGAGGTGAAGAAGACTGTGTTGCAGACAGAGAGGTGAAGCAGACTGTGTTGCAGGCAGAGAGGTGAAGAAGACTGTGTTGCAGACAGAGAGGTGAAGCAGACTGTGTTGCAGGCAGAAAGGTGAAGCAGACTGTGTTGCAGACAGAGAGGTGAAGCAGACTGTGTTGCAGGCAGAAAGGTGAAGCAGACTGTGATACAGGCAAAGTATTGAAGCAGGCCATGTTGCAGACGGCATGGTAAAGTGGGCCTTGCTGCAGACAGAATGATGTAGCAAGCCCTGTTTCTGATAGAGTGATGAAGCCGGCCATATTGGAGATGGGGTGATGAAGCAGGCCCTGTTGCAGACAGTGTGATGAAGTGGATTGTGTTCCAGGCATAGTGATGAAGCGGGCCTTCCGTCCGATGGTGTAGTGAAGTGGGCCTTGCTTTAGAAAGTGTGGTGAAGCGGGCCTTGCTTTAGATGGTGTGGTGAAGCGGGCCTTGCTTTAGAAGGTGTGGTGAAGCGGGCATTGCTTAATTGCTTAATTTTTTTCACTTTATACGGCTGACAGAAAAGCATGCATGATCATTCCCTAAATATGCAAATGAGTCTGACATCATCACCGTAGACTCCAGTAACTTTTTAGCTACTTTCCCGTAAACTGAGTCAGCATTACTTAGTGGCTGAGTTCAGAAACACTGCGTGCTAACGATTCTGCATACACACTTACAGACATCTGAGTTAATAAACGTCTCTTTGTCACCCACTGCAAAAAAAAAGTAATGAAACGTTCCAAATTCTAAAAACGGAGTGAAATAGAATCTGTTCGGATATTAGCTTTAACTTGAATAAAGTCCGATCGTGTCTTGGCGGCCGAATGCGTGCCCCGCTGATAAACTGCGTTTTTTTTCTCTGCTTTCTATTTTTAGCTCTCGCCACACACAAAGGTGCTGAAGCGAGTGCCAGCGCGAGCGATCAGCTCCCTGCAGAATAGCAATGCCGTCGTCGCCGTCGCATTCGCACAGAAACACCGCGCCGTAGATACTCATTAACATCCTGCCACTCAGCTCGAGCCGCTGAAAACCCACAGGGCCTTCCTGCGCAACATTAGCATAATAACCAAGAGCTTTGGATTTTACATTTTTTTGTCTCTTAGACGATAGAAATAAATGTTAAGGGGTGAAATCATTGCCTGGCTATGCCACCATCTGCATATTTGTGTGTGTGTGTTCACGAACGTCATGAATGCTAACAAAAAGCACACATGCTGCTATTGAGATGCATATGTGTGTAATAAAAGGGGTGAATACCGAGTGCACCTGAGTGCAGGTGTCATCCTCCGAACGCTATTCAGTGCAACAACAAAAAAAAAACCCTTTGATGGTGTCTGTCGCGTGTAGCGCAAGACGCTAGCATGCTACGTTTCTCTTTTTCGTCCATTCACTCGGCCTTTTTGTCGATCTTTCTGTTTGCACACCAATGCGCCGCCTCTGTGTTTTTCCCCCGTGTCCCTTCGTATTCTTTTCAACCCGAGGTAATTGTAGCTCTCCTGAAAGCGATGCACTCGGAGGCAGCGATAAACATGCCATCAGGGCTTTCGGGCCATTTCTAAACTCGATTGTTCGATTGGCGAATAAATTCAATGTGTTCACTCGCCGTATGGGAAGGCATTCACTGGTTAAGGCTTTGCCCTATAGAGCAGAAGGTCATGAGTTCGAATCCCAGCAACACCAAATCAAACTCCTGGGCCCTTGTGAGCACCAAGTGGTGGCCAAAATCTAAAATACACTGTACAAACTAAATTATCTGGATATCTTGTTCGGTTACCACAAAGTTGGAGGCACACAATTGTATCGGACGTCTTTGGATGAGGTAGCATTTAATTTCCGCTCCATGAAGATCTGCTTTCCGTGGCTTGGAGTGTAAGATCTTTTGCTATAGAACTCCAGCCCTATTGGGATAAATGTGAACGTTTGATGCCTCCTCACCTCACCTACATTAGTACCTGTTTTTTCTAACACCCTTGTAGCTGAATGATTCTCCAGAAGTCTACTGGAACATCTTAACAGAAGAGTGCAGGTTAGTAGAACAAAAAAAAATGTAGAATGGGAAGTTCTGATTCTGATGGTCAGGTGTCACTTTTGGCCATGCAAAATGTTCAGTTTCTACTCTTAAATATGCTCTGTTTTAATATTTAAAATGTATTTAAAATGTCAGGCCCAGCGAGGCCCTGTTGCAACGCATTTTCCTCTACGGGTCCATTTTCTGCGCTGTCGGCTCGCATCAAGCTCAACTGCCGAAATAAGTTCCAGAAAAATCTCCTTCCAGGTCACAGAGTTCAGTCCTCTCAGGCTATTTTTACTCCCGGCTATCGAGGCAGGGCTCAGACTTCAGGCCTGGAGGCAAAGAAATTGCTGCTTTAGCGATAAGTTAGAGCTTGTAGAAGTGAGAGACTATGACATGTTGGCGTGATTATGTGAGAAATGATAGTTCTTGCTTTTTAGTCGGATTTGTGCTTTTATGGAAACTCGTAGCTTTAACTGGGGCTGAAAAGGTCATTGGTAAAAAAAAAAAAATCGCTGAATTTGTTGCTTGTTTTTTCTTCAAATTGAATTGAATGCTTTATTTCTCGGAAGCGAGCACAGCTGTAGGTATCAGAGAAAAGGATAAGAAAAGGAAAAAGACATTCTGTGATGATAAACCCATGCGTTTATGTTTTCAGGACACCTGCTCCCAATTACAGCCTTCAGCGTCATTAGCATAAACACTCATTAGCCGTATATTTTGAGGCTTCTTTGCACACTATTGTGTAATTTCCATTTGTGTTTGTTTTGTTTTTTTTTTTATCTCCCAACATATTTACTCATTTGTTAAATTTACATTTTATTTCCACACTGTGTTTTACTCTTGATATTCAAGCAAAGTCTGCATATTCGACATTAAGGAATAATTGCTGAAAGTATTTATCGCATTTATTTTTGAATAATAATAATAAAAAAAACATTTAGTTGTAACTTTCACTTTGCTGCTACATTAAAAATCCCACGGACATAAATCAGTGCTGCTTCACTGGTCATTTCTTCATCCTGTTTTTGAATAGATCCAGTTAATGAGGCATGCTGATGTCATGACCATCTGTAATGGGATATAAAATAATAACATATAGAACAATAACTTCAATATATATATATAGATAGAACAGAAATGAAATTTGACAGAAATGGAACACAGAAATGTAGCACCAGTAACACAGAAATGTAGCACCAGTGAGGCAAAAATGTAACAGAAATGTAAAGAAATGTAAAAACTAGTGACACAAAAATGTGTAAAGAAGTGTAACACAAAAATGTTACACATAAAATGTAAAACAGAAACGTTATAAAAAATGTAGCATGAGTAAAGCAGAAATGTAATACCAGTTACACAGAAAGGCAGAGATTAAACATGTAAAGACATTTAACAGTAACACAGAAATGTAGCACCAGTAAAGCAAAAATGTAAAGAAATGTAACACCAGTAACACAGAAATGACACACAAAATGTAGCACAGTAAGGCAGAAATTTTACACAGTAATGTAGAGTAATTTACCAGTAACACAGAACTGTAGCATAAGTAAAGCAGAAATGCAACACAAAAATGTAAAGAAATGTAACACCAGTAACACAGAAATGTAACATAAAATGTAAAACAGAAATGTAATACAAAAATGTAGCACCAGTAAAGCAAAAATGCAACACAGAAATGTAAAGAAATGTAACTCCACTAACACGGAAATAAAACACAGAAATGTAACACAAAAATGTAACACAGAAATGTAAAGAAATGTAACACCAGTAACACAGAAATGTAACACAGAAATGTAAAGAAATGTTACCCCAGTAACACAGAAATGTAACACAAAAATGTAACACACTAATGTAAAGAAATGTAACACCAGTAACACAGAAATGTAACACAGAAATGTAACACAGAAATGTAAAGAAATGTAACACCAGTAACACAGAAATGTAACACAGAAATGTGAAGAAGTGTAACACCAGGAACACAGAAATGTAACACAAAAGTGTAACACAAGTATAACACAGAAATGTAACATAACATTTGTAACAGAAATGTAATACTAAAATGTAACACCAGGAACACAGAAATGTAACACAGAAATGTAAAGAAGTGTAACACTAGGAACACAGAAATGTAATACAAAAATGTAGCACCAGTAAGGCAAAGATGTAACATGGGAATGTAAAGAAATGTAATATGGACATGTACCACAGAAATGTAAAATAGAAGTATAACAATAGTACCACAGAAAAGTAACACAGAAATGTAAAATAGAAATATAAAGAAATGTATCACCAGTAACACAGAAATGTAAAATAGAAAATATAACAAGAAATGCAACACAAAAAGAAAAATACAGAAATGTAATATAGAAATGTAAAGAAATGTAACACCAGTTAAACTGAATTGTAATACAGAAATGTAACACGGGAATGTAATATAGAAATATAACAAATATAAATAAGTGTAACACAAAAATGTAATATAGAATTGTAGTATATAATGTAAAGAACCCAGCCATTATGGATGCACAAGCCAGTGCACTCTTAGTGCCGGTCCCAAGCCCAGGTAAATGAGGAGGGTTGTGTTAGGAAGGGCATCCAGCGTAAAACGTGCCAAATCAAATATGCGGATCACAAATAAGAATTTCATACCGGATCGGTCGAGGCCCGGGTTAACAACGACCGCCACAGGTATCGTTAGCCGACAGGGTACCGGTGGAAATTGGGCTACTGTTGGCCGAAGGAGGAGAAGGAGAGGAGGAAGACGTCTACAGAGACGGCAGGGAAAGGAGCAGTGTAGGAGACTGGAGGTTAGGGTTGGTACTTTAAATGTCGGTACTATGACGGGTAAAGGGAGAGAGATAGCTGATATGATGGAGAGGAGAAAGGTAGATATGCTGTGTGTTCAGGAGACCAAGTGGAAAGGGAGTAAGGCCAGGAACATTGGAGGTGGGTTTAAACTGTTTTATCATGGTGTGGATGGAAAGAGAAATGGTGTAGGGGTGATTCTGAAGGAAGAGTACAGTAAGAGTGTAGTGGAGGTGAAGAGAGTTTCTGATAGGGTGATGAACGTGAAGGTGGAAGTTGAAGGGATGATGATAAATGTCATCAGTGCCTATGCTCCACAAGTTGGCTGTGAGATGGAGGAGAAGGAAAAATTCTGGAGTGAGTTAGATGAAGTGGTAGATGGTGTACCTAGGAAAGAACGGTTGGTGATTGGGGCAGACTTTAATGGGCATGTAGGTGAAGGGAACAGAGGTGACGAGGAGGTGATGGGTAGGTATGGTTTTAAGGAGAGGAATGTGGAAGGGCAGATGGTGGTAGATTTTGCTAAAAGGATGGAAATGGCAGTGGTGAACACTTATTTTAAGAAGAAGGAGGATCATAGGGTGACGTATAAGAGTGGAGGAAGGTGCA
>JBCEWE010000198.1:161654-166767 GCA_039877035.1 Silurus lanzhouensis | reverse complement strand
CTCACTACTCCATATATACACTGATTTATATACTCCACTACTCCATATATACATACACTGCCTTTATATACTCCACTACTCCATATATACATACACTGCCTTTATATACTCCCTACTCCATATATACATACACTGCCCTTTATATACTCCCACTACTCCATATATACATACACTGCCTTTTATACTCCTACTCCATATATACATACACTGCCCTTTATATACTCCACTACTCCATATATACATACACTGCCCTTTATATACTCCCACTACTCCATATATACATACCACTGCCTTTATATACTCCACTACTCCATATATACATACACTGCCCTTTATATACTCCACTACTCCATATATACATACACTGTTTATATACTCCACTACTCCATATATACATACACTGCCTTTATATACTCCACTACTCCATATATACATACACTCCCTTTATATATACTCCCACTACTCCATATATATACATACACTGCCCTTTATATACTCCCACTACTCCATATATACATACACTGCCCTTTATATACTCCCACTACTCCATATATACATACACTGCCTTTATATACTCCACTACTCCATATATACATACACTGCCCTTTATACTACTCTATACTCACTACTCCATATATACATACACTGCCTTTATATACTCCACTACTCCATATATACATACACTGCCCTTTATATATACTCCACTACTCCATATATACATACACTGCCTTTATATACTCCACTACTCCATATATACATACACTGCCTTTATATACTCCACTACTCCATATATACATACACTGCCCTTTATATACTCCACTACTCCATATATACATACACTGCCCTTTATATACTCCCACTACTCCATATATACATACACTGCCTTTATATACTCCACTACTCCATATATACATACACTGCCCTTTATATACTCCACTACTCCATATATACATACACTGCCTTTATATACTCCACTACTCCATATATACATACACTGCCTTTATATACTCCACTACTCCATATATACATACACTGCCCTTTATATACTCCCACTACTCCATATATACATACACTGCCTTTATATACTCCACTACTCCATATATACATACACTGCCCTTTATATACTCCACTACTCCATATATACATACACTGCCTTTATATACTCCACTACTCCATATATACATACACTGCCCTTTATATACTCCACTACTCCATATATACATACACTGCCTTTATATACTCCACTACTCCATATATACATACACTTTTTTTTTTTTATATACTCCACTACTCCATATATATACATACACTGCCTTTATATACTCCACTACTCCATATATACATACACTGCCCTTTATATACTCCACTACTCCATATATACATACACTGCCCTTTATATACTCCACTACTCCATATATACATACACTGCCTTTATATACTCCACTACTCCATATATACATACACTGCCCTTTATATACTCCCACTACTCCATATATACATACACTGCCCTTTATATACTCCATTTTTTTCTTTTACTCCACTACTCCATATATACATACACTGCCTTTATATACTCCACTACTCCATATATACATACACTGCCCTTTATATACTCCACTACTCCATATATACATACACTGCCCTTTATATACTCCACTACTCCATATATACATACATACACTGCCCTTTATATACTCCACTACTCCATATATACATACACTGCTTTTATATACTCCACTACTCCATATATACATACACTGCCCTTTATATACTCCCACTTCTCCATATATACATACACTGCCCTTTATATACTCCACTACTCCATATATACATACACTGCCTTTATATACTCCCACTACTCCATATATACATACACTGCCCTTTATATACTCCACTACTCCATATATACATACACTGCCCTTTATATACTCCACTACTCCATATATACATACACTGCCCTTTATATACTCCACTACTCCATATATACATACACTGCCCTTTATATACTCCCACTACTCCATATATACATATACTGCCTTTATATACTCCACTACTCCATATATACATACACTGCCTTTATATACTCCACTACTCCATATATACATACACTGCCTTTTTATACTCCACTACTCCATATATACATACGCTGCCTTTATATACTCCACTACTCCATATATACATACACTGCCTTTATATACTCCACTACTCCATATATACATACACTGCCTTTTTATACTCCACTACTCCATATATACATACGCTGCCTTTATATACTCCACTACTCCATATATACATACACTGCCCTTTATATACTCCCACTACTCCATATATACATATACTGCCTTTATATACTCCACTACTCCATATATACATACACTGCCTTTATATACTCCACTACTCCATATATACATACACTGCCTTTTTATACTCCACTACTCCATATATACATACGCTGCCTTTATATACTCCACTACTCCATATATACATACACTGCCTTTATATACTCCACTACTCCATATATACATATAGTACCTTCTATATATGCACACTACCCTCTATATACACACACGTTCACTTTATACAAACTTCATATAAACGCACACTACCCTGTATATATGCTCACTACTCCATATATACACACTATTTCATATATGTACACAGCAATTTGCATATATACATACACACTCATGTATATACTCACACTATTCAATATACAGTATACACACACACACACACACACACACACACACACACACACACACACACACACACACACATTACTCTATATATACACACACACACACACACAGTAAAGTGTATATACTCACACTACTCTGCGTATAGGCACCACCCTGTGGGACTGTATTGACGATGTCCTGTTTCCTCCTGTCTGTACTGTTCAGGTCTGCTCTTCTTTACTCCGAGGCTCTCTGAAACATCTTTCCATCCTCAACATGTCCAAGAGTGTCCTGAGTATTAAGTAAGAAATATAACCATAAACACACACACACACACACACACACACACACACGCTTTCTGAAGATCATTATCATTGTTTGCTATTAATTTTCCCTCTTGTGCTTCCCCTGCAGGAAAGGAAAGGAGCTGCCATCCTCCTTTAAGCAGTTCTTCAGCACCGCGCTGGCGCTCAACACTATCGTCCTCTCCGGCACCAAATTGCCTCCTGAGGCTCTGAAGTGAGTCGCACAAATATTTTTTTGTTTTACTCATTTAGGATGAAATATTGAGACTCAAAGTCATACTGTTACGTACAGGGCTTTAACTCTACACCCAAATGTAACAGAGGCAGTTTACTGCAGTGACCATTACAGTGACCTTCACAATGTTATTTTAATCAACCTAAAATCATGTGGTTTCATAGATGGGGAAAAAAAGGACCAATAAAGGAAGGTATGAAGAAACAAAAATAAAGTGTAGGATGATAGGAAAACAGGAAGGAGGGAAGCAGGAGGGGTTAAAGGAAGATGTAGGAGAGAAGAAATGATGGTAGGAGGGAAGAAATTATCCAAGAAATGAAAGGATATGAAATAGAAGGAATGAAAAGAATGAAGACTGGCAGAAGTAAATAAAAGGACAGACGTTTGAAGAAATTAATAAAGGAAGAATGGAAGGAAGGATTGATTAAAGAAAGGAACGAAGGAAGGATTGATTATAGAAAGAAAGCAAAAAAGGAAGGAATGATTGATTAAAGGAAGGTTTAAGAAATAAAGTAATATGAAAAAATTTTAACTGACAGAAGCGAAGGAAAGAAGAAAGGATATGTGTTCTAATCAGCATCTCAAATAATGTGTATGTCTCATTTAATGTGTGTGTGTGTGTGTGTGTGTGTGTGTGTGTGTGTGTGTGTGTGTGTGTGTGTGTGTGTGTGTGTGTGTGTGTGTGTGTCTGTATCAGAGCTCTGTTGCTTGGTCTGGCCTGTAATCCTAACCTAAAAGATATCTCATTGGATCTGAGCAGCTGTGAGGTAATCACACACACAAACACACACACACACACACACACACACACACACACACACACACTGCACTCTTGCTAGTCTAGTGTGATTATAATGAGTGTGTATTAGGATTAGTGTGTAATTATAATGAGTGTGTATTAGGATTATGCCATTATATATTATAAAACACACAGAAAACATTAAACATCTGGTATTGTGTGTGTGTGTGTAGCTGCGTTCACCTGGATCCCAGATTTTGGAGGGCTGTATAGCGGAGATTCCCAACGTCTCCAACCTGGATATTTCAGACAACAGTCAGAACACAACACACACACTTTCCTTCCAGATGTGTTTTATTGTCTTTTCTTTTAGATGTGTTAAAACTCGAGAGTCTGTTGAATGCTGATGCTCCATGTGCAGGTTTGGACTCTGATCTGACGACTTTGCTGGTGTGGCTGGCTAAGAATCGCTCCATCAGACAGCTGTCTCTGGGCAAGAACTTCAACAACATCAAGTCCAAGTGAGAGCGATTAGCAGTGTGTGATCCACTGGCTCATGCATACATTTCTTGCCCAGATTCCACAAAATGCATTGCTTTAATATAGAAATTATCAAATAATATAGATCTCTGGATCCTGAATATAAGCATTTACGGTAAATCTGAACACATGATCATTAGCCAATCAGCAAATTTAAACTGGCTACCCGATATAAGCCCCGCCTCCTTTGCATGAAATCAGAAGAGCATATATGTTTCTGAAGGTGTTGTAATTTTTATCTACATAAATACACTGTGTCTCAAGATCATGGTGTGTGTGTGTGTGTGCAGGAATCTGGGCCAGGTGCTGAACAGTTTGGTTCTTATGATCCAGGAGGAGGAATCTGTAAGTGTTTGTACGACTCCGGGTTTTGCCCCAGTGTAACTCTGATTGCACCCAAAAACAAAGGCACAAGGTCTAAAATCCATGAACGCTGCACGATAAAGCATAGCTAGTTAGCTACTAAAATACAAACCCCTTATAAGACACGCTAAACAGGACATACAGTATAAACAGGTCGTAGACACGAAACAGGCGCACATGTTAGGGTAACAAACCAGTGTCAGGACGAAGGGCAGAAACCTGATGCTTTATAAACTATTGATGTAAGATTTAC
>JBCEWE010000198.1:104154-156654 GCA_039877035.1 Silurus lanzhouensis | reverse complement strand
ATCTATCTATCTATCTATCTATCTATCTATCTATCTGTCTGTCTGTCTGTCTGTCTGTCTGTGTGTCTGTGTGTCTGTCTGTCTGTCTGTCTGTCTGTCTGTCTGTCTGTCTGTCTGACACCGGTTGAAGCAATGGTAATCTAATGTGGGAAACGGGCACAATGGCGACATCTGGTGGCTGAACTGAGGAAACACAAGGAACTGAGAAAACAGTAGAAAGAAAAAATAATAATAAATAAGAGAGAAATGAAGAAGGTAAATAATTGAGGAACAATTTATTGGGTGGAAAAGGGTCACGAAAAGGAAGGCAAGGAGGTATGAAGGATAAAGGATACAGAGCAGTTGCTTGCATAAGTAGCTTTTTCACGTATCTGTACTTTACTGGTAGCTACTGATCACCAACATTCAGTTCAACATCAGTTCAACAGCAAGCAGAACATTTAGAGAAGAATAAATGATGAAGAAACTCTAGTCTCGAACTTGCCACAACACACGTGACCTCATTTACACGATTTTTAGAAATAGATATCAATCAGTGTTTGACTCATTAATAACATTCTATTAATAACATTAGTCTTTTCACATGGTTGATTAAGTTTGTGTGACAAAAATTATAATAGTTATAGTAGTAGAAGATGATTAGTGTGTGTTTTACGTGGTGGTGTGTGTGTGTGTGCGTCAATGTGTAGCTGCTGTCCAGAATGTATCAGCTGCGCTCGGCAAAGCGTACGGCTAGAGAGGGAGGTGTGAGCGGAGCTGATGGAGGTGGAGACGGAGGTGGATTGTGTGAGATGGTCGAGAGCCCGTGGGTGTCCCCGATCCAGGACAAACTGGAGTCCATGGCAGGAGAAGTCAGCACTGTCATAAACCAGCAGCTGCAGGTGCAGTGACGTCACCACACACACACACACACACACACACACACACACACAGAAAGCATTTTAAAGTTCCCATGAGATGAAGTACAATCAACTGTGTCTGTGTGTGTTTGTGTGTAGACTTTGTTGGTGTCCATGGTGGACACGGCGGAAAGTGTGTGTCCTCACGTGATGCACACAGCAAACCTGAGGCAAACTCTGATGCGGGTGAGCGAGGGAAAGATGAGCGTGCCTCGAACCTTCATCACCAACACCCTGCTCGAGCAGTCTGCCGTCGACATCATCAACAAGATCAGGTGTTACAGGCGCACACACACACACACCAAACACACACACACAAACATACACACACACACACACACACACACACACACACACACACACAGCCACACACATATATATATATATATATATATATATATATATTATATATATATATATATATATATATATATATATATATATATATATACAGCTGATTCTTAACTTTGACCTTTCAATTCTGATTCATACATTTTATTAGAAATATTTTAGGTCATATGTTTTAATATGATTATTAAAATGGGAGGGTTGTGTTTTTTTCTCTTTGTCACAGTGAAGTAAAGCTCAGCATGGCCTCGTTCCTCTCCGACCGCATCATTGATGAGATTTTAGAGTCTCTTTCTCGATCTCAGCACACACTGGTTAGTACTTACACATACATACATTATATGGACAAAGGTTTGTCCTTTTTCTGTCTCCTTGAATGGCATGTATGGGATGTCTTGGAGGTCTTTGTGTGGGACATATGGGTGTGTCTCTGAGTAAGACATGTGTCTTAGAGTCGGACATAATTGTAATGTGTTTTCGAGCAGTGCATATGGACATTTCTTGGAAATGGACATATGGATGTGTCCCTAAATGAGACATATGATCACCAAGTGAGATATATTAGAGTGTTTGAGTAAAACATATGGGTGTGTAAGTGGGACATGTGGATGTGCCTCTAAATAGGATTATGTGGGTGTGTCTCTAAAAAGAGTAAGACATATGGGAGTGTTTTTGAGTAGGACATATTGGTGTGTCTCTAAGTAGAATATATGGCCATGTCTTAAAGTGAGACATATGGGAATGTCACTTAGGAAGACTTTTAGACACGTCTTGGTGTAGGACATGTACATTAACTGTGTTTTTAAGGAGGACATATGGGCATGTCTAAGAGTAGGACATATGGGAGTGTTTTTGAGTGGGGCATGTGGGTGTGTTTGTTAGTAGGATATATTGAATTAAAATGTCTTGGAGTGGGACATACTGTATGGGAGGGTCTCTAAGTAGGACTTATAGACATGTCTTGGAGTAGGAACCTTTTTCTAATGTGTTTTAAATAGGATATATGGGTGTGTCTTGCACTAAATCATATGGTTGTGTCTTGGAAATGGACATATGGGCATGTCTAAGAGAAGGACATGGAAGTGTTTTGGAGTAGGACATATGAGGTTGGACATATGAGCATTTCTCCTAGTAGGATATACTGGAGTGTCTGAGTAGAGCATATGGTTGTGTCTTTGAGTGAGGCATGTGGGTGTGTCTGTAAGTAGGACATATGAATGTTTTCCTTAAGTAGTAAGTATATGGGCGTGTCTCTAAGTGGGACATATGGGCATGTCTTTGCGTGAGACATGTAGGACAGTCTTTAAGTAGAACATATAGATATGTCTTGGAATAGTACACATAGGTGTGTCCTGCAGTGAAACATATCGTCGTGTCTTGGAACAGGACATATGGGCATGCCTAAGAGTAGGACATAATCCAGGGCTTTTTTCGAGTAGGACATATGTTAGTGTCTCTAAGTAGGACATATAAAACATTTTCCAAGAGGTATATACTGTATATTAGAGCATCTGAGTTAAATCTTGTATTTATTGCACATGTGTAGGCAGAGCATCTGAATGGGCGTGGCCAACCGCTGATTCATCATGATTCAGAGGAGACTGAGGTTCTCGAGGAGGACCAACTGGAGCCGGAAAACCTGCCAGCACCTTCATCTAACCTGCTGGTACACACGTTCAATCATTTTTTTTTTCTGTTCGCTGTGTAGCAATGAGGAGTGCAGTTCACATCTAAAAAGGGAAAAGTAAATAATGTGTTTTTTTTTTTTTTTTTTTATAAAGCTGTCTCCAACGTCCAAGAGGCAGAGCATCCTTTTTCGGATGGTGCGTCCCATCTCCGTGGCCTTCGGTAGGGTCTGGAACTAATTGAATGTAATGGATCATTCATTTGCATGGTGTCATTTTGTTCAGTTTGGTTTTCATACATTTTTTTTGTTGTGGTTGTTGTTTGTTTGGTTGATCAGAGCTGGAGTTTGATTTGGATAAAGCGCTGGAGCATGTGCCCATTCACCTGGAAGACCCGCCCCTTCCTCCACCCCCTGAACCCGTGGAGGCGGAGTTTGAGAGGCCAGAGAGTGTGTTTTTTACTGATCTGCCAACAGAAACAGAAAGCCCCAAACTTGAACACATGACCAAAAACCGCCCACGGAGGAAGAAGACCAAAACCAAACCGAGAAAAGGAGTGGTGGGAGATTGTAGAGTATGTACACACACACATATTCTTTTTGCTTCTTTATTTTTTGGTCCTTCTGCCATGTTCTTACTCTGGTTTTTGATTTTTTTTTTAGAGCCTTCCAGCAGACATGGAGCAGACAGAGTTTGTTGGGAAAGTGGATGAGGGGCTGGACGACTTCTTTGGTAAAAAGGTCGCAAGGATTTGCATCAAGTGAGACATTTTACTGTTTTATTTAGATGTTTATAAGTTAACCACTCAAGATAGTTAGACCTCTGCGCATGACTTTTAACAATATAATGTATGAGCGTAGCTTTTAGTGAACGTGTGGGCTCAAAGACATATCTTTGAGGGGGAAGCAAGGTTGTGTTTTTTCTCAGGAAAGACATTAATGTAGGATAGGATGAATGTGTGTGGCTTTGAGTGGCAGATATGGGACATATAGACATGTCTTTTAGAGGAGGACATAAGGGAGTGTTTTTAAATTTTCTCCCCATTTCTTCCTTTTTTCATTCTGCAGTCTTCAGTGTTACCTGTCCAGAGCGCTCAAACATTTAGCAGGTGGTGCGTCAGTGATAATCGTCCGTGTGAAACATGAAAACGTGTGTGGTTAAATGAACTAAACAAAGCATGAACTAGTTTTAAAAAATTTATAATTTTTAACGTGAGATATCGTTCCAGCCCTAATATATATATATATATATATATATATATATATATATATATATATATATATATATATATATATATATATATATATATATACATTTTTCTGATTCTGATTATTTATATATATATACAGGGGTTTTTTTGTGTAGAACAAATGAGTATATCTTATATATATATATATATATATATATATATATATATATATATATATATATATATATATATATATATATAAATAATCAGAATCAGAAAAATGTATTGCAAAGTATCTTTGCACTTCCAAGGAATTTGTTTTGGTGACAGAATCTTCCAAATGCATGATAAATAAAAATAAACATAAAGCAATAAAAATAATAATTAAAATTTTTTTTAAAAAAATTATTTTTTTTTATAAGGATAAAAAAATTAATAAGGAGTAATATTTTGCACAGAAGGTACAGGAGTGGAATTGCACATGTTTTAATTTATTGCACAAAGTTGAGAGCATTTAAGGGTTCATGAGGCCTCGGGGAAGTAACTGTCCTGGTGCTTGGTGAACTTAACCATCAGTCAAACGCCAAAAGTTCAAAAAACATATGGCTAGGATGTGGGGTATGCAGATATAAGACTCATCTCCTTCAGATTTATATAAGTTTAAATAGCTTGCTGCATTAACCAAGAAGATACCAGAAACAATTTGTCCAAGAAGTAAAGTGAAGTTTTCCCATAATAGTTAGCTAGATAGAATTAGCAGTGAATCTTTATTTCTGTTGAAGTTGCTTCAGTATATAATCTAAAACCCTCTGTCTCAGGTGCCCCTCAATAAAAGACGCAGGTCCAGAAGGCGAGAAGAGGCGGGAATCTCGCATGAGTGGCTTCTTAAACCTTATTAAATCCCGTACTTCATTAAAATCTCCACCCACGAGTCCACACACATCGGTTCCTGCAACAACAACCACTAGCACGCCATCTTCACCATCTACGACTGAACCCGATAACGCAGAATCCACAAAGCCTGCAGTGAAAAGCCCTGTCCCAGAACACACTCAAGAACTAATCAAGACTCAGATCCCGGAGAAAGCCGAACCTTGTGAACCAATAGATACAGCTGTGACCTCTGAGAGTAAAGGTCATGCCGAAGAGGGGAAGAAGAGGGAAGTGCCGCAGGGGGGGCGGATCCGAGGGGTACAGGTGATGGGGAACGACTTCCTGGCGCAACTACGGGCCAAACAAGAGAAGATGAAAGGAAAAGTGAGTTTGGAACGTGTTTGAACTGGATTGTGTTTTGTCTGGATTTTGAAATATTTGGTTTATTTTTATTTCTTTGCAATTTGTTTTGACTTATTCTTCATCCCACAGGCAGGTGAAGCCTCATCCGCAAACAAACCCGAATCCAACCACGGTAAGTCTAGCACTTAGCGTCAGCACAAACACACTCTGCTTTGACACACTCCATACGTTGATGCATTTTCTTTTCTCACTAGCTGATAATGACGGTGCAGCTGTAGACAAGCCAGCGCAGAAAGAACACCAACCAGAGGCTGTGTCGAAACCTCTCTATCCCTCTCCTCATCTCCTGAAAGCAACTGCTCCTGCCTCTGTTCACACACCTGCCTCTGTTCACACACCTGCAGCCACACACACTGGCCTCAAAGCCTCACTCATCCCACCGTCCGGCAACCACAAATCCACCCCAAGCAGCCACCAAGAGCAAAAACCAAGCCAAGAGCACCATCCTTCCGGCCCCTCGAGCAGCTCCAGCATATCTACAAGTGAGTAATACTGTATATATAGTATAGTATGACACATCAGCATTTTTTGTCAGTAAGGGGATTTCTAAGTGGGCTATTGACACAAAATTTCCACCAGATGTAGCCATCAAGCTAAATATTGAATTCATACAAAGAAATCAGAACATTTAAGTATACAAGTTGAGTCATAATAAATAAAGTGAAATGACACAGGGAATAAGTATTAAACACATGAAGATAACAAGGTGCAAAATTGCATAGAAAGCCATGAGATCACCTGAAATCTGTCAGTATTGAGAGAAAAACCCTGCCCCCTCAGTACTAATTGATATCAGCTGCTTTAGTCCTAATTGATGGCCTATAAAGGCTTCTCATTACCCAGGAGGCACACAGGCAAGACTTCATGATGGGTAAAAGCAAAGAACTCTGTCAAGCTCTTTGTAATCTTATCGTTGAAAAGCATTTTGATGGAAATGGTTATAGGCGCATTTCCAGAAAACTAAACGTTCCTGTGAGCACTGTGGGGGCCATTATCCGAAAATGAAAAGAGCATCAGTTCACCATAAACCGGCCATGATCAGGTGCTTCACGTAAGATCCCTGTCCAAGGAGTCCAAAGAATAATCAGGAGAGTTCGCCAAGAACCAAGAACCACTCGGGCAGAACTTCAGGAAGACCTTGCATCAGCAGGTACTGTTGTTTCAAAGAAAACTATAAGCAATGCACTGAACCGCCATGGCATCCATGCACGCTCACCACGCAAGACTCCATTGCTGAACAAAAAGCATGTTGAGGCTCGGTTAAAGTTTGCGAAAGAGCATTTGGAGAAGCCTGTGGATTATTGGGAGACTATAGTATGGTCAGATGAAAGCAAAATTCAACTTTTTTGCAGTCATTCTACACACCATGTTTGGAGAAGAAATGGCACTGCCCACCACCCCAAGAACACATTACACACAGTTAAGTTTGATGGTGGAAGCATCATGGTTTGGGGCTGCTTTTCAGCAAGGGGTACTGGCAGACTTCATATTATTGAAGGCAGCATGAATGGAGAAATGTACCTGGACATTTTGGATAAAAATCTGCTGCCATCTACCAGAAAGCTGAAAATGAAAAGAGTGTGGACATTTCATCAAGACAATGATCCCAAACACAAGGCCAAGGAAACAATGAAGTGGTTTCAAAGAAAGAAAATCAAGTTGCTTGAATGGCCCAGTCAATCACCTGACCTAAATCCCATAGAAAATTAATGGAGAGAACTGAAGATCAAAGTTCATAAAAGAGGCCCAAGGAACCTTCAAGATTTAAAGACCATTTGTGTGGAAGAATGGGCCAGAATCACTCCTGAGCAATGCAGAAGACTGGTCTCTCCATACAAGAGGCGTCTAGAAGCTGTAATCACCAACAAAGGCTTTTCTACAAAGTATTAAATGAAGTGTGTTCAATACTTATTCCCTGTGTCATTTCACTTTATTTATTATGACTCAACTTGTATACTCAAATGTTCAGATTTCTTTGTATGAATTCAATATTTGGCTTGGTGGCTACATCTGGTGGAAATTTTGTGTCAATAGCCCACTTAGAAATCCCCTTACTGATAAAAATGCTGATGTGTCAAATACTTATTTTCCCTGCTGTATTAGGGCTGTCAATCAATTAAAATATTTAATCGTGATTTAATTGTCATGAGTAACAAAGTTTTGTTGTAAATGTTTTGAATGTAATTATGGTGTTTTAAATTACGTAAATCATCAGAACACCAAACTGAACTTTTGCTATGTGTCGGTTTTAATTGCATTCGTTGCCAAGAAATTTAATTATTTTTTATTATCGATTTTATCAATTAAAAAGTGACAATGGTATTTAAGAATTTGAAATAACAAATCATATTTTTATAGTTATACTTAAATTAATGTTGTGGATAATTTTCCTTTATAGTATTATTATTATTACATTTATAGAAGCGTCTCGTTTTCTCTTATTAAAATCAGTAAACCTGCTGTTTTTTTTACCACTGATTTGCCATGTGATCTTTCTGAATTTAAACCCAATTTCAGACTCTCATACCATTGATCATCCATTTTCAAGCATCTTTAAGAATCTACAAGGTTTCCTGTAAGCCGATACGTATTGATTCTGCTTTCTGGCTTCTTAGATGATGTCCCAGTTAATGTCGATGATGTCTCTTCTACCAAACAATCTGCAATGAACCAACACCAGAAGGAGGAGTCATCTAGCCTGGAGAAAGAGGAACATATATGTGTCTCTTCTGGCTCGTCTCCTATAGGTAACTTTTATTTTAATCTTATCATTTTAAAATTTAATATTATACCTTATACGTTATATAGACAAATGTTTGTGAACCATAAGATGGAACTCTTAAAGTTCTGTAAAGCTGTTTTGAGACAATGTCTGTTGTGAAAAGCGCTATAAAAATAAACTTCACTTGACTCGACCTGACTTAGTATGTGGGCATTAGCATGTTTTATGTTTATTCTCTTAGCGTTATGTTTTGGATGGTTTGCCTTGCATTTTTTTTTTATAAGTAAACTGTTCCTTTTTATGCACTTGCATCTGCCTGGCCTTGCTATACATGGCATTAGCATTAAAGTTCATCTACTACTACATTAAATGTTTACAGTAGATAACCGGCCCAGCTGATGGTTAGCATAGCTAGCTAGTTAATTATTAGTCTCACTGATAAGAAAAAATGGGTAATAATCAACAGATTCATTTAAGTACACTACCTTATGCCCTTCTGAGAAGTGAGCAAGTGCTTGGTCAAAACTTGATCTAAACACAGTGTTAGTTTTTGGATTAAAAAAAACGAAACAATGCAGATTAATTTGAATTCTTTGCTACGTCAGTGGTGCGAATGTTTTTTAGTGTGTGACATGTCTCAGTGATGATGTTGCTGCTTTCTCTAAGTGCTGGATGCTGCAGCAGAGGGCAGTGTGTTTGAGCCAGAAAACAACACACAGCCCTCACACATCGCAGTACAACGCAGCACCTCCCTTCAGTCCTCCAGTTCCACCAGTGCTGCCGAAGATAAAGACGATCAACAGCACCCCGTGTCCCTGCCTGCAAAAGGTCTGACCAATCACAATCTTCCTGATTTTTATTTTTTTTTTGCATGTTTGTCACACTTTGATGTTTTAGATCATCAAACTAATTTAAATATTAGTACAAGATCATTTTAATGAAGGTTTTTATTATTGAGGGAAAACAAAATCTAAAACTACATGGCCCCGTGTGAAAAAGTGTTTGCCCCTAAACCTAATAACTGGTTGGGCCACCCTTAGCAGCCTTTCACACCACTGTATATATAATATAGGCAGGTGTGTGACTTTCCAAATCTTGTCCAATCAACTGAATTTTGACTCCAATCAAGTTGTAGAAACATCTCAAGGATAATCAGTGGAAACAGGATGCACCTGAGCTCAATTTTGAGTCTTATAGTAAAGGCTGTGAAAACGTATGTACATGTAATTTGTTTCGTTTTTTATTTCTAATAAATTTGCAAAGATTTCAGAAAAAGCTTTTTTTCACAATGAACTGCAGCTCCCCAGTACCAGCAGCACTCATGCAGCCCCAGACAATGATGTTACCACCACCATGCTTGAAAAATATAATAAAGTATGACCTCTTAGGACTTCTGTTGATGACTCAATTTAATAAAATCATGATTTGATTTGATTAATTTATGATTTATTTATAAATAATTTATTTATAAATCCCAAATATATATTAATTGTAAAGGGAATTGGTAGCTCAGTGGTTAAGGCTCTTAGTGGTTAAAGGTTGGGGATTCAAGCTGCTAGTTTTGGGCCCCCGAGAAAGGCCCTTAATTCTCTATGCTTTAGGGGTGTGGTATCATCTCTGATCCTGCATTCTGACCCCAGCTTCCAAACAATCTAAAGCAAGATTTTGTGCTGTAATGAAAAGTGTTTTCAAGTTGATTCTTAGAGGCACTAAATTGGTATTAACCTGAGGGTGTGTGTGTGTGTGTGTGTGTGTGTGTGTGTGTGTGTGTGTGTGTGTGTGTGTGTGTGTGTGTGTGTGTGTGTTCTGTTTGTAGTTGACCTTCTGACTTCTACAGACTCTACTTTATTTCCTGAGTCTATGGATTCCAGCAGCTCTGACACTCAGCTTCAGTCTTCTGCAGTGTCTCAACACACAGACCCAACTCAGGAGGAAATCTCGAGCAGCGAGGACGAGAGTACAGAGTAAAAGCGAAACCAAGCAGGGTCGGGTTTCCCAAAAGCTTCACCCTCAGAAAGATCACAGTTAAATAGTAGCGCAAGCATTACCTTGATAACATTTTCTCTCAATCCTGATGTTCAGAATTTAGCCATGATTTTGGGAAACTTGGCCCAGAACATTAGAATATAAACCAACCAAACCAAACACCAGAAAATAACTGGAAACGTACAATAAAAAAACAACAACCAACCATGAAAGAATGCAGAATAAATACCAAACCAACCCAGATTCTAAACACCAAACCAACCAATAGAGAAATGTAGAATAAACACCAAACAACCCAGAAGATAAATTTAGTATAACCACCAAAACACAAATGACCACAGTATCCACCAAACATCAAACCAACAAAAAATTTACTATTTCCAATCAAGATAACTATTTGCCCAACCAATAGAGAAATGTAGATTAAACACCACACCAACCAGGAGAGAAATGTAGAATAAACACCAAACCAACCAGGAGAGAAATGTAGAATAAACACCATACTAACCAGAGAAATGTAGAATAAACACCAAACCAACCAAGAGAGAAATGTAGACTAAACACCAAACCAACCAAGAGAGAAATGTAGAATAAACACCAAACCAAAAAAGAGAGAAATATAACAAAAAACATAGAATCAACAACAAATTCAGAATAAACACCAAACCAACCAAGAAGAAATTTGAAATAAACACCAACCATTCCTCAAACCTAGAATAAACTAACCAGGAGTTTAAACGCCAGACCAAATCCAGACAATAATGTAAAATAAACACCAACCAAAGCAGAAGTGTAGAATAAATATCAAACCAACCAAACATTGCAGAAAAAGCAAATCTGCAAAATACCATACATTTATAACATACACCATACTAACCCGAAGAGAAAGACAGAATCAAGTATAAAGTATTAGTATAGAATAAACAATGCTGAATAAATACCAACAGAAATGCTGAATAAATACCAACGTCACTACAGTTTACACCAAACCTCGAGCCAACCAGAGAAGTAGAATAACCATTTAACCAACCAGGAGAGAAATGTAAAATAAACACCAAACCAACCAGGAGACTAAACACCAAACCATCCAGACGATAAATGTAGAAAATCCACCAAAACAGAAATTACCACAATCTAAACCATACGCCGAACCAACCAGGTAATAACTATAGAAAAACACACTAGCAACCAGGAAAAAAAAAAAAGAAACTCCAACCCAACCATGAGTACAGTGTGAATTAAGCACTCAGCTAACCAGACATTTCCTCAACTGACCATTCTATCAAAGTGACTAAAGATAGAAAGGCGTGGTGGCAGCCTCGTTGTCATTGATCTGCTAATAATCAGGATTAGACAAGCTCCTCGGCCTGCTGTAATTATGAGCCGTCCTCCAGCATCAACACAGATGTGCAAACTTTTTCGGAAAAGCTGAAACCTCCTTGTGCCTAATTGAGCAGGGGCTTTTTATAACTGTCACATGAGTGACTGTAATGACATTATTATAGTTATTGTTTTGTATTTTTCTCTGTCTTTTTTCATTGTTGTTGTCTTGTTCATGCAGTCTGTTAAAAATATTTTTTTTTTGCAACATTAGCATTTTGTTCGTACACTGCATCCACAGCTTGCTGCTTGCCACATGGCTGGCCATGTGGACTTTCAAATTAGATTCACTGATAACAAGAATTTTAATATAGTATAAATATCATCCATTTTGATTAATATACAGTATCAACCAATATTCATTAATAGTTTATCTTAACAAAAGCTTTTATGATGCAATGAAATGTCTGATTTGTTTTGTACAAAAAACCCCCGAGAAGATTTTAATTCCAAATTGTGTAAAAAATGACCTTTTTGGTGTAAGCGGGACATTCTCTCTCTCTCTCTCTCTCTCTCTCTCTCTCTCTCTCTCTCGCTCTCTCTCTCTCTCTCTCTCTGTGCTGTCAATCACAGCAAAGCTGGCCAATCAAGGGTGTCCTAGCACTTTCTTCTGGAGAGTGGTAGCTCAGTGGATACGCCTCTGGGTTACTGATCAGAAGGTTGGGGTTCAAACCCTGGTATTGCCAAGCTGCCACTCTTGGGCCCTTGAGCAAGGCCCTTAACCCACAGTGCTCCATAAACACATGTATTACATGTTTACTACAAAAGGAAAGAGCAACTGGCAACATTATGTATAGTAAAAACTGAACTTAGCAGGCAGGACTGTGCAATGAGACTCGACTTATATGTTTGTTTCAAACTCAAAGGCATTCATGTGATACAGTAATCCCCCACTTTACCGCGGTTCGAATCTGGCGCCCCCTGTTTATCGCGGAATCGCATTTACCACAAAACTAATTTGTTTAGCTGATTTTTCCGGTCTCTCGCGGATATCACATAGACCCAAAAAATTATAGGTATTTGTTTTTGTGGAGTTTTATGTTGAAATAATAAAATTTATTAATAAAAATGTAATTATTCATTATAAAATGAAGTGAAATGTTAATACAGTACAGTACTGTATACATTAAATATCATTTCTGGGGTGGTGTTCGTTTATCACAGGCGGTTTTAGAACGTAACTACCGTGATAAACGATGGATTACTGTATATATATATATACACTATATGGACAAAAGTATTGGGACACATGACTTTTTCCAACCATATGTGGTTCTTCCCCAAACTTTACCTCAACGTTGGAGGGATACAATTGTAAAGGACGTCTTTGTATGATGTACCATGAAATTTCCTATTCCTTCGAACTAGGAGACCCAAACCTGTTTCAGCCTGACAATGCCTCTGTGCACAAAGCCAGCTCTATGAAGATCTGCTTTTGGTTGGAGTGGAAGATTTCCTTTGGGATGAATGTGAACTTCACCCCAGGTCCCCTCACCTCACCTACATCAGTACCTGATTTTACTAACAACCTTGTGGCTGAATGAATCTCCACAAATCTTCATGAAATCTTGAAGAGTGGAGCTCATTGTAACAGCAACTGGGGACTAAATGTGAAAAGGGAATATTTAAAAACCACATACGACTCAATGATCAGATGTCCACAAACTTTTGTCTATATCGTGTATTTCCTTTTAATCTAGATTGTTTATTTTCGTTCACTTGTTTTGTTGATTTTATTGATTACTTGTATAACAATATATTTTATTCGCTCTATGTGGTGATGGATTATAAGTAATACTTTTTTAAAGGGAATATTTTATAAATATATTTGATATATAGTTTTAAGAAATCAATTTTTTGTTTTGGATTTTGCAAAACATGTTCATAAATATGGATATTTGTATATTTGTACCAGTTGAAAAAAATATATATATTTTTCCTCCCTGAGAAGTTGTGGTTTCCTTTAATATATGCCGTATATGATATGTAATATGTAAAACATCATATGATGGATTTATTCATTCTTTGTTACAGACAATCAAGGAAAACATTTTTTTTTTATATATATTTAAATTTCTTTTAATTTTTTTGTCATTTTACTTAATAAAAATATATATTTTTTTGTAATTACTAATCTAGTAATGCAGCATAATAATATAGTGGCTTTTTGGCAAAAAAACAAAAACAACGAAGCTATTTTCACTTCACTATGATTTAATCCGTATACAATTTTTTTACTACGATTTTTGCTCTATTATATTTCAGAAAAAAAAAAAACATGCCTTTCCTCTCGACTTTGAACAGAAAACGAAGAACGTTAAATGAGAAGCTGTGGCAAGAGCACGAGCGTGATATCACGGTTCCGGTGAGAGAGTGTGTGTGAATGTGGATTGAGGGTTTTCTCAGTGTGTGTGTAACTATTGAAAACTCCCTATATAAAGGTCTGTTGTGCAGGAGAATGAAACACTGACCTCCATCCGTTATTCACACTTCTCATACATCACCATTTGTCATACACAAGTCCATTTAAAGGTGAGAACTTTCTTACTCGAGTAGAAATGTCAAAGAAGGAGTTTTACTTTTACTGGAGTCATATTTAAACAGGGCAGTAGTGCTTCTACTCGAGTACAGGGATGGAGTAATTCATATAACACTGCCTCTACTGTGTGTAATGAAAGATTTTAGCTGTAGTTAAAAGCTCACACTTCAGCCTAGACCAGGAGATTAGATTTAGTCTAGTTGTGGATACAGCAACGTATTTCACAACTTCTAGTGGTCAGGCACTGGATTGGCG
Source organism: Silurus lanzhouensis (assembly GCA_039877035.1). NCBI lineage: Eukaryota > Metazoa > Chordata > Actinopteri > Siluriformes > Siluridae > Silurus > Silurus lanzhouensis. The sequence goes on along the minus strand of JBCEWE010000198.1, from coordinate 142,415 downwards.
ATTCTAAATTGCATCTTGGCATGAATTAGTGAGTGAACTAATAAATAAATAAAACAAATCCTCTCAACAGAGTTGTAGGCTGATTTATCTTAAGTTATCTCGAGTAATCTAGTGTACCAGTGTAGATTTTTTTCATTGATAGAGACTCTGCTAAATGTCATAAATAGTAATGTAAATGAACATACTTGACACATGAAATACTTGAGCCAGCACTTGTTTTCTTTAATATTTACGTAGTTTGATGCTTTTATGTGCTATATTCAGCAATGCTATAATTTCTCACAACAGAGTTTTTTCTTTCTTTTTTTTTTTTTCTTAGAGTTGTTTCTGTAGTTTGCCTGGACCCTCACTTTAGAATTTAATTGTACAAACTGACATCTGTACATACGACAAAACAAACTTGAAACTATTGAACCAGTGTGCATTTATTCATTCAAATTCATATTTGTAGATCGCTCTGGATAAGGATGTCTGCTAAATGCCATAAATGTAAACGAACAGTCTCACACCCAGTATTCCCAGTATTCATCCAGCAGAGCCATAATTCCCACCCAAAACCCAGCTCTCTCTCCAACCCTCGGCCTAATGGTACATGTACACAGGAACATGCTCAGAGGAGAGCACTATCTGCCCTCTTCCTCATACAAGAGCTTACATTAGGCAGCTAGTTTTGCTTTGATTGACAGGGGGAAGACATTACTCCATCCTTCATCCATTAAGGCTCATTTCAATAACGTAAGTATTAAAATAGTTTACAATCAAGCATTCAATTGAATACGATTTCTATATCGTGCTTTTCACTATGGACATTGTCTCGAATCAGCTTTACAAAATGTAAGTGTTATAGAAGAAAATTCACCTATATTTAAATTTATATAAGGAAGAAACCTTGAGAGGAACCGGACTCAAAAGGGGAACCAATCCTCATTGTGGAACCAGGAGCTTCAACTCATAAATAAGCTCAACAGCTAAGATCATTATAGATTTGACAACAACTCTTCCATGCCAGAGCCTTTAAATGTTCCATAATGAAGAAAAAGCATTTGTACTGTCAAATGTTATTTTGTAGTATTGATTAAGAGGTTGTTTAAGTAAGTCCAATGTCTAAAATTTTCATGAACTGGGATCCAACTGGAGCTGGAACATCTCTAGGTGGTTTGGGATGGTTAGAAAAAGAGAAGCAGTGGAGAGTAGAGTAGCTGCTGTTCATAATATTAACAAGCACAAGATGATGTGCATCTGATCACATGTACTGGAGCACAAGGTTATGAGATATGTTATGTATATCCCTGGATGAAGAGATACAGCTGGGAAAAAAAGAAGGTTCTCGAAACATTGTCAAGATAAAACTCCACCCCTTTTTGGTGCATACAGTATGTTGTATTTTTTATGCAAATTCCGACATCACACTTTCTGCAGCTGCGTCTCTTTCATTCGGTCTCGCATCCTGACCTCTTCCCCAAATAATACCCACGTGCCCGTATACTGGCGTCCCAAGTGATTGTGTGTTGTCTCGGATCGGCCTCATTATGTGTGGGTGAGATAATTAATGAGCAGTTGTGCCCTCCCACTGTTCCTCCCTCTCTCTGAGACCAGAGGTGGACTTAAAGCCACTGAAAAAGGACACACATTTAGAAGTATATTTATATTAGCAGCCTAGGAGAGCACTCAGTCACCTGCTGGAGCTCAGCTGCTCACTACATCTACACTACTGTACTTCCGTCCACTCTCTTAAACTCTTGGCATAATGGAAAGTGCTGCTGCTTTTCTGCAAGTGTGGGGTTTGTTTGATCCAAACGGTAAGCCTGGGCTTTAAACTTGATATCTGCATGCACTGGTTTACTTTCAGTACTGTTTAAAGAAGAAGTGTGGAAAGAAACTGTGCGTTTGTATCACGACAGATCACGGCTTCATCGAGGGGAAGCATGTGGAGGAGTTTTTCCGGCATGTTGTGAAGAAATCAGGGGTGACAGTAAGCCAGATATTTATTCCTCTAATTGTAATGGAGCTGTGTATGTTTCCTGGAGAAAACACACTACAGCAAACTGGTCAACTCATCACTTCATTCTGTGAATAGATCAAATTCAATTGCTTTTGTTTTCTTTTGAAAACACATTTTATCTTTGTACTGTTATTTTTCCATCTGTCACCTGTGATGAATGTGTTTTCTTTGGAATAGCTATACATTTTTAATGACGTTCTGCGAACAATGTTGTGTTTTCAGTGCGTGGGCTGTGCACTCGTTCCACATTTGTGTGTGTTTTAATGCTTTATAAGTGCTTTAGTATGATCGATCCATACTGAATTTGGAATTTCCCAAGTATATTCACTGCACAGGATACAATAGATGAACAATTACATTTGCTATTATGGACAGTTTTATGAGTAGGAGGAGCTCTACCCTATTCATGAGCATCCAGGAACCATAACCATCCTTATTGTGATGTGTATAATGGTAATGTAATAGTCATGCTTGGAGTACATCACATAATAGATTGTATCACACACCTTCAATAGTTTATTATATAATATGGATATAATAATGTAATTTACAAGGTTGGGCGAAAAAAAAAAAAAAATTTTTTTAAATGGAGTACCTTAATTTTAAGTGTATCACAATAACCTACAAAATACATACAATACTTTTACATACAATACCTTTACAAGGCAGCATTACATTTCTTCGTAAACCTTCCATCAATTGTCCTATTTGATTTCTATTTCACCATTACAATAATTTAGCTGATTAACTAAACAATGTTTGATCGCAACAGCTTTTCTCAGCCAGAGTCACACAATAAATCTGACATATGCAGTTAACAGGTCAAATATTCACATACATTTCCCTGTGATCTCCCAGATGAAGGTTAGTTTTAAAGTAACCAACAGTTTATTGTTTAACAGTTTGCGATTGACTCATAATTGTATCCTAATTTAGTTACTTGGTGTTTGGTAACGGAGGGCTACTTTGCATCAGAAACACCGACTCAACAGACGACTGATTTCACCTGTATTCATAACAACTAGTTTCTAACTGATTAATCATTTGATTGTTAAACATAAATATAATAAATTATGTGTCAGGCAGTCATTCATGCAATGGTATACAAAATCATTATCCTACTAAACAGCTACTTTACTTAGGGTACAATATTTAGCAATCAAATATTTATTTATCGATCATTGGACGCCTATTTGAAAGCTGGCAGCCTGCATGTTTCTTACCTTCACCACCTTCTTCCATATGGATCAATTTTCTGTTCTGATATCAAAAAGTCTGGGAAAAATACTGAGTAGACACCAATCTGAGGTCGCATTTTTAATATGTATTTTACAGTATTTTAAAACTACAAAAATACAAAAAATCTAAGTATTTTGAAAGCCATTTCCATCAACCCTCTCAAATACAAATTACAAAATCCTATTTTTTTTATTTGAAATACATGCATCATAAATACTGCCCATCCCTGGTTATATATATATACATATATATATATATATATATATATATATATATATATATATATATATATATATATATATATATATATATACACACCAATAAGGCATAACATTATGACCACCTGCCTAATATTGACTGGTATGTGGCTACTCAGCCCTATACACAAAACAAACTGCAATGCACTGTGTATTTTGACTCAGAACCAGCATTAACTTTTTCAGCAACTTGAGCTACAGGAGCTCGTCTATTGGATCAGACCACATAGGCCAGCCTTCGCTCCCCCCGTGCTTCATGACACTGTCACCGGTTCACCACTGTTCCTTCCTTGGACCACTTTTGATAAACACTGACTACTGCAGACCAGGGACACTCCACAAGAGCTGGAGTTTTGGAGGTGCTCAGACCCAGTCGTCTAGCTGTCACAATTTAGCCCTTGTCAAACTACTTGCTCAAATCCATACGCTCACCCGTTTTTCCTGTTTCAAACACATTAACTTTGAGAACAAAATGTTCACTTGCTGCCTAATATATCCCACCCACTAACAGGTGCCATGATGAAGAGATAATCAGTCATTTACTTCACCTGTCAGTCTTCATAATGTTATGCCTGATAAATATACAGAGAGAGAGAGGGAGAGAGAGAGAGAGAGAGAGAGAGAGAGAGAGAGAGAGAGAGAGAGAGAGAGAGAGAGGATGTTTTGAAGACAAAGTGAGAGAGGCGCAATTGAGAAGGTTTGGACATGTGCAGAGAAGGGACACGGGGTACATCGGTAGAAGAATGCTGAGAATGGAAGGAGGCAAAGAGGAAGGCCAAGGAGGAGGTTAATGGATGTGTTGAAGGAAGACATGCAGGTAGTTGGTTTAAAAGAGGCAGATGTAAAGAACAGAGTGATATATTGAGACGGATGATCCGCTGTGGCGACCCCTAATGGGAGCAGCCGAAGAAGAAAAAGTAATAGTTATTAGAAAAAGATAATAATGAAGCTGTTGATGTTAACACCTAGTGCCATTTTTTTATTCTATTTCTCGTTTGTACATTTTCTCCTGTGATCCTAAGTTCTAGATGTAAGCAAGTTTGTGATATTGGCTGTTGCAGAAGATCAGAAATTCATCATGGCTAATCTCTTCTGCTGAATCGTGTGTACGCAGACGACACACCAATTGATTTTAACAAAAATTTCTGAAATGTATAAAATTGTGTTTAATTGTGTGTCTATTATTAACATACACTAACCTTTGAATGATAGGTTTTTGATCCATGGCTTTGCTCATACTTCCCCAGAGGTGTAAAGAGTACCTGAAAATCATACTTGAGTAAAAGTATAGATACCTTACCATAAACCTTCCTCCACTCCAAAATCTAAGTCACCAGTTCCAATATGACTTGAGAAAAAGTCTTAGAGTATCTGATTCATACCGTACTTGAGTATTTGACTCATAATGAACGTGGGCTAAAATTCTAATCAAATTGTACACTTCAACACTGCATTAACCAACAACACAACAGCCTTTACAACATGCAAAAAGGAACCTAAGATCAAACAAGTCGGTCAAAAAAAAGACAAGAAATACTAAAGCAATCTCTTAAAAAGAAATCTCCAATTAACAAATAAAGTGACAGGATCATGTCACAAATCCGAAGAACCATTAGTATTCAATGGACAAATAAAATGGCAATGGCAATATCGCCACTTCTGCAGAATAAATAAGCCACGGCAGATAAACCCGCCATGCAAAATGTAAATGGTAACGGTTATTGTCATTTTAAATATGGTGGATTAAAAAGTACATATATTTCACGAAAGAGAAAAGCACTTTATAAACACACAAACTATGGCATGAGTACACCAGTGTTGCATATCCTGTGCAATATAAAATACCAAATTTATATAAAGTATCATCAAACGAAACAGGAAGTAAGTTGCACAGAACCTGCAACAGTGTAATAATTAGAACTGTGGCTTAAGTTAAAAAACATTTCTGAATGCATTGTTCAGATGTTATATGTGGAAGTATGTGGAGTCACTGATCTGGGAAAGGCTATAAAATAAATTCAGCTGAATGTGTGTTTTACAAAAGCTGGCCACCAAAACCATATAAATTTGCTATCTGGCCAATTAATTGCAAGAATGAGGAAGAGTCCTGTTTTTCTCAACTTTTTGCATTTAAAAGTATGGAGGGTACTTAGGGAACAATAATGCAAAAAAAAAAAAAAAACTTGTAACATTGCATGAGGTGTAAAAAAAAGTCTAGTAAACAATATGTTACTAACATAGTCTAAAGCAATACAAGTGTTTAAGCACCTTGTTTATGTTGTATTTGTGCAGCATAATGTAGCAGCAAGACTTTGTAAAGTGCCTAAATTCTGACAGTAACACTATTTCCCATTTAAACTTCATTATACTGTACAAAACGATGCATTTTCAGACAATAGTTTCCCATAAAATACTGCAATATACCGTGAATAACATGCATTCTGGAGGTGATGTTAGCATTAACATTCGATTGTAAGTATATGTAAAGCAAAATGTAAGTCAAGTGACAATTAAAGCCACTTTACTTTCATTTGCTTACAACTGACTTACATCTTAGTGTTAGCTTACAGTCACATGACTTCCATGTTAGTGTTAAATTTCAGTCACATGACTTGCATCTAATGTTGGCTTACAGTCACATGACTTTTTTTAAAATCCAGAGTTGACTTACAGTCACATGACCTTTTTTTTTTATCCAGAGTTGACTTACAGTCACATGACCTCCATCTAGTCTTGACTTTCATTCACATGACTTACATGTATGTTAAATTCAAACATTTACATTTACAGCATTGCAGCAAAAGCCCTTATCCCAAGAAAATCACAAATTACAAATTAAAATTTACGAATGATCTCATTCATACAATTGAGCAGTTGAGGGTTAAGGGCCTTGCTCAAGGGTTCAACAGTGGCAGCGGGATTTTTGATCCAAAATCCTAACCGCTGAGCTACCCCTACCCAATCACATGTTGACTTTCTTCTTTTATGGGGTAAATTCAGCAGTTTCTTGCGTAGTACTATAAACACAACAAAGAAAACAGTAAGTTACACAGATGCTGGAAATGGTCAAAGGTGTGACTTGGGCTGTAACTTGTCTTCACACAAATAAAAATTCACAGAACTCAATAAAATTGTTTAAAAACAAGCTTACAGTAATTAAGATCAATGTATAAAAATATACAGAAATCAGATGAAGAGAGCATGTAAAATATAGATCTTTCTACAAAAGTTCTGGTATTAGTGGTCTAAAGTATTGGTCGTCCAAGCTACCCCTATATATATATATATATTTAGCCCAGTAGCCCTGAATAAAAAGATTCAGCAAGTGACAACTAGCAAGTGTTAATGCTGACAGCATGCTTTCTAACAAACAACATAAACACTCTTTCACATTTTTCATATGAGTTATGCAAGTTTTTTTGTTCAAAGGACAAGCTGATAGAGGACAGACTGCAGCGACTCAGAGACGTGAGTGCAGGAGGCCGTCTGCAAATCTATCAGGTAGGTTGTTTTGTAGGACCCCAAAAAAAACTTCAGATTCATGCTGTGTATGCCAATCTCTTTCCAGTTAAACACACACACAAACACACACATTCCTACAGGTGGCCAGCATTGTCCTGCCTGAAGAGGAGCACTTCCTGTTGCTGTTCCGCAGAGAGACGCCCCTGGACAACAGCGTGGAGTTCATGAGGGTGAGGCCAGACGTTTTTTATTTTTATTTTTATTTATCCTTACATATCCTTATTGAGCTAGCTTAGTGCACAAAAGCATTGTCATGGTCATTGTCACAAATGGGTTGCCTCCTAACAGTTTGGGGAAGAACCATAGCATAAAACTTCCCCCAATTAATCCTTTACTTATCATGTAATAAGTTACGATCAGAAAATTAAAGGGGTGAGAATGATAAAGAAGACATTTCGAACCTGTCCACCTTCTATCAAGTGTTAACTGTGCTATGTGTTGTGTGAGAGCTAAATAAGGTCACGATTTCACAAATCTTAACAGTGAGCCATTTTATCATTCTGCAGATATGGAGACGTTACGATGCAGACAGCAGTGGCTTCATATCAGCTGTGGAACTGAAGGTATCATTTAATTTTGAATCATATAAAAGTGTTTTCAATGTCATATTAAATATTTTTTTCTGTTGTACATTTCTATTTTCTCTTTCAATAGATTTTTGAGGAAAAAACAAGAACTTTACATGTTAATGTTAATTACAGTGTCTGGTCTGGTCCTGGTTCAGTCTTGTTTCTTCAGGCTTTCTGCCTTGACACTGTTTTTATAAAAAGGTCTAGCTGGATAAATCAATAACCGTATTCACAATGGTCAATTGTTTTTATTTGACTAGCAATAAAATTCCCTTTTTTTCGATTTGATCCAAAAAGATTTACTCCATTAAAAACTATTGAATTCTTCAACAAATATATTTACCAAAGCACATGTTTCAGATGGAGGTTTTTATCATCTCTATCTTGCGATTTTCTTAATGCGTGTTCTTAATTACTAGGTAATGTAATATTATGAAGATTGACTTTAATCAAACAAATCTATAAATGTACAGATGCTCCACTTTATTATCATTGACAAATCCTTCCTAAGCTTTACACACTCATCCAGATAGTTATTTTCTCAAAACACTCAGCTGAAATCTTTGCCGTCCCACTTGTAAAACTTGCCAAAGGTGTTCTTTACTAGTTGGAGATTCTTTTCTAACTTTGCGATCCAGTTCATCCAAGATAAGTTCAATAGGATTTAAGTGCAGTGACTGTGCAGGCCATTCCATGATAATAAACACACCAAATGATGATGTTTGTTTTCTAAATAACATTTAAGTGTTCGGACATATGTTTCGAATCATTGTCTTGTTGGATGGTGAATTCAGTTCCAATGAGCTGCAGTCCAAACGAAATTGCATGGTGTTGGAATATTAGTATGGATTGGTTGCCATGTTGGTTAAGGATTCCTTTCACTTTCTGGAATAAGTCTTCAAAACAACCCCAAACCATTAAGCATCCACCTCCATGTTTAACTGTGGGGGTGAAGCAGTCTGCTAACATCTTCTCTCGTGTTCTCCGTCTTACACAAGTTCTAGAGTTAGAGCCCAGAATGTCAAATTTGGACTCATCTATCAACAGAGCTTTTGTCCAGTCATTCATTGTCCAGTTTTTGTGTGTTTTTGGCCCTTTACCTTGTTTATAAACAAAAGGAACATGCATGTGTCTCAGAAACTATGAAAGACTAGGTTTCCAAACTTTTCACAGGCACTGTATGTAACTAAACACAATTTATCCTAGATTTTTGGCTGCAGTACAGCTGTATGAGCTCTGTTTGTGCCCTGTGTCTCATCTCCAGAGTTTCCTTGAAGATTTGCTTGAGCAGCACAACAAGAGCATCGCACCGGATAAACTGGAGCTGTACACCAACACCATCGTACGTTCATGACACCATTGTTCTCAAATCTCGTCACCAATGCAGAACAGAAGAGTAGAGTACTGTAGATATTACTATAAATACTATAATATTATAAGTTTTGTCTGATATTTAAAAATAAAAAAATAAAAGAACCAGGTATAATTGTTCATATGGCAAGGTTTTGCTGTAAGGACATCAAGAGATCTCTATTTTTAATAGCTGCTTTAATGTGAGTTATAGTAAACACTATAAACAGTAAACACTAAACAGTAAACAGTAAACACTTTAAACAGTAAACACAGTAAAATGGATAAAAAATAAGATAAATTTTCTTCAGCATGTGTTGATGTTTTATAAGGTTATTTTTTTATTGTATGTACTGCCTTATACTGTAGGTATAGATATGTTATTACAAAACATATTATGAAATCAGTTATGAACAGTGTTTTTACTATGGTCTGTCTAAATACTCGATTCTGATTGGATGAAGGGTTCAAACTCTTGAACACACCAGTCGTTCTTGTCAGTTAAATCACTTGACTAATGGAATGTTCTACCTTATAGGTATAGGTGCTGTATAGTTTTGTTTCTTTATTTTACTTTATTTTGAGCACCATCACCTTATTCTTACTGATGAGGGTCCTGGACCATTTATATTGGCTGTTTATTATTATAATTATTATTATTTCTTTGGGTTTTTTTCTTTCACAGATGAAGATGTTCGATAAAAACCAAGATGGCCACCTGGATTTAAATGATCTGGCCAGGTATAATTATAAATCTGTTATACTGTTTTATATTTACAAATTTATTACACAATGTCTGAAAATAATTTTTTTAGAGCTCCACCACCTTGTCACTTGGACAGTAGTATCAAAGGAACACTCGCTGTTTACTTCTAATATAAGTACATATTGGTACCCATTTATTTTCTACCATTCAATGACAAATTATCTGAGCCAAATTATCCAGCCAATATAAATACTTGATTCTGATTGGCTGGAGTGTAAATTCAACACCTCAGTAGTTCTTGTCAGTTCAGTCACTTCAAGTCAAAGTATCATACTGATTGAGACAGATATTGTAAACATAATCCTATTGATCTTATTGAACTTAATATAGATTTTTAACTATCTATCTATCTCTACACACCCTTATGAAACTTTAGGGTTTTTTCAATATAAAGACAGAAATACAACATAAATGTCAGACTTGTTACATCTTTAATGAAATATTTCAAATAGAAATCCAGAAATATTCTATATTTCTTTATAATATTCTATATAATAATCTCTCTTAATGACTATTTACTAAAACCATTAAGTGTAATCTAATCACCGTACTCTATCTCTGTGTGTAATTTAGAATAAGCAGAATTCTAGCTCTATACAAATAATAATAATAATAATAATAATAATAATAATAAAATGCATTATATGGACATAATTATTTTAAATATTTCATATATTTTTTTAAGTTAGTTTTGCAAACATCAATGAAAGCATTAACGTTTCAATACTGGCAAGTGACTATTGTATAAGGTGATGATCTACAGCTAGGAGTGAGGCCTTACACCATTTTTATGCACTTTGCACTGTACATTAAAATTACATGTAACACACATCTAGCTGCGGATTATCCTTTGCATAGACTATATAGTGGCATACAAATTGGAGACACCCAAACCTGTTCCTGCACAAAGCAAGCTCATGAATGATATGGCTTACATGGGTGAGGATAGTAGATTTTAAGTGGCCTGCTAGAGAGTTATTGTTTTTAACCCTATTAAACAGAGTTGACATAAATGTGAACGCTGACTGCACCCCAGGCCTCCTCACCTCAAATACATCAATACCTGACTTAACTAATGCACATGTAGCTAAATGGATTCCCACAAATCTTCATCTTCAGCACACTCCAAAATCTAGTGGAACATAAAAGTGTGGAACTGTCACTAATGAAGGAGAGTTTACAGCATCAATACAGCACCAATAATCAACTATTCCTGAACCTTCAATTGGAGAATACAGACAGAGCAAAACAAAGAATTATACACTCTGAAAAAGGAATGAACAACAAACACTTCTACAGTACAGTAAAAGTTTGAATCCTCCTGCAATCAGTATAAATCAATATGCAATCAAATAAATCAATTTGTGTTGCAGAGACTCATATATACCATACAGAAGGAAGTCAAATTTTGTGCATTTTGATCCAAACCAAAGTTTATATCTAGAAATCCTGAAACTGTGCAGGGTCATACCCCCAAGAGCAACTGAGAAAAACTGTAACAGTAAATGTGGACTAAATGTGGACTAAATGTGGACTGGAATGTACAAGCTCATATCAATCCTATGGTCAGATATCCACAAACTTTTGCCTGTTTTTACATGTAGCCTAACTGTTCAGAAGTGGTTCTCAATCGTGCAGGTTATAATTCTTGTGTGTGAGTGGATCGGGTGCATCGGGTCAAATCTATTTTTGCGTCTCTAGAATCCTGTCCTTGAAGGAGAACTTCCTGCTGAAGTTTGAGATGGATGTGAGTATCTCGATTCATGAAGCTGCGCAAAACATGAACTGTATGTATGATGCATGTGTGGATAATGTATCATTAATGTCTCCGTCCAGGCCTGCAGTCAAAATGACAGAGCGAGAGATTTTGAAAAAATCTTTGCCCACTATGATGTGGTAGGTTTAATTCAGGAAATGTTCAAAGCCTGAGGTTCTGCTTTAATGGCTTCTCTTAGCTAAATATAAGTCTACTTTGCATGTTAGAGTAAAACAGGAGCCCTGGAGGGACCAGAGGTGGACGGATTCGTTAAAGACATGATGGAGCTGGTCAAGGTAGAGATCTTTTGTCATTATGTCAAGCATTTATGATGTACATTTTCATTTTATGAAGGCTTTTCTTTGTAACTGACTGAAAAACTAGAGATAACAATATAACAATATAAACAATTGTAATGGTTTCCACTACCAAACCATCAACTGTAAACCATTAACACATAACCAGATCATTAAATCATTATAATCAAACCAATTGTAGAAACTTATTGGAATCAGGATGCTTAATAGTGTCCTGTTGGTCCATATTGGTGTCCAGTTGATACCAACATGTGATCAAGTTCCAAAAAGTGTTCTACTGGTTTTTAATGGTATCCATTAGTCAAAACATGCCACCAATAGAAGGCAAAAAAAATTACCAGTAGAGACCCACAGGGTTACACCATTACAGTTCAATACAATTCCCATAATAATCATCAAAATGAAATTTCATGAAGGTTTTAATAGATTTTTTTCTACAAGCGTTTTCCTGATAATTTAGTTTTTTGTCCAACTGTCCCTCAACCATTATGTTGTCTCTATAAAAGACGTTACAGTTCTATGCTAGGTGCTTTAACCGTTACAATGAATGAACATTTTTCATTTCATTTTTATTGTATACAATACTATATTGTACAATATTTATTGTCTATAGTTTTTACAAACGTAGTCAACAAAATCAGTCAAGAAATGTTTTGCACTGGATGCTAATATTGCAGATGATGACCTAAAGATTTGCTTGATAATCTTGATTCAAATAAATTTCATTTCTGAGCATGTATGAAATTGTTATTAAATGTACAAACATAGACAGCTAAAATTGACAGCTAAAACTCAATTTTTAAGTTGAATCACTGAAAGCTAAATAATTACGTGTGACTTTAATTGTTTGTAATTTTCATCAACACATCTGAAGTAAATTTTGATATCCACTTCCCCTCAGGCTCCTATACTGTGTAAAAGACTTTGTATCTAGCTAGCTCAGTTACTAGTATTATTAGCTGTTTGGCAAACTGATTTGTTCCTCAGCACATAGCAAACAAAATAGACTCTGGCAGAAGCATGAACTGACATTCGAAAGCAAAATGGTACATAAAATTGATTGGAATTGCAAATAAAAATTAGTACATTTGCATTTTTGGAATCTTATAAGTACATATTTTAAAAAATACTTCTGGCATTTTATGAAAGCTATTGTGTCATAAAATTTCTGAGGGAAATTACTGTCCTTTAATGCAAACAGAATATAGCTGACCTACTTGCTGCGAGCTTTTGTTCATTGCTAGGAATCATAATCATAGAAAATAAAAAATTTTAAAAACGCTAATGTCAGACACCAGAAATCTCTTGCTTTTTTGTTTATTGGTTCTTTGTTCAAGTGTGTATTTTAACATAGATGAAATGTTTACAAATTTTTTCCCCTTCTCATTGTTGTCCTTTAGCCCAACCTAAGTGGGACAGACTTGGACAGGTTCAAACAGGCCCTGCTTAGCCACTGTGATGTCAACAGAGATGGAAAGATCCAGAAGAACGAGCTGGCACTGTGTCTGGGGCTGAAGCTGGCTCCCTGATGTGCAGCACACAAAGCAACCTTTTACTGTCATGTACAACACACACACACACACACACACACACACACACACACACACACACACACACACACACACACACACACACAGGCCACTTGCTAATGCTAATGCCATATAGCAGTTTAAGCAGTAATGCATGAGGACTAAACACTGCATTGGATGCTCATTTAACTTTGTTAACTTGAAGAGTTGATGTACTGTAGTTAGATTGGTGTTGACTTAAAAAAGAATATATCCCTAGAATTTGATGTATACTGTGTACTTCTCTAAACCTTCTGTGGTGAATAATAAATAAATGATATTGTGTTACACAGGATTTGGTGAACTGAAACTGAAAGTTAAAAGTGTTTGAGGTCATTACGGTATCATAAAAAGAATGATAAAAGGTCGAAAGAAAAAGGAATTCTCAAAAATAAACGTCCTGACACAGAAAGAAAATGTGAATGCTAATATTATAGCTGTTTTTACATTCAACGTCTGCATATCCTGATCTTAAAAATACAGTCCTGTGAGAACGTTTTGAAAATCTTGCACTTATGGTCGACTACACACGGCTATTAAAATATTACTCACTAAATGAGACAGAAGTGTTTTAGTTACACAAAAACCTCAGAACATGGAATGTTAACGCTAACTTAAATGTTAACACTAACGATGATAGCTGATATCAAATGTTTAACAAATTTGTCTTTTTTTTCACATAAGTGAAAATTCCTGTCAGAATTAGAACATTTAAGGTAACGCAAATCTTCTGTTACTAAACTGTCCTTTGTGTTTGTGAAAAATTGAAGCAATTTACCAATTATGACGTGAATTTTGCGATTAAAGCTAATCAAGGTTCACGTGAGTGAGTCTTATTAGTCATACCTTCATTTCCTGTGTAAATCCTACCATCGTTCATTTACAAAGAAAAGTTGTTTGTAACCAGCTTGATAAACAAAGCCCCTCTTGTAAGCAATGCTGTAATAACATCAACAAGCTCTGCATTTATTAGTTTTTTCTGGAATTTCTGCACACTTGGAAAAGTTGAACATGCCTAGAACCATTTTGAAAAACTAGCCTAACATTGTTAGCTGTCAAACGTTAGCATTTCAGCTGAAAAAGATTCTGCAGTTGATACATTTTAATAAGCATCAGTTAAAGTTAATTAATTAGTTAATTTAGGAGTTTTGCCGCTTGTTTATGGTGTGTAAAGTGTGTTTGGTTTGCTTTGCACTGCAGCTCCGGTGCTAAGCTTGGATGCTAATCTAACTAAAAAGGAACAGAAGACCCTTTTCTTGAATGCAATTCCAAATTTTTTACCTTTTAAATCCTGAAATCCTAATGCTAAAGCTAATAATGCAGATTTGCACTATGGCTATTTTTAATTATTCAAAATGGCCACCCCATAATGTTCCCACAGCAGTGTTCAGCTCTGAGGTGACGTTTTGAACATGTTTATAGATATAGACCGTAAATCCTGCTGTATCCTAAACCTCAAGAAGTCTGCGTGGCATTGCTGAAAATCAAGATGTGGTTAAAGAAAATATTTACTTCATTTTTATTTGAGCATTTAGGGTGAGGAAAACCTCAATCACCTATTAACATAACATCAAAGAAAGAAGCAAAGAAGTGAACATCAGATGTAAAACTATTAAATAAGTTAGGCAAAAAGACAAATAGAGAGAAAGAAAGTAAGAGAGAGAGAGAGAGAGAGAGAGAGAGAGAGAGAGAGAGAAAGAGAGAGAGAAAGAGAGAGAGAGAGAGAGAGAGAGAGAGAGAGAGAGAGAGAGTGAGGAGGTGTAGGAACTAAACTATGTTGATTGGTGGGTCAGTGTAAATGGAAATGGGTTGGAAAAATTGGTGCCTGTTGTAAAGCTGTAAAGCAACATGATATATATGTGTGTGTGTGTGTGTGTGTGTGTGTGTGTGTGTGTGTGTGTGTGTGTGTGTGTGTGTGTGTAATTGCAGTACTGCATAATGATCATGTATTTGCCTGTCATTAGAGGCTCATCTCCACACCACTCGGAGAGACTGGACTATATATTACCCTTCCTTTGAACACAGGAATGAACCAGAAAGTGAGAGTTAGTGTCACAAAACTCATTATTTCCCATCAGCACTGACTCCAGTGCACAGAGTGAGGGGAGGTTTGGGTTTGTCCCACCAGGCCTGCTTTTAAATTTCAACCATATTGGCTTTTGAACCTGGTGCATCTTGATTTTTGAGGATTCGGATTTGTAAAGGTCTGGATTCAATTTTTTTATACCAATGGTCTGTTTAAATACTTGATTCTAGGGGCGATTCTAGGATTTTTTTAATGGTGTAGCACAGAGGGGACTGAGAACCGGTCAGAGGGGGACCGAGAACAAGTCATGTGCCCCAACACAAGTGGGATGACATAACAATAGCACTGCACAATGCATCTCTCTTTTTATAAATAAAAAACACTGAACGGACACTAAGTGTTTTCAACTGCACTGTACTGCATCTACCTGTCTCTGACATGGTTTCTTCTCGAAGAAATAGACTACTACTCAAAAAAGTGTGTTTTTTTAATACAAACAGGTATTTACTATTCTACATCTTAAAATTCCAACTGTCAGAATGCTAACAGTTAAAGTACTGACTATACTTTTTTACTCAAGTTGAAGTTAAGAAGTATGGGCTTTGACATGTACTTAAGTTAAAAAGTACCCGTTAATCACATTTATGTGTAATTAACTTAACCACAGATTTTTATCTGTCCTATAATGTACCTTAAATTAATATTTTTCAAGTTTTTCATAAATGTTTTAAAGTAATTATGGTGTTTTAAATTATGTAAATCATCAGACTGAAGAAACTTTGACTTTCATATGGATAGACATTTTGAGCTTTCTATTCATATATATGTATAATGTCTGTGGGGCAAGTGTTCACTGTGATTTAGGTGGTTTTATGTATGTGTCTGTCAAGAGAGAGACGACATAGAGCGCCCCCTGTCTGTTTTCTTTATTTAACAAAAGCACAGAGTTTTGTTGTTATTATGAGTGTATAAATATAAAAGTAGATGCTTTACAGATTAGTTTGATTTATTGCTCCCATCTGTACAATCAAAAAAGATTTTTTTGAGTAAAAAATGCCACATAACGCAATGGCGCATTTGTTGACCCCAGAGGGTTAATTGTGTACATCATGGCGGATTTTAGTGCTGATTTAAGACTTGGCGCATCAATAAAACAAATGTTTACTGATTAAAAAATAAATAAATTCGGTTTATTTTTTATTTTTATATATCTAAGTAAAAAAGGATGTCGTGAATAAACGTGTGTTGTGCTGAAGGTTTTAATTTCGCCTCTTTTATATTTATTTATTCGTTTATATTTTTCATAAAAACGGTCAAACAGAAATGCGTGCTGCATTTCAGTTTTGCACTGCAAGCATCAATGACAATAAGTACAGTAAGTGACTATAGTATAAACGTGAGAATCTACAGCTCATGCATATCAGATGTTCTGACATTAGTTCCAAACACAAGGCATATCACATGTTTATAAACCTTTTAAAATGCATTATTGGTTTTAGTAACAATTTATACAGTGACATGATGCTCTGTATAGTGTGAGATTGTTTGTATGGTAAAATGTTTGTGACAGAAAAGGTTTATTTAACAATTATGGGCAGGAATCTCTAATGTCCATGTTATATAAGAGTCAAACACACTGATTTTGCTTTACATTTTCATTTACAAGTTTCTTACTGATAACAAACTGCAGTCTGAAGAACTGATGACTGTTTATTGTTGCTGTTGTGAAAAGAACTAAGTTGTTTCATTTTTTAACATTAAAGTACATTTTATAACATAAAATGTAACTATAAATGTATAAAAATAAAAACTCTAAATGATTAATAAATACTGTACATTTAATTGTGGGCAAATTGTTGTATTATGAGACTTCAAGTCATTCTGTTATTAGAACCAATTCAGCATCAACCCCGCCTCCAGTACTGATTATGTTTATATGAGTTCAACCCCAAAGCTAGTATGTCAAACATATTCCCAAGCACATGACCAATTTCATTTTGAACACCAACATACCACTAGTTTGCACTGCAGGTATTTATATGACCAATAATGTGTGTATACTACTCTTTGGGTGTGTATACTACCCTGTAGTTGTGTTTGGCACCCATGATAGAGCACCCTGTCTATGCTCCATGGGCACTCTATTATGGCTGACCCTGTGCTCTTGCCCTTCGTTCAGACAAACTGGGAAATGCAAAGAAATTTTACCTGTGCTGTAATGGGCCAGGACTATAGACCTATTATATCCCGTCTGTGATGTAATATCATGTTTGTATTATAACTGGCAACTGTGGGCATGGCACAATTTTTACAATTAATTCCTGAAATGTTGCCCTATCTTTGTCTACAGGTTGCCCAAACGCTCTGCATGTTTGGAAGTACATATCTGTGTGCTGTGAGCAACTCTGTGATGAAGAAAAACAAAACCACGGAGAAGAGTCATCTCTCACTGATGATCAGGACACTGAGTTTAACATTACTCTCTTATGTGCTGCAATGCTGCCACCTAGTAGTCATTTAAACCTTAGTGACAATGAATAGATAGATGGATGGATGGATGGATGGATGGATGGATGGATGGATAGATAGATAGATAGATAGATAGATAGATAGATAGATAGATAGATAGATTAGATAGATAGATAGATAGATAGATAGATAGATAGATAGATAGATAGATCAGAAAAGAAAGGAATGCAGCAGCAGTAAAGAGGATGTGTAAAGCAAAACGGCATATAAGACTGTATAAGAAAGAAGAGAGAGAGGTAGTGGTGGAGATGTAAGCAGAATGATAGATTAGTAAAAGAATAGACACGATTAAGATCTAGAGTGGAAAGTCGGTTGGACCAGATCACATACCAGTAGAAGCATGGAGATGTTTAGGAGAGATGCAGTGGAGTTTTTACCCAGATTGTTTAACAGGATTTTGGAAGGTGAGAGGATGCCTGAGGAATGAAAAAGGAGTGTGATATTTAAGAATAAGGGAGATGTGCAGACCTGCAGTAACTACAGGGGAATTAAGTTGATCAGTCACACCATGAAGTTATGGGAAAGAGTAGTGGAAGCCAGGCTGAGAGAAGAGGTGACCATCTGTGTACAACAGTATGGTTTCATGCAGAGGAAGAGCACCACAGATGCCTTATTTGCTTTGAGAATGTTGATGGTGAAGTATAGAGAAGGTCAGAAGGAGTGGCATGGTGTGTTTGTGGAGGAAGCGTACGACAGGGTGCCTTCCTAAGTGTCAAACTTCTCATTCCTATTCACCTGCTGCTGCATCTTCTTGTTCTACTGCCTCATGTCACACCAAGTACCTCTTTGGCTGTCTCATCTATCTATCTATCTATCTATCTATCTATCTATCTATCTATCTATCTATCTATCTATCTATCTATCTATCTATCTATCTATCTATCTATCTATCTGTCTGTCTGTCTGTCTGTCTGTCTGTCTGTCTGTCTGTCTGTCTGTCTGTCTGTCTATGTCTGTCGGTCTGTCGGTCTGTCTGTCTGTCTGTCTGTCTGTGGATTTATACATTGCTAGAGACTCGAAGCACTTTTGTAGGTCGCTCTGGACAAGGGCGTCTGCTAAAAGCTTCAAATGTAAATGTAATGTAAATGTAAATGTATTGTATGAGGAAGTCTGGTGTGTCAGAAAAGTATGTGAGGGTGGTGCAGGTCATGTATGAGGACATGTATGAGGACAGTGTGACATGTATGAGGACAGTGTGATGGCAGTGAAGTGTGCAGTAGGAATGACGTGTGTATGTGTGTGTGTGTGTGTGTGTGTGTGTGTGTGTGTGTGTGTGTGTGTGTGTGTGTGTGTGTGTATAATTATGACTGTAATAATGTAGTTATTTATACATAATTTTTCATTCTTAAAATATTGTAGATATCCTCTACATACCATCAGTTTATATGCACTGTGTATAATAATTTTGTATGTTAATACAATGTTGTACATACAATGTCTTCTCATTTTTCTTCTTCTTCTTCTTCTTCTTTGGCTTCTCCCATCAGGGGTCACCCCAGCAGATCATCATTAATTAAGGATGCAGAGGATCCATCTGCCACGCCCACATGTGTTTTGGATTACAATCTTCGTCTTTCTGCTGCATCCATTAGGGGTCGCCACAGCGAGTCATTCATCTCCATATTACTCTGTCCTTTACATCTGCCTCTTTCACCCCCAATACCTGCATGTCTTCCCTCACCACATCCATAAACCTCCTCTTTGGCCTTCCTCTTTTCCTCCCTCCTGGTGGCTTCATCCTCAGAATTCTCCTACCGATATACCACATGTCCCTCTTCTGTACATGTCCAAACCATCTCACTCGCGCTTCCCACAACTTGTCTCCAAAACGTCCTACATGGGCTGTCCCTCTAATAAACTTGTTTCTAATCCTGTCCATCCTCGTCACTCCCAACAAAAACCTCAACGTCTTCAACGCTGATACCTTCAGCTCCACCTCCTGTCTTTTACTCAATGCCACTGTCTCTAAACCATACAACATCGCAGGTCTCACCACAGTCCTATAAACTTTCCCTTTCACTCTTGCAGGTACCCTACTATCAGGGTAAAGGTTAGGTTAAAAACTCCACTGCATCTCTCCTAAACATCTTCATGCTTCTACCATTATGTCATCTGGTCCCACCGATATTCCACTCTTCATCCTCTTAATCGCTGCTCTCACTTCCTCCTTACTAATCCTATCCACTTCCTGCTTCACCATCTCCACACCATCCAACCTTCTCTCTCTCTCATTTTCCTCATTCATCAGCTGCTCAAAATACTCCCTCCATCTTCTCAACACACTCTCCTCACTAGTCAACACATTTCCCTCTCCATCCTTTATTGCTCTAACTTGCAGCACATCCTTCCCAGCTCGGTCCCTCTGTCTGGCCAATCAGTACAAATCCTTTTCTCTATCCTTAGTGCCTTTTCCTTGGCTTTCACCACATCCCTCTTTACCTGCTGCTTCATCTCCTTGTACTCCTGCCTACTTTTCTCATCACTCTGTCGATCCTAATTCTGTTTTGTCAACCTCTTTCTCCTCATGCTCTCCTGCACTTCCTTATCCACCACCACGTCTCTTTGTCTCCAAGTACCTTTCTAGCTGTCTCCCTTATCACTCCTGCAGTAGTTTCCCAATCATCCAGCACCTCTTCACCACCACCGAGCTCCTGTCTGACCTCTTCCTTGAACCTCACACTACAGTCTTCCTCACCATCTTATTCTTCTTTCACTCTTCACTCTCCTCCTCTTCTTCTTCACCTCCAAAACCATCCTACAGACCACCATCCGATGCTGTCTAGCTACACTGTCCCCCGCCAACACCTTACAGTCTCCAATCTCCTTCAGGTTGCATCTCCTATATAGAACATAGTCCACCTGTGTGCACCTTCCTCCACTCTGATACATCATCCTATGATCATTCTTTTTCTTAAAATAAGTGTTCACCACTGCCATTTTCATCCTTTTAGCAAAATCTACCACCATCTGCTCTTCCACATTCCTCTCCTTAAAACCATACCTACCCATCACCTCCTCATCACCTCTGTTCTCTTCACCTACATGCTCATTTAAGTCTGCCACAATCACCAATCTTTTATTCCTAGATACACCATTTATCATCACCCCTTCTACTTCCAGCTTCATGTTCATCACTCTATCAGAACCTCTCTTCACCTCCACTACACTCTTACTGTACTCTTCCTTCAGAATCACCCCTACACCATTTCTCATTTCATCCATACCATGAAAGAACAGTTTAAACCCCTGGGCCTCGACCGATCCGGTATGAAATTCTGGTTCGTGATCTGCATATTTGATTTGGCACGTTTTGCGCTGGATGCCGTTGCGTTAGGAAGGCACTAAGAGTGCACTGGCTTGTGCAGCCCTTATGGCTGGGTTAGTTTAGTTAATAGATGGTATAGAATATAAATTTTTTATTAATATATAAAATCATCTACATCCTTTAATATAAATGCTATGTGGTGTATCGACTTGTATTCCCTACTGCCCCTTATATTTAATTACTTTTATATGATTCAATTACACGTAAATGTAAATTTGTTTAGTTCTTTGGGGTAAAATCTCCACGACCAGTTAGAAACAAATGATCTACACTATTTCCTTCTTACGAATCAATCAAGGTTTCATTCATAAACACTAGCTGGCGCTGTGTAGTTGTAATTCCAAGTGCGGTCGTTAATTGATTATTAACGATAAAAGAGTCGATTCATTTGAATCAAATTGATGACTCACATGGTAAACCGCTTGTAAAAAGGAATCGATTCAGTGAAGCGAGTCGGATCGGCAGTTTCGACTGGAAGGAGGCGGAGGATGAGGAGCAGCAGCAGCAGCAGGTGAAGAAAGGGGGCGTGGTTTCAGGGGCTGTCAATCATACGCGCGCTATCGAGTCCGCTCCGGGGGAACGGGCGACGTGACCGCGTGCACAACCGAACACCGTTGTTCCTTTTTTTTTTAGTTATTAATTGTTTCCGGTTTCGTTTCCGTTTTATGAATTATGTCGGAATGAGGCGTCCGAGTTTTGTGACACGGGGGTTACGTTCTCGCCATGGCAACCGCCGGTAAAGCGTCACGTTCGCTGTAGAGCCGTTACCGGAGGAGGCGGTGCTTTTCATCTCTCCTCTTTCATCTTCCCAAGGCGGTGATTTTATTGTGGAGCGTAACGCCAGCGCGCGCCGCCGTTACGCGTTAGGGTTCGGTTACGAAGCGCGCGGTTCGGTAACCGACTAAAGCCTCCTTCTTCCGCCACCATTACCCGCTTCGGCTGCACAGAAATGGAGGCGGTCATGGAGAGAGAGTGCAGCGCGCTCGGAGGACTTTTCCAAACAGTCATCACCGACATGAAGGTAACGCTTACCGGAACATTCGCGACTCGGTAACGGTGATCATGGCGGTGCTTTTTTCATCGACTTGTGATGTCGGGAATTTGATATATTTATATGATGATTGAGATGATGCGGGGTTGCCTGGCAGCTGAAGTGGACTCGGGGCTGTGTGTGGGTGTGCGCGCGCGCGTGCGCGTGCAAGAGAAGTTTAAATCCGTGTGGTGTGTATTATACTCTTTAGGTGTGTATGTCGTCTCTTTAGGTGTGTATTCTTTAAGGTTTGTATCCACTTCAGGTGTGAATACTGCCCTTTAAAATGTGTATACTGCCCTTCAGGTGTGTGTACTGCCCTTAGAGTGTGTGTACTGCCCTTAGAGTGTGTATTCCTTTAGGTGTTTACACTACCTTGTAGGTGTGTGGTGTATATATTGAGCTTTAAGTGGGGATACTGCCCTTAAGGTGTTTATTCTACTCTGTAGGTGTTTATTCTACTCTGTAGGTGTTTATTCTATTTAGTAGGTGTTTATTCTACTCTGTAGGTGTTTATTCTGCACTGCATGTGTCTGTGCTATGCTGTGGGTGTTTATTCTTCCCTTTAGGTGTGTATAATGCCCTTAAGGTGTGTATACTACGTTTATAGGGGTGTATATTACCCTGTAGGTGTTTATTATACTCCATAACAGTAGGTGTTTATTCAGCACTGCATGTGTCTGTACTGTGGGTGTTTATTCTACCCTTTATGTGTGTATAATGCCCGTAAGGTGTTTATTCTACTCTGTAGGTGTTTATTCTACTCTGTAGGTGTTTATTCTGCCCCGCGTTTGTCTGTACTCGGCGGTGGGTGTTTATTTTACCCTTTAGGTGTGTATAATGCCCGTAAGGTGTTTATTCTACTCTGTAGGTGTTTATTCTGTACTGCATGTGTCTGTACTATGCTGTGGGTGTTTATTCTTCCCTTTATGTGTGTATAATGCCCTTAAGGTGTTTATTCTATTTTGTAGGTGTTTATTCTACTCTGTAGGTGTTTATTCTGTACTGCATGTGTCTGTACTATGCTGTGGGTGTTTATTCTTCCCTTTATGTGTGTATAATGCCCTTAAGGTGTTTATTCTATTTTGTAGGTGTTTATTCTACTCTGTAGGTGTTTATTCTGCAATGCATGTGTCTATACTATGCTGTGGGTGTTTATTCTACCCTTTAGATGTGTATAATGCCCTTAAGGTGTTTTTTCTACTTTGTAGGTGTTTATTCTACTCTGTAGGTGTTTATTCTGCACTGCATGTGTCTGTACTATGCTGTGGGTGTTTATGCTACCCTTTAGATGTGTATAATGCCCTTAAGGTGTTTATTCTACTTTGTAGGTGTTTATTCTACTTTGTAGGTGTTTATTCTACTCCGTAACAGTAGGTGTTTAATTGGCACTGCATGTGTCTATATTACCCTGTAGGTGTGTATACAGCCATCAAGCTGTGTCTACTACCTTTTAGGTGTTATTATACAGAAGGTGTTTAGGTCCCCTGGTGGTCTAGTGGTTAGGATGTGGTGCTCTCACCGCTGCAGCCCGAGTTGGATCCCCGGTCAGGGAACCAACCCCAGCCACTCTCAGTGCCGGTCCCAAGCCCGGATAAATTGGGGAGGGTTGCGTTAGGAAGGGCATCCAGCGTAAAAACATGTGCCAAATCAAACATGCGGAGGATCCGCTGTGGCGACCCCTAACGGGAGAAGCCGAAAGAAAGTTTAACAGTAGGTGTTTATTCAGCACTGCATGTGTCTGTACTGTAGGTGTGTATTCTACTCTGTAGGTGTTTATTTTACTCTGTAGGTGTTTATTCTGCACCGCATGTCTGTACTATGCTGTGTTTATTCTACCCTTTAGGTGTGTATAATGCCCTTACGGTGTTTATTCTACTCTGTAGGTGTTTATTCTGTACTGCATGTGTCTGTACTATGCTGTGGGTGTTTATTCTACTCTTTACATGTGTATAATGCCCTTAAGGTGTGTATACTACCTTTATAGGTGTGTATATTACCCTGTAGGTGTTTATTATACTCCGTAACAGTAAGTGTTTATTCAGCACTGCTTTTAAAGCTTGCAGAAGTTTATACACCATGTTGGGCATTTATGCAACACTGTAGGTATGTATTTAATACTTCATACTGTGGGTGTTTATTTACTACTGCCGGTGTTCAATCATAACTACAGCTTTTATATGATATTGTATCAGTTTTTTTCAGCACAATAGGTATGGATTTAATACTGCAAGGTGTTGATTCTAGAGTAAATGTTGGGTCTGTAGGTCTTCCAGACTATTTATTGACTATTGCAGTGCACCTCTTATGTTAATTCAACACTGCTCATGTTAAACACCGTAGCTATTGGAATCCAACACAGCAGGATTAGAAATTAGTTTATTAGAGGGACAGCGCATGGAGGACGTTTTGGGGACAAGGTGAGGGAGACGTGATTGAGATGGTTTGCAGAGGAGGGACATGGGGTATAGGCCAAGTCCAAGAATGTGATGAAGGAAGACATGCAGGTAGTTAGTTTGAAAGAGGCAGACGTAGAGGACAGAGTAGTATGGAGACGGATGATCCGCTGTGTCGGAGGGGGAGGGGGGGGGGGGGTTATGACTGTAAAAAAAAGAGGCGGAGTTAGAACAGAAGGGTGCGATTAGGCGATATCCAATCAGATTGTATCAGTATCACACTATTGTGATTTTTTGGCTTTGTAACATTCTGTCTATGATGCCAATAAAAGGTTGGGTTTTTTTTTGGATCAGAACTTATCATTATTAGGCCACGCCCTCTTTCTCTTTAACTCTACTCCACCTTATTGAGTTTTCATTTCTGAGTACAAAATGGAACTCATGGGGTCTCATGACTAAAAGAATATGAACAATACACTGGATGGCAATATCTAGACATAAGACTGTTTCTCTGAGCTGCCAAGGAAAGCAGCTCTGTGTGTGTGTGTGTGTGTGTGTGTGTGTGTGTGTGTGTGTGTGTGTGTGTGTGTGTGTGTTTGTTTTTCACAAGAGCCTGGTAAAGCCCCTGGTAATCTCCAGACTTGGTGCGTCATCTCAGTTGCCAATGCACAGATTTAGGAGCACTAATACAAATGCAATCCGTTTTGCTGATTATAATGGATTCTTAGTAGATCAGATCACGAACACCAGTGTCGTCATCAGTTTACCAATGCGGTGGCTAGTCAGGTACAAGCTGGGTCCTGGGGTGAGCTGGTAATCCGTTACAGGATGTACGAATGCAAACACTCGTTTACACCAAGGGAAGAAGATCCAGTTTTAGATTCTGTTTAGGTGCATGGGTATTGTTTTGTCTTCCAACATGGAAAGGTTTATGGTGATTTTTTGCTTTTTTTGGCTGTATGATACATGTGTTGACATGAAAAATGCCAAATATGAAAAGGAGTTATTCACTGAGAATATTTAAATACACAAGGTTCACCGTGTTTCCCCACGGACAATTATTACCAACGCACCACCCGCTAAACTCTGGAGCGATCTGGACAGGTAATGCAGAAGGTCCGGGGGGAAAAACAGCGATGGTCAAAGAGAAGATTCAGGCCATTTAAAATCTAAATAGTAGAAATAGATTGTTTTCATTTATAATTAGTTTTATTTATATATTTGTATTTGCATTTTGGAAAAGGAAGCAAATAACATTCATTTTAAGAGACCCGTCTTGTTTTCTCTCTCTTCTTTAGTATCGCTCTTTAATTAAGAAAACATAGTTCTTATCCGATTATTCGATTAATCGACTGAACAATCGGTCAAATACTCCATGACTAAAATAATCGATAGCTGCAGCTCTTTATTATAGTATGTATAGTTTAAGGTATATGCAGTACGAAACGCTGTATGAGTATGAGACACTGCCAGGATGTGCACATCTGCTGCTTTGTGAGATGCCTTACTCTTGCCAGGGGTCAACAGAGTTCAGTTTTCTCTGTGCTAAAGCGCATATTGAATTTTTCCCTGTTTTTGGTGTTTTAAAGCCCAATTTTAGTTCTTGCCTCTCTCCTTTTTATCAGCGGCTTCACCGGACGCTAAAACAGAGCGCACTTATTGGTCAAAACAGCTACAGGTGTGCTTCTTCAAGCTTGTTTCATCTGGCTCCGCCCTCCACCCACGAACCAGTGCTCGTCCACGCACCCACTCCCACATACATATATACTGTGTTTATATCATGGTACTTTAAATTGCTGTGTTGTTAAATTATGTACTATATGTATATTTGTATATTTTCAAGATACAATGCGTTCATGTATATTTATACATGTTATCAGTATCAGTAATCCCCCGCTTTAATCACGACCCAGGTTTCTCTCAGAATTGCATTTGCCACATAACTAATTTTTTTTGTCTGATTTTCCCAGACTTATAGGAAATTTTTATAAAAATATTTTGTATTTATTATTAATTATAAAATGAAGTACAGTGGAACCCACTTATCTCGCCCTCGGTTAACTCGACAACCCTATTAAGTCGACGTTTTTGAAGTGGAACCGCCAAATTCTCGCTTTGTCTTAGCATTTTCCTTACGGTTATATGGATTCTTTTATGTCGCCGTACCCTAATATTTCGAGCACAAGGGGGGGGGACAAATTTGCCACTTCACGTCGGTTATCTCGATCCCCATGACCAATCGCCGGCTTTTGAAAATGTTAGTTAACAATGCCACTTCACCATCTCACTACCGTATTTTCGCGTATATAAGACGCGTCTTCTACAAAGTTTAACATACCCCTCACCCGGAGTGAGTCTTATATTAGTGGGCACGAGTTTCAGGCACAGTTTCGTGCAGCCGCAGAAGAACTCGCGGAAGTGGCGGAAAAATCAAGCCTTACAGATGCTATCTTGGAAGAGGAGGCACGGGAGTTAGCCATCACTGTCCAGGAATTCCGAGATTACATAGAAACCGACAAAGACATCATTACTGATGGCGTGATCACCGATGAAGACATTGTATCAAGTGTGCAGACAGCACAGGCAAGCACATCTGCACAAAGCATTTTAGACTTTGTAAAGAAACCATAGTAACCGCGTGTACACCCCGCACGTTTTTTGTGATTTTGTGAGCGATCTTTGTGTTTGCAATGTTGAAGAATATAATAAAGGTTTGTTTTGAGAATCGACGGTGGTTTGTATTGTATACCGGTAAATCTCTGCTGTTAGTTGGTGCACATATGCCTTTTGTTGTTAGCAAGCATGTGTGTACATTTTTATAACATGGCGATCGCTTCATCAAACAAATTGTGGCAAAAAAAACCGGTGTAAAAAAACCTCCAAAAACACGTGCATGCACATTCTCATTTATTAACGCACATCATGTACATAAAGAAATTTCAAGCACATGTTAATATATTGCCTCCACACTGGTTTTCGGTTTTCATGGCATACCCCTAGGGCGGCGACATAACTGGGTTCAACTGTAAAATGTTATATACAGTACAGTATTAACATTTTACTTCATTTTATAATTTTATATTATAATATTACCTGTATTATGCAATGGCAATCATATCTATCTATCTATCTATCTATCTATCTATCTATCTATCTGTCTGTCTGTCTGTCTGTCTGTCTGTCTGTCTGTCTGTCTGTCTGTCTGTCTGTCTGTCTGTCAGAGACACATCATGAAGGATTGTACTCTTATAACACAGTGGTCCGTTAGTATTTTAATTGTTTCAGATGTAAGCAATGCAAGCCTGTATATTGTACAGAAAAATACAACTAATATATGTCATTTAAATGAATATTACTGATGTAAATCTGAAGAACAGGTTCACTTCTAAACACAGAAAGCCTTCCATGAAACCCCAGTGTCCTGAAACCCCACTGTAGCGGCGTAGATCATCTGCTGCCGCTTCAGCACTAATCCCGTTCACCCTGTTAACCCCCCCCCCCCCGCCCCGCCCCGTCCATCACTGCTGGCGTCACGCTGCCCGGTCTGTTCATGCTGTAATCTGTGCGTCTCACCTGAAGGAACAAGACGCAAGTGCCGGATCAGTTACTGCAGTTTTCAACAAGCAGAGGGTTTATGATGCTTTTATTTTATTACCCCGCCTTCCCCTCCGCTTTCCTACCCCCCTGTAGGATGAGCCTGCTTAGGTAGGCAGCGGACTTGGCCCGCATTTTGCACACGCCTGTGCTCGACTGTCCAAAAGCAGATTCAGAGGTTCACTGAGTGCACGATCATGCTCATTTAGAGATCTAGAGGGAACCTGGCTGCTCCGAATCTTGAAGTTTTTGGTGTCCTTGCAGGTATGAGGTTATAAAGCCACAGTAAACACCTCCAGACTGAGCACTGAAAAAGCCTTTTTTAAGAATAAAAAAAAAAGACATTTTTGGATAAAGAAACAACGTAAAGGTTTATAAGAATATTTAGGAAGCTTAGTGCTTAGTACATTTTTGTCATCGTAAGATCAGAAAATCAAACTTTCGTTACTCAGGGCTGACATCTTTATAGAACCCCTTTAGATAGATTGTGAATTTCTCTCTTTAAGGTGATACAACACACATCTTTATGAAACACTAAATATGAAGTAACAGTTCACTTTTGGTCCAGTTCAGGATTTAATTCAGATATGATTCAGTTCAGGACTCATGTTTTTTAGTTTCATGTTATTTTTCCTCCATATGAAAGTCTTCACTGTGCTTTTTGGATTCTGTTCTCTTTTTTTTTTTTTTTTTTTCTAATGACAGTGCTGTAAAGTACATGAATAACTGCACTTTGTTACTTTACTCGTCATTTTTTGGCTACTTTCTATTTTTACTAAGTGTAAACATGTATAACCAACTCTTACTTTCGACTCAACTACATTTCTGATTTAGAAGATAAAGCTAAACCTTTATTCATCCCACAGTGGGAAAACTTCTAGAAGATGTACTTTTTTGACACTGAGCGTCACCAATTACATACTGCACCACTGTTGAAGACGTCATTAAGGTTCAACACTCCCCTACAAACATCTGCTGCCTGTGAGTGAATTTTTCGCACCGCCGGCCTCATTTTCAGCCCAAAAAGAGCTCGAATCAATTCCAAAATCTTGGAATTTTTTGGAATCCCATCAAATCGTAGTCAGTTCTAAATATTTGTTTATATTTTATACACAAAGTCTTACTTAAATTGTATTTGTCCGTTAAATAGTAATGGTTCTTCTATTTTGCGACATGAGCATGAACCTTTATTTGAAGTGAAGTTTATTTCTTTAGCGCTTTTCACAACAGACATTGTCTCAAAGCAGCTTTACAGAATTTAACAGTCAAGGTGAACGATGTGTATTTCTCCCTGATGAGCAGCCATGGTGACTATGGCAAGGAAAAACTCCCTTAGATGTTATGAGGAAGAAACTTATAGAGGAACCAGACTCTAAAGGAGAACCCATCCTTATTTGGGTGATATCAAGAATGCGATTATAAAACTTTAAACAATACAGAACATTTTGTATATGAAATATTTGATATTCGAAGATTCTTTTTTTGAAAGATCGTTTATTTCTTTGTCTTTTTTTGTTTTGGAACGACTCGTTTGATCTTTTTCATTCCGCCATGTTGGAGAGGCAGTTGCGTTGACGGTTTTAACGCAGTGTCGAGATGTACAATTTGATTTGTGTTTTTTAGGAAAAAAAAAACCCTCACAAATCGACCGTTTTTGTCTTCACTAACACGTGTCATGGACTAGTGCATCTTCAATATGCGTAAAATACCCAAGTGCTGTTCAAATCAAATTCTCAAAGACTTTTACTCAAGACATTTCGGAATTGGCGACTTTGAAGTCAAAAAACGAAGTCTAAGGACTAAGGAATCTGTGCTTTGTGTGCGAATATGATTTTAGACTTCCGCTGAATGAATATCTCTAACTGCCTTCACGTAAGCGACCCCAGGCACTAAATACCTCCCAGATCTTCCGTGACATTCGAACAAACCATTAACCATCTTTAAAAAAAAACGCATTTCTTCTAGGATCGGAGGCGGACTCCGGCTTGTAAACCGAAGCAGCTGGATCACTTTTATTTCCTGACTCAAATAGTTGTCACAGAAATAAAACTTTCCATGGTGCAATGGAAGTCTTCACTTATTAGTTGCAAAGGCGACGAATGCAACAAACTACAACCAAGAACATTCCTGTGTTCCTCAATTCAGTTCGGTTTCATTTGTCGGGCGATTTTTAAACAATGGACATGGTCCCGAAGCAGCTTTACAGAGACAAAAGTTGGAATATATAAGTTTAGTGCCTGGAAGTTTGTTCCGTATAGTTTTAAGTTCATCTCTAATGCTTGAGCCAGTGGCGACTGTGGCAGGGGGAAGGAGCGGAAGAAGCCTTGAGTGGAACCAGAATTAAAAGCGAACCCGTCCTCATCTTCAACACATCTTCAACGTCCATTCATTACAGGTGCATCATTGACAGGCGCTTACAGGTGCATCATTGACAGGCGCTTAAATGCAGAACTGTTGATATGAATTACAGTCCAAATTCATGCTCCTTATTCTTAATTTGTCTATAAAGCATTCCTCAGGTTCCCCCTCGTATCTCACGTGGACTCGTTTTTCGGTTTCCTCCCAATGTCTCAATGTCGACCGAATCTTGAGAGTGAGTGTGTTCGCATGATATATGGGCGTCTCATTCGGGGCGTGTCCCTGACGAGGTCACTGAAGGGAAACAGATAGATCACTGCAGCCTGATGGAGAGAGAGTGTGTGTGTGTGTGTGTGTGTGTGTGTGTGTGTGTGTGTGTGTGTGTGGAGGGGGGTAGGAAAACAGAGAACAGGGTGCTGAGACATGTCTTTTGCACATGGCTTAGCGCAGTAGTGCGTGTGCGCGTGTGTGCGCGTGTGTGCGCGTGTGTGCGCGTGTGTGTGTGTGTGTGTGTGTGTGTGTGTGTGTGTATGTGCGTGTGTGCGTGCTGTATCATCATGACACAATGCTGAAAATGAAAGTGGTAAATGCGGATATTACGGTGAACCGAAGCTACGTGAACAGCCACACGTCTACATGCCTCGAACACGTGAAAGAAAGCAATTTATCATGCAATCTTTTATCACATTAAATAGAATTCACAGAGATTTTCACATTGAAAAGGTGTGTGTGTGTGTGTGTGTGTGTGTGTGTGTGCGCATGAGTGTGTGAGTGAGCTGACACGCATGGGGACGGAAATGTAAAATAGCTGGGGAATAGGCGAGGCGATCCAGTGCGCTCTGTGGTCTGTAATTTGCGTGTGTGTGTGTGTGTGTGTGTGTGTGTGTGTGTGTGTGTGTGTGTGTGTGTGTGTGTGTGTGTGAGGGGGTGTGCTGGCAGGAAAGACTGCAGCGTCATGACACTGGTTCTGCAGCCTCTCGCGTCGTCAAGGAAACAGATGTTGCCTCCGGTTATCAAACTCAAAAAGAGGCAGGGATGAGAGATCTTACACACACACACACACACACACACACACACACACACACACACACACACACACACACACACACACACACACACACATGCACGCAGACAGTTAAATGTTCTTTAGGTCGTTCAGATGTACACCATGTCTCTTTTGACACGCAGCTGTTCTGCACGTCACTGTATAATCACATTAATAGGCTATAATTCCGTTTTTGCGACGATGGAAGCCTCCGATGGAGCGTCGAGACAAAAAAAGAGAAATATCACATCGACTGGATTAAATGTTTACACTCTGTGTACATCACAGGACTCTTGATTTTCCATTTCCATTCCATTTATGTTTATGTCGATAAAACTTGCACCGTGTTCAAAAATCTTGGAACGCCCGACTTTGCCAGCCACATGTGGATTTTATCATTGTCATGTATAAAAAACGTTTTTTTGGCATGAAGATATGCTCCATGAAGATTTGCTTTACATGGTTTTGGAGTGGACCTCCTTAACCCTACTGAACACCTTAGGGATGAATGTGAATGCTGACTGCACCCCAGGCCTCCTCACCTCAAACATATCAGTGCTTGACTTCACTAACACCCTTGTGGCTGAACGAATCTCCACAGAAATCCAGTGGAACATCTTCCCAGAGGGTTATTATAAGAGCACACGTGGAATGTTACTCCTAGAATCCACAAACCTTTTGTCTGTAGAGTGTAAACTTAAGTGTTAGGAGCATGTCTGGAGATTGATCGAAAGCACAGCAGCGGGCTTCTGTTGCTGAGAAAAAAAACAAACCCTTTCTGATCCTCGATTCAGCATGCAGAGAGAGGGGGAGAGGGAGAGAGGGAGAGCGAGGTGGAGGATGAAAGGTAAGGCGAAGGTAAACAGCGAGGCAGGAGGAGATAATGAGAGAGATTAGGAGAGGTAAAGGGCGAGAGGATAATGCGAGAGAGAGATGGTTATTGTGAGTCAATTGTATGTGCGGGGTATTTGCGGGGTAAGTCTCTAAGGACACGGGTACATAAAGAGTTTTTTTTTTCTCTCTCTCTCTGTCTCCTGTTGCAGGGCAGCTACCCAGTGTGGGAGGATTTTATCAGCAAGGCCGGAAAGTTGCAGGCGCAGCTCAGGTGAGCTTCCACAGCACGCATTCATTACAGCACTCTAATAACATCACAATAACCCAAGATCGAAAATTGCAGTCGAAATCCTGTCTTCTTTATTATCTCTCTCTCTCCGATCTCTCTCACACACACACACACACACACACACACACGCTCCGTCAGCACACCAATGGGGCAGCTGCGGTATCACCGAGCTCACGTGTCACACTCATCGTCTCATCTTTCACGAGTTAGATCACCCCTCATGTCAGCTGGGAATGTGTTAACCAGCGCAATCAACATTACTGAACACAAGAACTGTGTGTGTGTGTGTGTGTGGTGTGTGTGTGTGTGTCTGTGTGTGTGTGTGTGTTTAAACAAGCGTCCCACCACATCACCATTTATGTTGAAACACGTCGAGGATTCCTTTCAGACCCTTTCTTTATTCATTATACCCGTTCCTTTTTTTATTTACACACAACACACCGGATTAATAGTTCTTCTACGATTGTTCCCTCGCCTCATGCAACGAGCATGTCAAAGCACGACAGTCAACATACAGGCTTAAAGACACGCCCACATTTCCATGTTTGGCCTCCAAGCCACGCCCACTCTCAACTCAAAAGACGTGGCTGTGATCTTCATTTAGTTCGCTTCGTTCCAGTATCACTGTCATAGCGTATATGGGAGTCACGTGAAAAAGAATGAACGTCTCGGACCAGAGAACTTGTTAGATGAACTACTCAATTCTGTTTCTTGTACATAACCTACGGAGATTTTTGCAATGCCTCGCCCATTAAATTAGAAAATGAACGAATCACTCTCCGAGACGACTCGTTCTTCTGAGTCACATTAAAGACTCGTTCAAAAAATGAACGACTCGTTCATCACTAGTAGATGAGAAATAAACCATCTGTGTGAATAAAACATCAAAGAGCTTCTAATTTCCCATTCCATGTTATATTCATGGTTATAAAACTTGCACTGCATGTTCATACGTATTGGGACACCTGACCTTTCCAGCCATATGTGGTTCTTCCTCAAATTATCATCACAATTCTGGAGGCACGCAATTGTACAGGACGTCTTTGGATGCTGTAGCATGACATTTTCTCTTCACTTGAACTATGAGACCCAAACCTGTTTCATCACGACGAATGACAAAGCATGAAGATATTCTTTATATGGGTTGGAGTGGAAGATCTGCTATAGAGCTCCATCCCTAACACCTTCGGGATGAATTTTGAACGCTGGCTGCACCCCATGTCTCCTCACCTCACCTACTTCAGTACCTGACTTTATTGGCTGAATGAATCTCTACAGATCTCCACAAGCACACTCGAAATTCTAGTGGAACATCTTCCCCGAAGTATGGAGGTTATTATAAGAGCAATTGGGGACGAAATGTGGAACATGATTTTCTAAAGGCACAATCTGATGGTCAGGTGTCCACAAACTTTTGTGTATAAATGGAATGTATAAACATGCACTACTTTATATATTATCTTCGAAAGACTACAGGTCCTGTAAATGAGGAATAAACCATCTGTGCACATGCCATTGTAGGAAATCAGAGGAATGTCATGATAGAGGAGTTAGTGTGATAGGCAGAGTTACTGTTACAAACCAAAAGAACACCCCAGAATTGTCAGTGCTTAAAGCATGAAAGGCGAGATTGTGATGGCTTTATCCACTCATCAATAATTGCACAACTTTTTGTCATCGCCAAAACTGTTGGACGAGCACAGCGGATTTTCTAGTCTGTGAATGAATGCATTGGGGTTTGAGATAAACAAGGCAAGTGTATAAAACCAATAGGATCTCAGCTTCTTCTGTTCCCTTCAAGTCTTCTCTTCAGCAGGCAAAATGCTGCTCACATGGTTTAAGGTCTAGTGATTGACCTTCATTTCACGCCACGTCTATAGAAACCATCAATATCATAGAGAAACGGAGTATAACAGAGCGCTGGAATCTTATACGATGAGAATAAATGTCATTACAACAGCAACCAACCTGATGCACATACAATATCAATGATCTCCCTGCCTGAAAAGATGTGTTTTCAAATGAGGTTTAAAAAATCAAGACAGCGTTGCCGTTGCGGATATCAAGAGGAAGTAAGTTCCACAGGTATGGGGCAGCGTAGCTAAAAATTTGAGATCCCATAGTTGCCAAACGCATACGTAGAAGAACTAAGTTGGATGAGGACATTGATCTAAGAGAAGGTATATGTCAGGAGTAGGTCAGATAAATATGAAGGAGACAGGTTAAGTATTGCCTTTTAAACAAAAAGCAGGATTTAATATTCAATGCGTTGTTTAACAGGAAGCCAACGCAGCTTTTAAAGAACAGGAGATACTGTATGTGGTCCATTGTAGGAGTTCAATGAACTATAGACTCAATTTCGAGTTCTCACCCCATTGAAACTTTTATTACGTTTTTTTGCTGGGGATTTGAAATGATGGCGAATTGAGTACAGGAAAGAGAACGCGAAAGTATAAACATTTCATGAAAACGCTGTTTTGAACTGTTCGGGCCGACCTTTCCTCACGATGTCCAGCGTTTCTCTAAAAATCTGTCTTGAAAATGGTCTTGTAAGTGTATCTGAGACCAAATTAATTTCTTCTCCTCTGTCAGCCATTCTGGAATAATAAAAAAAAAAAAACGGCTACAGATATATTTGAGCTCGTGCAGTTTGCTTCAGATGCGGTCAAAGGATGTGAACATTCCAGCATTATTGTATGCCTGCTGGATGGCCCCGCTGTCTTTAGCTTGAAATCTGATTGGTTAAAGCAAAAGTTTTATTGTCATGTATTTTATGCTGCAGGCTCCCACACGGTTGATTCCTTGAAGGCCTCTGGGCAGATTTTCTTTGACACCAGTAACACGTGATAGCTAAAATCTGATTGGATAGAATCACTAATGTAAACTTGTACACTACCGGAAGCAGCACAACCAAGAGAAAAGCTATGAAACGTATAATCATGGAAAAATATATTAAAATGATGACTGACTGACAAACTATCAATGGCTATTTTCCCCTTGATTTAGCAATTTGTCTTGCTGAGTGATTAAATTCCTCACGATTCATTTAAATGCATTTGTTTGTAAACTGACACTACCTCCACCATGTTTCACAGATGAACTGGCATGGTTTGGTTAATGAGCAGATCCTTTCCTTCTCTACACTTTGGCCTCTTTATCACTTTGGAGGCAGAAGTTCCTCTTGGTTCCAAGACCTTTTTTCACTCGTCTTTTGTATTTTTCATTGATTATCGTCCAGCCTTCCGATTTTAATGAGTGGTTTGCAGCTTCTGGTGTAGCCTCTGCATTTTTGCTTAATACTTGGATTGTGATCCCTTCAACCCTGCCCTGTGTAGGTTGTAAGTGAGGTCAAGGAATGTTGTTTTTGGGTTCACGCCTTTCACAATCTTGTACGTTTTTGCATTCAGCTGTTGGTGCTTTCATTGGCCAACCTATTCAAAATGACTTGCCTTTTTCCTGTGGACTTTTCATATATATATATCAAAAACTAAGGGCAGATGTTCAGAGCTATTTATTGTTGAACAGGACACACCTGGGCACCTGTCAGTCACATGTTCCAATATTTTTGTTCGCTTAAATAATGGGTTCTCTGATACTAAATGTGCTATGGTCTATGTTGTATAACACATCAACATATAAATAGCAGGCAATAAAGCAAATTAAAATATTATCAATGAAAATTATCAATATAAAATATTATCAATGAACATTATGTCGAAGCAGCTTTACACAGATAATGTGGTGATAAAAATAAATAAGATGTTCTTTATAAGTGCAAGTTTGTCCCTGATGAGTGAGCCAGTGGCGACTGTGGTGAAGGAAAAACTCCCCAAGATGGCATAGGGAAGAAACCTTGAGAGGAACCAGACTCAAGAGGGAACCACATCCTCATCTGGGTGGCACTGAATGTCCATTTATTACAGATAAATAATGTTGAGGTGCAGTGATGGTGATTAGATGCAAACTGTAGTCCTGAGTCACTGTAGCAGACTGTTGACATTAACTACAGTCCAAATCCATCCTCAAAGCTCCTGTGTTACTCCATAATTTAATGAACCCCCAGGCCATTGATGAGAA
This sequence comes from Silurus lanzhouensis, assembly GCA_039877035.1. NCBI lineage: Eukaryota > Metazoa > Chordata > Actinopteri > Siluriformes > Siluridae > Silurus > Silurus lanzhouensis. The sequence goes on along the minus strand of JBCEWE010000198.1, from coordinate 105,566 downwards.
ACCATCCCCAGCTGCACAGAGTGGCTTTCAATCATAAAGAACACCACCCAGAGGCAGGCTGGGACTACGACAAAGGACAAAGTTGGAGGCACACATATAGGATGTCTTTGGATGCGCAAGGCATACTTTACATAGTTTGGAGTGGAAGATCTTGAGTGGCCTGCTATAGAGCTCTAACCTCAAACTTTGAATAAGATAAATGTGAATGCTGACTGCACCCCAGGACTCCTCACTTTATCAGTACCTGACTTTACTACAGCAGTGGACAATAATGAAGTAGCTTTTTCGTGTGTCTGTACTTTACTCAAGTGTTTCCATTTGGAGAGACATTATTTGCTTTACCTTCACTACATTTCAACGTCAAATCTCTGACTTTTTACTCCACAACATTTTGTGAAATCAGTCGTTCCTTTTTATTTGTGTGTATGAGTTTCACTTTTACTCAAGTGAACGTTTAAAGGGAGCATTTTTACTTTACTGGACTAATATTTTACCTACTGTATCTCTACTTTTACTCAACTACATGCTTTGTGTACTTCAAAAGAGTGAAGGTTATAACAGGAAACAGGAACTGATTGTGGCATGGGGTGTTTAAAAAAGCTCATTCGTATCTTATGCTCAGGTATCCACAAACCTTTGTCCATTTAGAATATATACACTAGAAATATACACTACTGTCAGCTGTTGTTGAAATGTGCTTGATGCTGTGGTTTATATTTGTGTTTATATTTGTTTAAGAAGTCGTGTGTAGATTGTTCACAGAAGTATGTGTTGTGCGTTCTCAGGGCTACGGTGGTGGCAGTTGCCGCGTTTCTCGATGCCTTTCAGAAGGTCGCAGACTTGGCCACAGGCAGCAGAGGTAATAAACTACATGCGCGCGCCCACACACACACACACACACCTGAACTCACTAAACTTCACCACGTGTCATTTCCTTTCCTGTCTCTTCCCACAACTGGCTCTGCGCCACTCTCAGGTCACGGACGCAGATGAACAGTTCCACATGTATACAGTTTTCAGTTGAATGAACTCGATGCGTTAAGACACGTCCAATGCACCATTAGTTACACACTTGAGCTACAAGCCTTGTGTTCAGAGCAGACTGCAGGCCTCAATTATCACACTCTCATATCCTGTTTAATGGCAGAAGATCAAATAAAATTGAATGAGTTGTCATAGGAACCAGGTTTATCGCACGATTATAATTTTTACATGACCTGAAGCTGAAATAGTATCGTTCATCTCTATGGGAATTTGTTATATGATTCAATTTATGGATGTCTTTTTTTTTTTAAGCATGTGTGGGGTGGGGTTGGGGTGTGGTCGGGGGTGTTTGGGTCTAATGTTATTTCATGCGTTCTGAGTTATTTACAACCCCAATTCCACAAAAGTTGGGACATTGTGTAAAATGT
>JBCEWE010000198.1:91654-96654 GCA_039877035.1 Silurus lanzhouensis | reverse complement strand
TCTTTAAAAAAGTAACTAAAAAGTTACTTTTAACAGTAACGCATTAGTTTTTGGTGTAAATAATCAACAAAGTAACGGAGTTACTTTTTGAATGAAGTAACGAGTAACTGTAACTAGTTACTATTTTTTAGTAACGAGCACAACACTGCTTACCAGATGTGGCATTCACAGTTAACGTATGAGATGTGGTATCTTTAGTTCACTTACCAGATACACAGTCTAGAGCTGATTTACCAGAAATGTTATCTACATTTAACATACCAGATGTTTTGGATACAGTTATTTAACAGATTTGTTATTTACAGTTAACGTATGAGATGTGGTATCTATAGTTAATTTACTAGATGGTTTAGCTACAGTTAACTTGCCAGATGTTTTGACTACAGTTTACTTACCAGATGTGATATTTACTAACACCCTTGTGGCTGAATACATTTCCACAAATCTTCCTAAACACACTCCAAAATCTAGTGGAACATCTTACCAGAAGAGTGGAGGTTCTTCTAGCAGCAACTGTCAAATGGGAGGTTCAACATATTGAGTGAATTGGGTTTCCTCTGGGTTCTTCTGTTTCCTCCTACCTCCCACCCAAAAACTTGTGGGGAGGTGGACTGGCTATTTCGAAATGCCCTTGGTTTTGTGTGTGTGTGTGTGTGTGTGTGTGTGTGTGTGTGTGTGTGTGTGTGTGTGTGTGTGTGTGTGTGTGTGGACCAGGAGGAATTCTAGGGTAGACTCCGAATAAAACACTTATTGAGAAGGAATGTATTAAATGATGATATAAGGTTGATAGTGGTGTAATAATTAATATTTATATAAACATAAAGATGACCTTTTAATTATGAGCAATGCATTCGGCCGTTAATATGCAATATGGCACCAGATATATAAAGGATTTTCTTGTAAAGAGAGCGAGTCTGAAAAGTTTTTGATACCATGACGTGGTATAGGAACAGTGAAATGTTCAGTGAACAGTGAAAAACACTTTCACACACACGCTTGAACACATTCAGAAGCGATTAGTGCGTGAAACCCTGGGTCTTTATTCAACATTCGAGAACGGAATTCGAAGCGAAACGCAAGATTGGCGTCTTTCATTCTTTCTTCCACAACGATCCCGTCTCTGATCCTCGACCCAACACTTAAATTGCATGTTTTTACTGTGGGGTTGGAACATGGCCGCATTCCAGTGTAGTATATCACATCGTTGATTCTCCAGATAGGAGACTGAAGTGTGTGTGTGTGTGTGTGTGTGTGTGTGTGTGTGTGTGTGTGTGTGTGTGTGTGTGTGTGTTGCATAAACAGAAAGCTCCTCTGTTAGGACGTCCACCCACATAAATAACACAGTGTTCCTGAGAACACAATCAGGTGTGACCTTAATGACAGAAGTGATCCAGTTTGCCACACACACACACACACACACACACACACACACACACACACACACACACACACACACACACAATGTGATGTGCTGTGCTATAGAGCAGCGTAACGACAATTCCGTGAGTAAAACCCATGTCTGAAGGTGAATATTTGACTATGCAAGCATGTCCTAAAAATATGCACCATATCTTTTAGCCATCATTTCAGTAAAGCCTTGTTTAAAATACCCCAAATGGACAAAAGTATTGGGACACCTGACCTTTATTGGGACACCAGCCATATGCGGTTCCTCCCTAAAATGTTACCACTAAATTTGGGGGCACAGGATTGCATCAGATGCGTTTGGATGACATTTTCTTTTCCTTTTTTTTACCCTTTATTCCTTTAAAGCCAGATCGATGAAGATATGATTTTCATGGGGATGTTAGAATGGAAGATCTCCTGCTATAGACCTCTGACCCTCAACCCTACTTAACATAATGCATGTGAACGCTGACTGCACCCCAGGTCTCCTCACCTCACCTACATCAGTAACTGACTTTAATAACTCTCTTGTCACTGTGAATGAGCCCAAATCTCCACAAGCGCACTCCAAAAATCTAGTGGAACATCTTCCCAGAAGACTGAAGGTTATTATAAGGGCGAACTGAGACTAAATGTGGAATGGGATGTTCAAAAGACACGTACGAATCTTATGCTCACAAACGTTTGTCCATATAGTGAACTTATCGGTGTATATGTAGGTCCAGACTAAATAAAGTAACTCGCTCGGTAAACAGCTGATAACCTCAACATTGCTGGAACTATTATGAATGGACATTCGGTATCACCCAGGATCCCTGTTTCCTCTCAAGGTTACTTCCACTTCGACCTCGAGAAGTTTTTTTCCTCACCACCATCACCTCTGGCTTGTTCATTAGGGATAAACTTACAGGGATAAAATCATATAAAAATAGTATATTTGTCATCTAATCATTTCCATAAAGCTGCTTTGGGATAGAGTCTGTTGTTAAATGCGCTATACAAATGAAATACAATTCAATGAATTCATGTCAGAGCATGTAATCTGAGATGATTCAATGTTTTGTTTGAATGTTTTGGAATTTTTATGTCTGTAAAATAAAAGATTTTTCTCTAATAATTCGCCTACAGAGGCCATTTCACAGAATTAAATGTTCCTGATTTTGCTGCCAGCAAATTTGTTAGGGGATATGATTGTGTGTGTGTGTGTGTGTGTGTGTGTGTGTGTGTGTGTGTGTGTGTGTGTGTGTGTGTGTGTGTGTTGCAGGGCGTGGGGATCTCCAGCCGCAGGTGGACAGCGCTCTGCAGGGGGTTAGCGATAAGTACGCCTCGCTGCAGGAGACAGAAAGGCAAGCAGTGAGGAAAGCTCTGATCGAGGAGCGAGCACGTTTCTGCACCTTCGTCTCCATGATCAGACCCGCCATAGTGAGTCAGCTCCTCCTCCGACCATGACCCCGCCTCCCCTCATTCTCTCTTCTCTTTTACGATCCCGTATTTCACACCTTTCCCATAAATATTCACATATCTTTCTCTGAATGTACTTCTTATATGTATATGGTTGTATATTTTATATTTATACTTCCTATTATATATTATTCTCATTAGAATATAATTCTATTTAATGTTTCCTGTCCATAACTCTCTCTCTCTCTCTCTCTCTCTCTCTCTCTCTCTCTCTCTCTCTCTCTCTTCTCTTCTTCTTTTCCCTTTATCTCTGATTGTAGGAAGAGGAAGTGTGTATGTTGGGTGAGATCACGCATCTGCAGTCGATCTCTGATGATCTGAGGTCTTTGACTATGGACCCTCACAAGCTGCCTCCATCCAGCGAACAGGTGTGTAAACACCCTCACCACATCACACACACACACATACCCATTAGTGCTTACACACAAGAGGCCGACCACTAACCCTTACACACCTGCCTATTAATCCTGCATCCATCTAAATGGAGTAGAACTACAAAGTGAAAAAGACTAAAGGGAAGACAGGAATATTAACAACATGCTATCGATCTCTCTTTCTCTCACTCGCCCGCTCTTGTCTGCCTGTCTGCCTGTCTGTCTGCCTGTCTGTCTGTCTGTCTGTCTGTCTGTCTGTCTTTCATCTGTCTATCTATCTGTTCTTTCTGTCTGTCTATCTGTTTGTCTCTATTCATCTGTCTGTCTGTCAACCAATCAGTCTGTCTGTCTGTCTGTCTGTCTGTCTGTCTGTCTGTCTGTCTGTCTGTCTGTCTGTCTGTCAACCAATCAGTCTGTCTGTCTGTCTGTCTGTCTGTCTGTTTGTCTCTATTCAGTCTGTCTGTCAACCAATCAGTCTGTCTGTCTGTCTGTCTGTCTGTCTGTCTGTCTGTCTGTCTGTCTCAATCTGTCTGTCTATATGTCTGTCAATCAGTCTGTCTGTCTCAATCTGTCTGTCTATATGTCTGTCAGTCTGTCTGTTTGTGCCTATCTATCTATCTATCTATCTATCTATCTATCTATCTATCTATCTATCTATCTATCTATCTATCTATCTATCTATCTATCTATCTATCTATCAACATTTGTGCGTTTTTCTACAGGTGATTGCTGATCTAAAAGGCTCAGAGTGCAGCTGGTCGTATCAGACTCCACCCTCCTCTCCCAGCACCACCTCCAGAAAGTCCAGCATGTGTAGGTGCGTTATTAGCAAGGTGCCCGCATCTAAAACACTGGCTAAGCTTTAAGGTACATGCGGGTTTGCTCGATGATTCAGTGTTACTATATTCATTCCTGGCACAGGAAACATGTCCTTGGGCTGTAGATTAGTGATGAGCTGGTTTTTAGTATTGGAGGGTAATAGTTCCATCTGGCAACCCTGCACACATTTGTCCTCAGCAATGCAGTAGCTCACCAGGACAATATTAACATTAAGATTGAGAACACGAAATGAACACTTGTTTAAACTTCTTGGAATAAAGTAAATTCATTCATCCTTAGTAGATGCCTGGTCAGGATTACAGTGTTTACAGTATGATTTCTGCTTCTGGTAACTATGTTTGTTGAAAAACATAGTGGGCCGTTAAGAAAAAAGTGCAAAAAGTAATTAAATGACCCAAAAAGAACACACAAGTGTACATCTGTAGTGATCTGTGTTGTAGCTGAGGATGAGGAACCATTTAAGTTTCAGATACTTAGAGATATAGCCTAAGATAGAGGTATTGTGTTATACAAGTAACTCATATCAGTAAACTGCTAGTATCATTTCTCTCTCTCTCTCTCTCTCTCTCTCTCTCTCTCTCTCTCTCTCTCTCTCTTTCTCTGAGCAGCAGTCTAAACAGCGTGAACAGCAGCGATTCCCGTTCAAGCAGCTCTCATTCTCACTCTCCCACGTCGCATTTCCGTTACCGAGGCTCCGCCCTCCCTCAGCAAGGCTCCGTCCGCCTTCCCAGTGTCTCCTCCCACGACTCGGGCTTCACCTCTCAGGACACCTGTCAATCAAAGAGCCCCTCCCCCATGCCTCCAGACGGGAGCATGCAGGTACGGCGTTAACCAGCTGCGACTCGTACCTGCTGAAACACACACCACACACTCACTGCAAAACACCGCGATTATCAGTGCAGCCATCACATACATTTT
>JBCEWE010000198.1:79154-86654 GCA_039877035.1 Silurus lanzhouensis | reverse complement strand
ACACACACACACACACACACACACACACACACACACACACACACACACACACACACACACACACACACACACACACACACACACACACACTCATTAACGTAACTAAGATTTCATTATTTCTGTTACACCGCAGCTGTTTGTTCTTTATAAATGAAATAATCGTATTTCCTAGACGATTATGTAGAACGTCACAAATCAGCTTCTCTCGTCACTTACTTTATAGCAGCGATAAACAGCCGATCTTAACCAAACATTCTTTTTTCTTTCTCCTTCACAGAACACACAGATTGTCATGTTATTGAGGAAGTCTTGTGTCTTACAGATCTACTGTAAATGTTAACGCTCTGACACGTGCCGTAACGCATCCAACACAGAAAACGTCCAATCGCCCTACAAGCTGTTCCTGTAGACCGCCGGATCATGTTACATCAATGCCCAGTGTTATATTTAGAGCATCGAGGCTACAGGGGATTTTTAAAATAACGTGAATAGGAACTATTCTAGTCTGCGTTCTGTCACTCGGTCATGTGTCCTGGGGAAAGAGGTTCAAATGTTGACTTTTTAATCTGAAGGTCGTGAGATCAAATCCCAGCACCATCAATTTGCCACTGCTGGGCCCTTGAGCAAGGCCCTTAACTCTCAAATGCTCAATTTACCAAATGTCAGAAAGATAAATACATACTACTTTTTTCAAAGAAGAAAAGTCAGTCAGCCAGTCAAAGAAGTAACAAGTTTAACAAGTTTTTCTTTTTTTTCTTTCCAAAAAACTTTTTAAAAATGAAATATAAATATAGATAAAAATGTTTTATTTATATATATATATATATATATATAAAATTATTTAGAGGTCGACTGATGGTGGATTTTACCAATAACGATAGCTAGATTGGATCGTACTTGCTGATAATGGATTAATCAGATAGTTATTTTATACTGGATTAAAAAAAAAGAAAGATTACATGTACTAAACAACTAAACTTTATTGTTTATTAGTAATAAATTATTAATGATAAACATAAGTCTAACACTCTCCATGCAGCACGCTGTCACTCGTGTAAAAACGAACAGCGTGTACAGTCAGTGATTCGCCTCTAGAGGCCGCTCTCGTAATGACAGCAGACCGGAAAAAATTATCGGTACAGAATTTTGCAGATGTTAGAAAGCTGGGGTCAGAGAGTAAAGTCAGCTATGATGCAGCACCCCTGGAGCACGAAGGGTTAAGGGCCTTGCTCAAGGGCCCCAGAGCTTGGCAATACTGGGGGCTTGAACCCCGACCTTCCGATCAATATATTATTACATATTACTATATTAGTATATACATATATTAGTAATATATATTTCTGATACTTATGCTTGCTTACTTAGTGTGTTCTGTGGATCTGGAACATCTGAAAGTAAAGGAACAACTCAGTGAACAAATCCGATGTTGCATCATGTGCCATAAGATCACTCCAAACACTGGAAGATCTTTTGGTTCAGACGTAGCAGCAAAGTGCAGCTTTCACGCAATCATCTGATTTTATTTTTGTTTCTAAAAGGATGTTATTGCCATGTTCTGGTCTTGATAGATTACCTTTTTTATTTTATGTGTATTGTATCTTCAATAGCATTGCAAGTACAAGAAAAGTATTTTGGCTGGAAAAAAAAATCATAAAATGTAATTCATCAGACAAGAAATTGACTAGTTTTCCACCAGAGCTATAAAGATAATCGACTCTCATAGCCACCGGTTTCACATCGTGCAGTGTTAATAATTTTGTGTAGACTCGTATTGTGATACAAATCGGATGACAAGGCTTGAGATTTTAGGCCACGCCCCTCGCTGATGCTGAAATGGAGGCAGTGAGCTTTTTTTATAGCTGCATTGGGAGTATCAAAGCGACAGATGCAGAACACATCCTGTCTGATCAATTACATTGGAATATCATGTACATTTCATTTCTGTCTGAAATATTTCTCACTTTCTCTGAATGTAAAGTAGAAGCCTCTGATCTCCGGGTCCGAGCAGTCGTTTCCTCTGTGCCACGCGTGTAATAAACGCTCAGTGTGCTGTGTAACTTTAGGCCTGGGTGATGCTCAGGCAGAAAGAGTCTAGAATGTTCTACTTAGCTGATGCTTTACGCATATGATGCTGATGTGTGTGTGTGTGTGTGTGTAAATATAACTATAAATGACTATCTGCAGAGATATTGTTCCTGCACAGTAATGTAGCTGCTCTGTCAGTAGACCGTGACCTACGTGGCTCATGTTTATGAATGTAAGAACGGGATTCGGAAACGGTTCAGGGAGAAAGACTTCGGTTCCGGACTTTGTTTCGTTCGTGTTCAACTGTTTTAGCTAATAAAATATTAACGCTGACGTGTCGAACATAAGACACGATTACGTGTTTTGATTTCGGAGTGAATCGATGGAAAAATGCATTATTGATTTAATAGTCCATTCAATGAAACAATTATGTGGTCAAGGCGCAAACTTTTGATTTGTGGAAATCTGAACACTTGACATCTCATTTCACACTCATCCTGGACGTCTGTTTCTGACTGGATCTGAACAAACGATGCAGAAAACAAAAAACATCTGATTGACAGATTTATTTATTACAGGTCTGTACAGTCTACAATTACGCCACACACACACACACACACACACACGCACAATTATACTTTTCCCTAAACACACAGACACAATGCATGTTGACTCAAGACAATTTCACCCTTGAATAGTGACATGGTATTCAGGTGGGAGTAGCATAGAGGCAGAACAGTGTGTGTATAAGAATGTGTGTGTGAGTATGAGCGTGTGCTTGGTAATGTGGGGCGTCTCACATGGGCCTCTCTCTGGGACGGGTCACATACTGCCACCACAGCGGGGGGAGATCGCCCTCCTTACGGGCCGGAGGAAGAACCTCAGTGCTGGGACCATCGGCTGGAGTCTCATCCTGCAACTGCTTCACCTGCAGTTCAAAGATTTTTTTTTAATTATTAAAAAAAATAAACCTGAAGCATAAAAAAAAATATGCAATATGTGCATAATTTATGTTTAATGGAAAATAGATACAGAAAAGCCTGTATAAATTGTAAATCAACATATAAAGTGTCCCCTTTATGTATATACATGCGTGACCCTATATTTGTGTCCCCTTTATGTATATACATTCGTGACCCTATATTTGTGTCCCCTTTATGTATATACATTCGTGACCCTATATTTGTGTCCCCTTTATGTATATACATTCGTGACCCTATATTTGTGTCCCCTTTATGTATATACATGCGTGACCCTATATTTGTGTCCCCTTTATGTATATACATGCGTGACCCTATATTTGTGTTCCCTTTATGTATATACATTCGTGACCCTATATTTGTGTCCCCTTTATGTATATACATTCGTGACCCTATATTTGTGTCCCCTTTATGTATATACATGCGTGACCCTATATTTGTGTCCCCTTTATGTATATACATTCGTGACCCTATATTTGTGTTCCCTTTATGAATTTACATTCGTGACCCTATATTTGTCCCCTTTATGTATATACATTCGTGACCCTATATTTGTGTCCCCTTTATGTATATACATTCGTGACCCTATATTTGTGTTCCCTTTATGTATATACATGCGTGACCCTATATTTGTGTCCCCTTTATGTATATACATTCGTGACCCTATATTTGTGTTCCCTTTATGAATTTACATTCGTGACCCTATATTTGTCCCCTTTATGTATATACATTCGTGACCCTATATTTGTGTCCCCTTTATGTATATACATTCGTGACCCTATATTTGTGTTCCCTTTATGTATATACATGCGTGACCCTATATTTGTGTTCCCTTTATGAATTTACATGCGTGACCCTATATTTGTGTTCCCTTTATGAATTTACATTCGTGACCCTATATTTGTGCTTCCTTTATGTATATACATTCGTGACCCTATATTTGTGTCCCCTTTATGTATATACATTCGTGACCCTATATTTGTGTTCCCTTTATGAATTTACATTCGTGACCCTATATTTGTGTCCCCTTTATGTATATACATTCGTGACCCTATATTTGTGTCCCCTTTATGTATATACATGCGTGACCCTATATTTGTGTTCCCTTTATGAATTTACATGCGTGACCCTATATTTGTGTTCCCTTTATGAATTTACATGCGTGACCCTATATTTGTGTCCCCTTTATGTATATACATTCGTGACCCTATATTTGTGTCCCCTTTATGTATATACATTCGTGACCCTATATTTGTGTCCCCTTTATGTATATACATTCGTGACCCTATATTTGTGTCCCCTTTATGTATATACATTCGTGACCCTATATTTGTGTCCCCTTTATGTATATACATGCGTGACCCTATATGTGCATCCCCTTTATGTATGTACACAAACACACCTCCTTCTCCCAGCTGAGAGCTCGCAGCTTCTTCCATTGCTCTCTCTTGGAGAAGTAATCAGGGAACTCAGCCTTCTCAGATGGGTGCCAGTGATCCAGAACCCATTCAGGAATCTAAAACCAAACACATCAGCTACGAGTCAGACATGAGAACTGAGAAAGGAGAAGAAGCAGGTACCAAATCTGATCAGAGACACATGATGATGTTTCTTCTAGGTGTTCCACAGTACACTCAAGTTTACACTCACACACACAAATCGACTGTTCACTGCAATCAAATTACAACTGACTCACATTCATGGCTCACGTTTGGACACTGATACCTTGTAGCACTCGTATCTCTCGTATGAGGTTCCACCTGGAGAGTCGGGGAACAGGTAAGGCTGAGGATGCTGATTCGCCCAGAACTCCTCTTCTGCAGCTTTCAGCAGATTGGTGGCCTTCATCATGTCCTTCTCATTCTTATTCTCGTCGAAGCGAGCTCTCAGCATGCAGGCATAGAAGCGGTACTTATCTCTGCAACAACAAAAACACCATGGTTCTAGAATCATCTAAATAACAGAGTTTCATCTTCTTCTGAAAAGATCGTAGCATGTAATCACAGTAATTTTGACCAATCAGAATCCAGAATTAAACATATATGGTACCAGTCAAACGTGGACACCTCTTTCAGTGGTCTTTCAAATTTAAATGTTTTAATTTTCAACATTGTACATTAATACATACATCCAAACTGTGAAAGAACACGTGAAATTAGCTAGTAAACAAAAACGTGGTAAATAACCCATACTACGTTTTAGATTTTAGTTTCTTTAAAGTGGCCACCTTTTGCTTTGATGACGGCTTTACACACTCATGGCATTTTCTCAGTCAGTCTCATGAGACAATCTTGAAAGCGTTCCCAGTGGTGTTAAGTGCTTGTTGGCAGCTTTTCCTTCACGCTTCAGTCCAACTCGTCCCAAACGATCTTAACTAGATTTAGATTGAATAATTTGGTCCAGATCATCTGATGCAGCACTAAATCACTCTCGTTCTTGAACAAGTAGCTCTTACATTACCTAGAGTTGTGTTTGGGGGTCATTGTCTTCTTGCAAAACAAATGATAGTCCCAATAAGTGCAAACCAGATGGGGTGGCAAAATGGAGTGGTAGCCATGCTGGTTAAGTTGCCCTCTATTTTGATCAAATCAGTCACAGTGTCACCTGCAAATCCATCACACCTCCTGCACCATGTTTCAGGAAATGTCTGTTGACCCTCTGTATGTCTAACAAGGACACAGTGTTTTGAACCAAAAAGCTCAAATTTTGACTCCTCAAACAAAATAGCCGATTTTTCATTGTTTCTTTGCCCAAGCTGCTTATGGTCCTTCCAACTTAATGTATTTGAAGGCCTGATTCATGCGGTCGCCTCTGAACAGTGAATGTTGAAATATGTCTCCTACTTGAACTCTGAGGAGCATTTCTGTAGTTCTAATGGTAATTCTAATAAACTTATCCTCTGCAGCAGAGGTAGCTCTTGGGTTTCCTTTCCTGAGACAGTCCTTATGAGAGCCCATTTCATCAGAGCGTTTAATGATTTTGGAAACTACACTTGGGAATACATTTAAAGTTCCTGAAATATTCCAAATTGATTGACCATTTCTTAATGTAGAAATTGTCCCCTTTTTACTTTAACGGAGTCTTTCTTGCCATAATATGGATTTGTATAGTGGTACCAGTCCCTTTCCTTTGCATAAGGCACAAGGCAAGAAATGTCAAACAAAAACTCTTGAAAAGGCACACCTGAGAACTGAAAACGATGCCATGCCATGAGTGTGCCAAGCAATCAACATACTTTAGACAATCTAAAATCTAAAATATTGTGGGTTATTTAAAACATTTTTTTTGTTTAATACACAAATCCATACGCATTCACAGTTCAGTTCTTTAGTATTAATGTACAATGTTGAAAATAATGAAATAAACAAACACTAAAGTGGAAACGGTTTCCAAATCTTTTTTACTTACACTGTATACCAAACCACTTTGACATTAGAGGGACATTATTGTTTTCAAAAGAACCATAAACTAGTAAACATTTGCCTCATTACAAAAATAATTATCGAAAAACTTTATATCGTGCATATCGTATCGGCGATTTGATATTTATATCCATATCGCTGATCTGACATTGAAGCACTCCAGGTGCTAGAGGTCTTATTTGAAGAGTAACAAAATAAATGTCATTAATACGTTTACCTGTTTTTCTATAAATTTGTCTATATTTTAAGCACGTTTGATATTATTATCATTTATTGCTGCAGATAATCGGTGTTTTGAAGTATTGTTTATGCTAACGCTCTGCGGCTGAATGACCTGAACGTCCCAACGGTTAAGCGATGCCAAACGTTTCCAAGCTGATACGTAGTGTACAATAATAATTCTAAATACATAGTGTATGATATAATAGAATACATTCTCCGTACCTGAAAACGCACCACGACTCAATGTGCCTCAAGGATTTTTTATAAAGGCGTAAGACTTTCTGCTGGTGGGTGAGGAACGCCGCCATCTTGTCGCTCTCCTCTCCACCCACTACGCGTGCGCGGTGACAGGTCTCTGGTTTTGCACATGCGTAGTAAATCCAATCGTCACAAATGGCTGTTAGTAAAATATCTTTATCCTTTCTTTACTTGTGCACTATTTAGGGTGGATTATACGGTCTATTCGCAACCTACCTAGTGCACTTTATTCAAAATAATTAACTGTATCTAATCAAGCCATTACTAGCAAGTTTAGCACTGCTTTCGAAAGGTTCCGTAATCATAATATATGCGCATATTAATATTTGATTGTTTATTTAAAGCTGTTTTTATCAACACACATGTAGACCATATTGTAATACATTATTTGTATTAAAAAAATGTCTAAAATACATATACATTTTATTGTTATTTTGTTTAATCTACCATGTATATAAGTTTGTGCACTCATATGTTAGTTATTACGGTAGATGCGGGTTTGCTGATGGTGAAACTCGCATTCAGAGTTGGTCGATTCACTGCTAAATTCGTCATGGCCAAGTATAAATTTATAGGTAAGCACCAAGAATTTA
>JBCEWE010000198.1:72500-79045 GCA_039877035.1 Silurus lanzhouensis | reverse complement strand
AGTAGTGTTGTAGAAGTTGTAGATGTTGTAGTAGTAGTGTTGTAGAAGTTGTAGATGTTCTAGTAGTAGTGCTGTGGGAGTAGTAGATGTTGGAGTAGTGTTGAAGAAGTAGTAGATGTTGTAGTAGTAGTGCTGTGGGAGTAGTAGATGTTGGAGTAGTGTTGAAGAAGTGGTAGATGTTGTAGTAGTAGTGCTGTGGGAGTAGTAGATGTTGGAGTAGTGTTGAAGAAGTAGTAGATGTTGTAGTAGTAGTGCTGTGGGAGTAGTAGATGTTGGAGTAGTAGTGTTGTAGATGTTGTAGTAGTAGTGTTGTAGATGTTGTAGTAGTAGTGTTGTAGAAGTTGTAGATGTTGGAGTAGTGTTGTAGAAGTAGTTGATGTTGTACTAGTAGTAGTGTTGAAGAAGTAGTAGTTGTAGTAGTAGTGCTGTGGGAGTAGTAGATGTTGTAGTAGTGTTGTAGAAGTAGTAGATGTTGTAGTAGTTTTGTCGTAGTAGTAGATGTTGGAGTAGTGTTGTAGAAGTTGTAGATGTTGTAGTGGTAGTGTTGTAGAAGTTGTAGATGTTGTAGTAGTAGTGTTGTAGAAGTAGTAGATGTTGTAGTAGTAGTGCTGTGGGAGTAGTAGATGTTGGAGTAGTGTTGAAGAAGTAGTAGATGTTGTAGTAGTAGTGCTGTGGGAGTAGTAGATGTTGGAGTAGTGTTGAAGAAGTAGTAGATGTTGTAGTAGTAGTGCTGTGGGAGTAGTAGATGGTGGAGTAGTGTTGAAGAAGTAGTAGATGTTGTAGTAGTAGTGCTGTGGGAGTAGTAGATGTTGGAGTAGTAGTGTTGTGGGAGTAGTAGATGTTGGAGTAGTGTTGAAGAAGTAGTAGATGTTGGAGTAGTGTTGTAGAAGTAGTAGATGTTGTACTAGTAGTGTTGTAGAAATTGATGTTGGAGTAGTAGTGTTGTGGGAGTAGTAGATGTTGTAGTAGTGTTGAAGAAGTAGTAGATGTTGGAGTAGTAGTGTTGTAGAAAGTTTGGGAGTAGTAGTGTAGTAGTAGTGCGGGAGTAGTAGATGTTGTGGGAGTAGTAGATGTTGTAGTAGTAGTAGTGTGGGAGTAGTAGATGTTGTGGGAGTAGTAGATGTTTTAGTAGTAGTAGTGTGGGAGTAGTAGATGTTGTGGGAGTAGTAGATGTTGTAGTAGTAGTAGTGTGGGAGTAGTAGATGTGGGAGTAGTAGATGTTGTAGTAGTAGTAGTGTGGGAGTAGTAGTGTTGTAGATGTTGAAGTAGTAGTGTTGTAGAAGTTGTAGATGTTGGAGTAGTAGTGTTGTGGGAGTAGTAGATGTTGGAGTAGTGTTGTGGGAGTAGTAGATGTTGGAGTAGTAGTGTTGTAGAAGTTGTAGATGTTGGAGTAGTAGTGTTGTGGGAGTAGTAGATGTTGGAGTAGTAGTGTTGTAGAAGTAGTAGATGTTGGAGTAGTAGTGTTG
Organism: Silurus lanzhouensis; assembly: GCA_039877035.1. Classification (NCBI taxonomy): domain Eukaryota; kingdom Metazoa; phylum Chordata; class Actinopteri; order Siluriformes; family Siluridae; genus Silurus; species Silurus lanzhouensis. The sequence goes on along the minus strand of JBCEWE010000198.1, from coordinate 77,579 downwards.
TGGGAGTAGTAGATGTTGGAGTAGTAGTGTTGTGGAAGTAGTAGATGTTGGAGTAGTAGTGTTGTGGAAGTAGTAGATGTTGGAGTAGTGTTGTTGGAGTAGTGTTGAAGAAGTAGTAGATGTTGGAGTAGTAGTGTTGTGGGAGTAGTAGATGTTGGAGTAGTAGTGTTGTGGGAGTAGTAGATGTTGGAGTAGTGTTGTGGGAGTAGTAGATGTTGGAGTAGTGTTGAAGAAGTAGTAGTTGTTGGAGTAGTAGTGTTGTAGAAGTTGTAGATGTTGTAGTAGTAGTAATGTTGTGGGAGTAGTAGATGTTGTAGTAGTGTTGAAGAAGTAGTAGATGTTGGAGTAGTAGTGTTGAAGAAGTAGTAGATGTTGTAGTAGTAGTAGTGTTGTGGGAGTAGTAGATGTTGTAGTAGTGTTGAAGAAGTAGTAGATGTTGGAGTAGTAGTGTTGTAGAAGTTGTAGATGTTGTAGTAGTAGTGCTGTGGGAGTAGTAGATGTTGAAATAGTGTTGTAGAAGTAGTAGATGTTGTAGTAGTAGTGCTGTGGGAGTAGTAGATGTTGAAATAGTGTTGTAGAAGTAGTAGATGTTGTAGTAGTAGTGCTGTGGGAGTAGTAGATGTAGTAGTGTTGAAGAAGTAGTAGATGTTGGAGTAGTAGTGTTGTAGATGTTGTAGTAGTAGTGTTGTAGAAGTTGTAGATGTTGTAGAAGTTGTAGATGTTGTAGTAGTAGTGTTGTGGGAGTAGTAGATGTTGTAGTAGTAGTGTTGTAGATGTTGTTGTTGTAGTAGTAGTGTTGTAGAAGTTGTAGATGTTGGAGTAGTAGTGTTGTGGGAGTAGTAGATGTTGGAGTAGTGTTGAAGAAGTAGTAGATGTTGTAGTAGTAGTGTTGTAGGAATTGATGTTGTAGTAGTAGTGTTGTGGGAATAGTAGATGTTGGAGTAGTGTTGTAGAAGTAGTAGATGTTGTAATAGTAGTGTTGTAGAAATTGATGTTGTAGTAGTAGTGTTGTGGGAGTAGTAGATGTTGGAGTAGTGTTGTAGAAGTAGTAGATGTTGTACTAGTAGTGTTGTAGAAATTGATGTTGTAGTAGTAGTGTTGTGGGAGTAGTAGATGTTGAAGAAGTAGTGTTGTAAAAGTAATGTTGAAGTAGTGTTGTGGGAGTAGTAGATGTTGAAGAAGTAGTGTTGTAAAAGTAGTAGATCTTGAAGAAGTAGTAGTGTGGGAGTAGTAGATGTTGTGGGAGTAGTAGATGTTGTAGTAGTAGATGTTGTGGGAGTAGTAGATGTTGTAGTAGTAGTAGTGTGGGAGTAGTAGATGTTGTGGGAGTAGTAGATGTTGTAGTAGTAGTAGTGTGGGAGTAGTAGATGTTGTGGGAGTAGTAGATGTTGTAGTAGTAGTAGTGTGGGAGTAGTAGATGTTGTGGGAGTAGTAGATGTTGTAGTAGTAGTAGTGTGGGAGTAGTAGATGTTGTGGGAGTAGTAGATGTTGTAGTAGTAGTAGTGTGGGAGTAGTAGTGTGGGAGTAGTAGATGTTGTAGTAGTAGTAGTGTGAGAGTAGTAGATGTTGTGGGAGTAGTAGATGTTGTGGGAGTAGTAGATGTTGTAGTAGTAGATGTTGTGGGAGTAGTAGATGTTGTAGTAGTAGTAGTAGTGTGGGAGTAGTAGATGTTGTGGGAGTAGTAGATGTGGGAGTAGTAGATGTTGTGGGAGTAGTAGATGTTGGAATAACGTTGTAGGAATTAGTAGGTGTTGTAGAGATTGTTGTTATAATAATAGTAGTGATGTAGAAATACATGTAGTAATTTGTAGTATTTGTGTAGTATGTTATTTTAGGTGTTGTAGTAGTAGTATATAAAGAAATATAAGGAACTAACGTTTAGGCAATAAACGTACACATTCTTTTATATAACCTTATTACCTCTTTATCTGAGTAAAGCTGCTTCGAGACAATGTCCATTGTAAAAAGCGCTATAGAATTAAAATTGAATTGACTTAAACAGTTTCCTGACCATTTACACATCATTAACACAAAAGATTTTTATCTGCCTGATTGCATTTGCTTTTAACATCTACTACTGTACTTCATTCAGAATCAGTGACGTGTCTGTATTTTAAAAGCACTTGAAAATGGTTATATTTAATTATTTTTCTCCTCATAAGTCGGATCCAAACTGTGCTAACTAAAATTAAGTCAAATTTTTCAAGAGTTGAAGATATTGGATTAAAAAAACTGAATACACATAAATGCCATTTGCTTTTTTTTTTATCTACAGATATCGGTATCAACCTTACAGACCCCATGTTTAGGGGAATATATAGAGGAAACCAAAAACATGAAGGTAATAAACAACCTGACATCTAGCTACAATTCAGAGCCAGTATTAATCACTTTGTATAGTCTAATGTCTCTGTTATTTTTTTTTTATTACAGATGATTTTGAACAAATTGTGGAAAGAGCGCTGAGTGTTGGGGTTCAGAAGGTATGACCGACTATCCGTGTGGTATAGATGAACGCCGCAGTGGTGTGCTGTTATAGGAAATGAATCAATAACAGCATAGATTAGTGGTTTAAAAATGATATACTTATGAGTCGTGAGTTTAAATGCCATTGCTGAGCCCCCGAGCAAAGCCCTTAACCCATAACTCCCCGGGCGTATAAATGACATCATTGTAAGTCGCTCTGGATAAGGGGCGTCAACCAAAACACCAGATATGTAAATGAGATTTGGTTCAAGCTTATTCTAGGGTAGTGGGAGCTCAGTGGTGAAGATGTTGGTCAGAATGTAATGAGTTCAAATCCCGCTGCTGGTCTTGTGGCAAATTCTTACAAAATATAGATCAGTGATTAAGATTTTAGAAGTGAAGATAAAAAAATTAATAAATACACATAAATCCCAGAGAAAGTCCCCGATAAAAACCAAGGCCAAAGTCCAGGGTTTTGATGATGGAAAGTAGACTTTTTGTGGATGAACTGAAGAAACACAGTCTGTGGATGAGATTCTATTTTCAGGTTTAAAGCTGTTTCTTTTCTCCTCAGCAACCTTTATCGTTTCATCTAACTGTCTTCCCACATTTGGCATGGGCTGTCTTAATAATTATTATAGAAGTTAAAATGAGTTTAAATAAATACAAATAAATAAGTTGACAAGATGAGACGTGATAAAAAAAATACAGTAATACAAGATAGAAATACCATACTGGGCCCCTGAGCGAGGCCCTTAACCCCCATCTGGTTAGGCGTACAAATGGGTTCAATGTAATTTACTCTGGATATGCGCATTTGCCAAACGGCATCGATGTAAAGAACAGGTTGGTGATGGAGCGAAGTTACTGTTACCTTTTATTTACGTAAGAGACAAACCTATTCATTTTTTATCTTGTTAGGGCTACATTTCATTTTGTGCACCTGCAAGAAAGTGGCGATCTTGCGAACATATCGAAAGGAGAGCATTAATACCAGAAATGTCTGTGGTGCAAATGTTCCTGAAGCCTCCACACTGAAGTTCTGTGGGGTTTGTTTCAGTACATGATCACCGGCGGGAATCTGGAGGACAGCAGAGAAGCTCTTAAACTGGCACACAGCCGAGGTGAGGACCAGGATCAGTTTTTCCACATTCCATGTATGTGTACATGTTTTAGGAATTCTTTACAGTGTTTGGTCACTACACGATACACGCAACACACACACACACACACACACACACACACACACACACACACACACACACACACACACACACACACATCACAGACAACATAACACAATCACCACCCTGATTTAAAATGAGTGAAATTGAGGGGCTCAGTTACAATTAGTAACATTGAGTTAATACATAAAAAAAGCATTAATTGATTGATTATGACTAATTAATTATCAGTAGCAAATAAATAAAGAATGAATTGACTGCCGTGTGTGTGTGTGTGTGTGTGTGTGTGTGTGTGTGTGTGTGTGTGTGTGTGTGTGTGTGTGTGTGTGTGTGTGTGTGTGTGTGTGTGTGTGTGTTCAGAGGACTTCTTCAGTACTGTAGGATGCCACCCGACTCGTTGTGGTGAGTTCGAGCAGTACGGGGAAGAGCAGTATTTCTCCTCACTCAGAGAGCTGCTCATCAGTAACAGAGGGAAGGTGGTGGCTGTTGGGGAGTGTGGACTGGGTAACGCAAACACACACACACACACACACACACACACACACACACCATTTTGCTTTATATGTAAACTATATGGAGCATCACATTCCACATTTAGTTCCTAAATGCAGTTCGAATAACCTCCATTCTTCTGGGAAGATGTTCCACTAGATTTTGGAGTGTAATTGTGAAGATTTGTGGGGCTTCATTTAGCCTAAATGGTTTTAGTAAAGTCAGGTACTGATGTAGGTGAGGTGAGGAGATCTGGGGTGCAGTCAAATTCCAATTTATCCCAAAGGTTTTCAAAAGGGCTGGAGCTCTATAGCAGGAGGTCTTCCACTCTAACCCATGTTAAGCATATCTTCATGGAGCTGCTTCGCACACAGTGTCATGGTTTGGGTCTCCTAGTTCAAGCGAAGGGAACATTTCATGCTGCAGCATTCAAGGACTTCATGTACAACTGTGTCTCCAACAGTTACATGCAGGATGGCTGGAAAAGTCAGGGTTTACAGTACTTTTGTCTGTATAGTGCAATAACACAAATGGGACAAACACTACATACATAAGACGCTATACAATACACTGGTTTTCAAATGTCTGGTTTATTAATGCAACTCAAACAACCAGCAAATACATTTTTGTTGCATATTTCAGATTTTGATCGTCTGGAATTCTGTCCGAAAGAGACCCAGCTGAAGTGAGTGACGTGACCCGGTGTCACATAACCTTAGTGTTTCACTTTCATCGGAAATTCTGTATAAAGTGCTGTGAAAATTTTTTTGCCCTTTTCCTGTTTTTTTTTTTTAAAGAAAAGTTTTAAACTTTCTTGATTCTGGCAGTAATCAGTCCCGAGTGTGGCAGGTGAAATTTAATGTAAAAATCTGTTTAATCACAGTTCGTTCATTTATTTTTACATTGGACCAGGCAGGTTTGGACAGCTTTTTTTTCC
>JBCEWE010000198.1:0-67500 GCA_039877035.1 Silurus lanzhouensis | reverse complement strand
CGTCTGTGGTGCTCTTCCTTGGCATGAAACCATACTGTCACATCTTCTCTCAGCCTGATTTCCAATACTCTTTCCCATAACTTCATGGTGTGACTGCACATCTCCCTTATTCTTGAAGATCCATACCAGCACACTCCTTCTCCCTTCCTCAGGCATCCTCTCACCTTCCAAAATACTGTTAAAAAATCTTCTTAAAAACTCCACTGCCATCTCTTCTTAACATCTCTATGCTTCTACCCGTATGTCATCTGGTCCAACCGACTTTCCACTCTTCATCCTCTTAATCGCTGCTCTCACTTCCTCCTTACTAATCCTATCCACTTCCTGCTTCACATCTACACATCATCCAACCTTCTCTCTCTCTCTCTCATTTTCCTTATTCATCTGCTGCTCAAAATACTCCCTTTATCTTCTCAACACACTCTCCTCACTAGTCAACACATTTCCATCTCCATCCTTTATTGCTCTAACTTGCAGCACATCCTTCCCAGCTCAGTCCCTCTGCCTGGCCAATCGGTGCAAATCCTTTTCTCCTTCCTTAGTGTCCAACCTCTCATACAGCGGCTCATATGCCTTTTCCTTGGCTGTCGTCCCTTCCCTCTTTACCTGCTGCTGCATCTCCTTGTACTCCTGCCTACTTTTCTCATCTCTCTGTCGATCCCAATTTTTTTTCTCCAACCTCTTTCTCCTTATTCTTTCCTGCACTTTCTCATTTCACCACCACGTCTCTTTGTCTTCCATTCTATTTTCAGATGTCACACCAAGTACTTTTCTAGCTGTCTCCCTTATCAATTCTGCAGTAGTTGCAAAATCATCCAGCACCTATTCACCACCACCGAGCCCGGGTCTGACCGCTTCCCTGAACCTCACACTACAGTCGTCCTTCTTCAGTTTCCACCATCTTATTCTTCTTTTACTCTTCACTCTCCTCCTCTTCTTCTTCACCTCCAAAACCATCCTACAGACCACAATCCTATGCTGTTTAGCTACACTGTCCACTCTCCTACACTTCTCATTTCCCTGCTGTCTTTGTAGATGTCTTCCTCCTCTCCTTCTCCTCCTTTGGCCAACAGTAGCCTAATTTATTGGCTAACAATACCCATGGCGGTCGTTGGTAACCTGGGCCCTGACCGATCCGGTATGGAATTTAGGTTTGTAATCCGCATATAAAACTTTTGAGCACAACTGTATGTCGAAAAATAAATGCAGTTTTCACCTCTTGAAATGAGTTATTTTATTTTTTAATATAGAAAGTGCTGGTTTGACTGGAATGACCCTCGTATTAGTAGAGATACATGTTCTCAATATGTGGGTCCTGCTTGTGTAAGAATTCTCCTCGCCTTCCTTTTTTAGTCAGGTGCTGGAGGTGATGGCAGCAGTGAGGAACGAGGATCCGGTAGAGATGGCCAACACCATCTACAACAACACACTGAAAGTGTTCTTCACCGGGAGCTGATAAAGCACCTCCTCACTGCGTGCCTTCGGTTCACTGTGTCTGAATGATACAACGGTGGGTCTGTGAGAACTAAGCTGGTTTACTCAGTGGATCATTTAATCTGCTGATGCTCAGGTTTTTCTCTTACTTATTGTACAAGTTTACCTGCAGCAGAGATCCCAGGATTGAACTTTCAACACAGCTGGTGCAATTCTGAAATGTATTATAATAAATGCTTGTTCTGTATGAAAAGTGCCATTTCATCTGTGATAAGTTGTGACATTCTATTCAACTATGAACAGCATCAGTCATTTTAGAACACAGGTGAAGTAGAATTATTCTAGAACAGTGGTGTTATAATAATTCCTGAACACTGACCAGCTGTAATAAATCTAGAACACACACACACACACACATATATATATATATATATATATATATATATATATATATATATATATATAAATAAATCTTTTTTTTTTTTTTTTTTTTACAATTCTAGAGCTTTGATAAATCACTGGTTATACATATTGTTGTATTAATCTTTAAACACAGGGTCCAGCTGTAGAAAGTCTATCAAACTGGTCTATCAAAACATTGGTCACATATTCTTATTCTAGGACACTTAACAGTTGTAGGGAGTCTATGAGACCGGTTGGCTATAATATTTGTAGAACCCTTATTGGCTGTAGTAGTTCTAGATCACTGACCAACATGAGCAATTTTAGAAAACTGTTTGGCTACAATAATTCTAGAAGCACAGTCAATTGTACCAGTTTTAAAACATTGTCATATATATTAATTCTAGAACACAGTATGTTTGTAGGAATTGTGATAAGCCCATAATACTCTAGAATCCTTATTGGCCATAGTAGGTCTAGATCGCTGACCAGGAATGATAAGACTGATTGGCTATAATAATTGTAGATCACTGACTAGCATAAGTAGTTTAAGAAAACTGGTTGGCTATAATAATTTAAGAACCTTTATTCTAGAACTATGATCCATTGTAGTAGTTCTAAAACACACACAAACATATGTATTTGGTAGACACATTGTGCTTCTCCATCTTCCGCTTGAGGATGCCCCACAGGTGCTCAATAGGGTTCAGATCTGAAGATATGCTTGGCCACTCCATCACCTTCAGTTTCCTCAGAAAGGCAGTTTTATCTTGGCAGTGCATTTGGGGTTGTTATTTTGTTGGAAAACTGTCATCCAGCCCAGTTTCTGAAGGGAGGGCATCATGTTCAGCTTTAGAATGTCACAGTAAATGTTAGAGTCCATGTTTCCGCTCAATGAGCTGCAGCTCTCATGCAGCACCAGACCATGATGCTACCACCACCATGCTTGACTGTAAGCAAGACACAATTCTCTCGGTTCTTCTCACCAGCGAGTCGCCACACATGCTGGACACCATCTGAGCCAAACAAGTTTATCTTTATCTCATCAGACCACAGGACATGGTTACAGTAATTCATGCTCTTAAAAAGGTTGTCTTCATCTTTGTGAAGAGAAACAATTATAATTTGAAAATCCTCAGAGAGTCTTTACCATGAGATGCCATGTTGAACATCCAGTGGTCAGGGTGAGAGAATTGTACTCAAAGCACCAAATTTTAACTGCTCTAATACAAGATACACAAATTTGTATGGTTCTGACAACCAGAAAAATACATCAACATGTTATTGTGAACACAATATTTAATATTAATATTACTTTGCATTGCAATATCTTACATGGGGGAAATATTACTGTATACTTTTGATATTAGCATTACATTTCTGTCATATTGTTCATTCTAACTGAAATATGTTTCAATTATTAACCCATATATGAAATAAAATATTATTATATTTTTTCATATTATCTTCACTTAGTTTGAGATATCAGTTTCTTCAAACTTTAATTTACTGGCAGCTATTATTATTATAATTATTATTATTATTATTAGTAGTAGTAGTAGTAGTATAGTGACTAAAACATTAAATACCAAACTAGACATACATATATATATATATATAAAATAAATTAACATGAAATACTAAATAAACATGTTTTTAGTTCCGGTTTATTTAATTATTTCCGCTTTCGTCGACATTAAACGTCACTCCGGAACTTGCTCTGCGTGCTGCGTCACGCCCTCCTGAAAAGCATCCGATCACTTCCGCGTTCTTCGCATAGCAACAGGCGGTTTTAAAAAAAAAAGGAAGATGGCGGACAGAGGAGACCCCCGTGTTTAGGTAAACAGCGTGCGAAGAGTCAGGACGAAGGGAGCTCCGGGGGAGCGGACGGGGTTTCGTTACAAGAAACACCTGCAGGAGCGGTGAAGTTCTCCTGCGGCGCCATGGCCTCCAACACCGGCCTGCTGAGCCAGCAGGCACTGGCGGTGCTGGACGTGGCGCTGCGGGTCCCCTGCATCTTCATAATCGACGCCATTTGTAACTCTCACTCGGATCCGGTTGATGACTGGACCGGAACAGCTGGACTGGTTTTACTGCGGGTGACGGGTAAGATCACGAACCGGCCACTATTCTACACATAAACTCTGATCTCACTCCTCTTCTCTCCGGCCTAAACTCTCAGCTCTGGCCTCTGAGCCTCTCCAGACCTGTCACTTCACTCTCAAATCCACTATTCTAGATTTTAATCAAAGTTCAGACTAAACCAAAATCGGACAGGCTGCTTTCTTCATCTTGGTGTTGTTTGAGGTACCAGCTGTAGTTATTCTAGATCCCTGCTCAGCTCTGACAGTTCTAGAACAATCGTGTTTTAATATTTCATGAAGCCTGACAATAGTTTTACTGTTGCAGCAATTCTAGAACCATTATCAGCTGTCCCAGCTCTATAACATTGAGCAGCGCTAGTAATTCTAGAAAAACGTTCTAGACCTCTGATCTGCTGGAACAATGACTTGCAATAGTATTTACTAAACCCTGGCCAACTTTAGTTGTTTTAGATTGTCTGGTATACATTTTCTAGAGCACTGAACGACTGTCTCAGTTGTAGAACACTGACCCGTGGTGTTGCTTTCATACAACTTGCTGAGTTTAATCGTTCTAGCAACAACTTCAAAGAACATCGACCAACACTAGTAATTATGGAAAATCTTTCAAGAATAATAATTCTAGAAGAATAAATTGTTTTAATATTTCTTAACCACCAACTAGCTGTAATATTTCTAGAATCCTGTTTAAATCCAACTTTAGTTGTTGTAGAAAGTTTGCATTAGCAAGCATGTCGAGTAGAATCATTCTAGAACCCTGGTCAGCTGTCTACTGTTAAATACAAAATTAGTTTTACTATTTCATGAACATTGACCTGATCTGTGATAGTTCTAGAATCATTAACAAATGTAGTTGTTTTAGAACTTTTGCTTATTGTAACACATTTTTTATGGACTGCCGCTGATCTAGAACATTAACTATCATTGGTGATTCTAGTAATTCTGTAATAGTATTCGAACCCTGAACAATTTTAGCTGTTCTGTTCCATCAGGCATGATTGTACTAGAAACCTAACCAGCCTCAACAGTTCTAGAGCTATAATTTGTTGTAATAAATTCTTGAACCATGACTCACTTGTTTTAGAAGGTTTGCCTATTGTAACAACTTCAGAATCCTTGTTGACTGTCACAACTCTAGAACACTGACCAGCTTTAGAAGTTCTAGAAAACCTGTTGAGTATAATAATTTGTTCTAATATTTTGTGAACACTGACCAGCTGTAAAAGTACTAGAACCCTGAACAAATTTAGTTGTTCTAAAGGACTTACAACAATTCTAGAACACTGATCAGCCGTGGCAGTTCTGGACAATGATTTATGTTAATACTTAAAGAAAAGAAAAAAGAAAAAAAAAACCACTGACAGGTTTCATTTGTTTTAGAATCGTTGTCTGTTACAACAATTCTAGAACCTTAAGGAACCTGAATTCTTGAGAAATAAACAGCATTCAAAACCATGAGTATAATCATTCCAGAACCCTGGTCAGCTGTAGCAAATGTTGTAGAGCAATTTGTTTTACTTGTTAATGAACACTGGCGGTCTGTAATTGTTCTAGAACCCTAAACAATTGTAGTGGTTCTAAAAAGACCGGACAGGGATAATGGTTCTAGAACCCTGAACTTTGGTTGTTTTCGAATTTGTGTCTCTTATGACAATTCTATTGATTGTTGCAATCCTAGAACGCTGACCAGTATAATAATTCTAGAATCCTAAAAAAAAAAAACTGTGACCAACTTCATCAGCTCTGTAACTTCACCCAAACTAAATGAAACCACTTTATATAAGTGGACAGGCTCATTTCTTCTACTTGGTGAAGATGTTCGTGGCTGATGTGTGGAATTCATTCGTCATCCTGCATCATTAGTTGCGCTAATCACGGCGTTAAACCTGTTTATGGTAACTGTGTCTGTTTGTGTGTTTCAGGTATCGTGGTGTGCAGTGTTGTGCTGGTGTTGTCCCAGAAGTCCCTGTTCAAGTTCTACAGCCTTCTTGTGGGCATGCTGCTCGGATCCACCGCTGTGCTGCTAAACTACTACGCTACGTCTCATGCAGACTCGTCCAGGTCGATGCCGGGCTTCGGCCTGCCTCCTCGAGCCAGACCCATGCTGTGGCTGGCCATGGCTGCTCTGCAGCTGCTGTTAGCTTCGGGCTACGTTTTGCTGCTCAGCGTGAAGTCTCCGTACTCCACTTTGATAATGCTGGACATCCTGATGCCCATGGCCGGGGTTTTTATAGAGCTCCCGGTGGACGTAAAGCGGACGTTGGCGGTGGTCTCGGGATCGGTGTTGGCTCTGAACACCGCCGTGTCCTTGCTCGTCCGCTTTAAGAAACTCTACTACTCTTGCCGTTACGTGTATCTCCTGTTGCGGCACATGTACCGCATCTACGGCTTACAGCTGCTTCTGGAGGACACGTGGAAGAGGATCCGCGTGCCGGATGTGCTGCGGGTTTTCTGGCTCACACGTGTTGCGGCACAGGCCGTGGTCCTGATCTATGCGGTGAGAATGAAATTAAATAAAGGATCCAGGATCCGTATTGTATATTTGAATTGAATGAGTATGAAATGACATTCTATGTGTAGCAGAAAAACAGTCGGGGTTATTTTTGAAGCAGGAGACGCCTAAGACCGGATTTGTCCTTTTCTGTTTGTAGGTCAGAATGGCTCAGGCGGAGGAAAATGGCGAGGCTGGGACCTACTGGACGTGGGCCGTGTTCTGGGAGCTGGGCAGTAGTTTGATTATCAGCGGCTGTGATTCGACCCTCACTGTGCTGGGCATGAGCGCCGTGATCTCATCTGCGGCTCACTACTTGGGTCTGGGAGTCCTGACGTTCATCGGCTCGGCCGAGGATGAGGAAGACCGCCGGCTAGGCTTCGTGGCTCCGGTGCTCTTCTTCATCCTGGCTCTACAGACAGGCTTGAGCGGCCTGGAGCCGGGCGAGCGTCTGGTTCGTCTTAGCAGGAACCTGTGCTTGCTGCTGACCGCCGTGCTGCACTTTGTTCATGGCATGACGGAGCCGGTGCTGATGGCGTTGAGTGCCTCGCACGTGCAGTCGGTGCGCCGCCACGCTCCGGCTCTCCTCGTGTCTCTGGTGCTGCTGACGCTGCCGGTGGCGTTGAGCGCCATGCTGTGGCGCCGTTACACGCTCAACACGTGGCTGTTCGCCGTCACCGCGTTCTGCGTGGAGCTGTGCCTGAAGGTCCTGGTGTCGCTCACGGTCTACGTGCTCTTCATGGTGGACGGCTATTACGGGACGCTCTGGGAGAAGCTCGACGACTATGTGTACTACGTGCGCTCGGCCGGCAACGTGGTCGAATTCATCTTCGGGATCGTCATGTTTGGAAACGGCGCCTACACCATGGCGTTCGAGTCGGGCAGCAAGATTCGCGCGTGTATGATGTGCCTGCATGCCTACTTCAATATCTATCTGCAGGCTAAGAGCGGCTGGAGGACGTTTGTGAAGCGGCGCGCGGCCGTACGGCGCATCCACTCCCTGCCCGAGGTCATCGGCACCGGGCTGCGCGGCGTCGAGGACGTGTGCGCTATCTGCTACCAGGAGTTTGTGACAGCCGCGCGCCTCACGCCGTGCAACCATTATTTCCATGCGCTTTGCTTGCGCAAGTGGCTGTACATCCAGGACACGTGTCCCATGTGCCATCAGAGAGTGTACGACGAGGACGACTCGCCCCAGCGCGCCCCGTTCTCCAACAACAATGGCCAGGCACCGGCCGGAGACCAACCGGCCGGGTTCGAAGCGGCCGGAGGAGGCGGGGCTGAACCAGGGCAGGCAGCAGGCTTGGGGGCGGAGCCTGAAGACGAGCTGCCGGAGGATAACGACAGTATAGAGTACGACGAAGACGAGTGGGGGACGCAGAGCGCATCGAGCCCTGTAGAGGAAGACTATATAAACGATGACACAGACTCCAATACTGACTGAAAGATCTTTTAAATAGAAAAATGCAAGAAAAATATTTCAGATCAGGGATTTGCTCTTTTATGATTTCTTTGAGAGTGTGTTTGTGTTTAGTTTTTGTTGGTATGTCTGTGTCACTCAAAAGGGCTGCATCGATTAAAAGTGAGTGCATTCCAAAGCCAGGGGTGAAAAGACAGAGACACGTGGATGGAACACTCGGTCGAGAGAAACCCCCTCTCTTCGTCTCCCCCTCCGTTTGCCCTGCTTACTGGATGAGTGGTCAAAAGGTGACGTGCTACTTACTGTAATCACACAGATCTTACCTCTTAATGGCTACTACTGGTCTCTTGTGTGACCTTGCTTTAATTTTATGTACGTTGTTGTACATGTCGTTTAAAACAAACAAACAAATCACACAACGGCACCCTTTTTTTTCCCCCTGTAAGAAAAAAAGGCTCGTGTTCGGGCCGCTCTCGTTTTCCCCGAGGAACGTCTCACCTCGCTCGGCATCGCGTTTTGCACACTGTTACTCATTCCACAGCAAAATCTGCAAAGGCAAACACGTTTAGGTCTTCAGTTTTACACCGGCGCTACGAAGATGCCGTCAATACATTCACTTATATATAAATTAATTTTTTTTTTTTTTTACGAATTTGCCCTTACTTTTAATTATGTAATATATGTCCTCATCCAAGCGCATGTACCATCAGCAGCAGCACTTTCTAATACACTGAGAGAGACGTAGTGAAGGGGACGGAGTTCTATCTGATTTAAATAGGAACGAAAGCGACTCGGATACGTCCTCCTTTATACACTGATCATCGCTGAAAGAAATTGTATTGCTAATCGTCCAGTCGTGGAACTGGGAATTTTTTTTTTTTCTTTCCGAAACCCAAGACAACAAGCACAAAACATTTCACCCTGTTCAGGAACAGGCTGAAACAATGTATTGAACTGTGTGTTATTAAAATAGGTTTTCTATACTTACATTCAAGTGTTTGATTAATGAGAATGTATGATGTGTTATTGCTATTACAAATCCTTCAGTTCATATTTCATGTCAAAGTTGTTTTATTTTTTTTTCCTTTGTCCGAACGAGCTCCACTCCGATTTCGGAGCGTCGACTGTGGGGTTTAGTGCGATCAGGCACTGATATTGAGGAGGTCCAGGCTTCAGTCAGTGTTCCAGTTCAACCTGCAGTGGGTTTGTGGAGTTGAGGGTTTTCTGTGCCACTCTTTCAATTTCTTGTATGTACATAAAATGTGTTTTAAATGACAGAAACGTTAGTTACATCCTGCCTAGGTGCCTTGGGGGTGGGAATCTTGTGGAAACCTGGTGATTTGCATTCACACTATAATCCGTATCTCGTTCCACTGGGCCTCGATTATCAACCTGGAAATTATTCACTCTTCATGATAATGCATTTCCCTCCAAAATACTGTGAGCAAAATGTAATCATCCACTACTTTCAATGTCTTAAAAGAAAGCGAATGAGCTGTTTCTAGATGTCAGCGGGTATTAGACCCATCTAGATACTACTGATGGGAAAAAAGATACAAACATGAGCCAAAGAAACGGTGGTCCGCTTTTCCGCTTGTGAAATGTCACCTTAAAAAAAAAAAAAATCTATTTTTTAAATCCATATGGTGTTTCTGCCCCCCAAATCAGAAAGAAGGTACAAGACTCCATCCATTTTCAAAAAAGGCACATCCGGTCAGTTTAAAAGAGAAAGATGATGTGTTGCAGTTTTTCGCAATGGCAGCAGAGGGCGCCAAAAAACTCTTTAGCTATATTGGCCACGTAGCTCCAGCGCAAAACTGAAAACGTGACCTTTTTTCTTTTCTTTTTTTTTTTTTTTTTTTAACCTTACTAAACTGTTCCTTAAACATATGAGCCACTGAATTTTGAATACGTTATTGCCATTATGTTGAGGGTGTAATGTGACTGCACATATAAAGAGCTGAAGTGAAAATCTTTAATCATGTTACGTATTTAATCGCTGGTTTTCTTCCCACTTCATGCAGGCTGATGTGGTGTGAAACTCTGCGTTTTCTTATAATAATAAACCTGATTCCTAGCTTTAGTAAAACTTCACTGCAGAGCGAGTCTTAGCCGGTAGAGTCTCTCTTTCTCTCTCACGCCAAGCTTCTTTAAACTGGAGCTCCATGTCCTCATGATGTGGACGAAAAAAGAAAATACTCAAATATATGCTTTGAATGAATGTTGGGGAATCAAATATCCAAAATGGGAAATGTGATATGAAATTTTAATGGGAAAAAAAAATCCAATAACCTTCATAATGATATCAGCAATACTGAAAAGTGTGTGAGCTGAGATCAGTTCAGTGAGCACTATACTCTTAATATGTTCAAGAAAAAAATTTAAATAAAAGAAGGTATTTCTGGAATTTGAATTGTTTGGTTGGTGAAGTTCCAGTGGAATTGTTTCAAAGGTGTTAATAAATCCGACAAAATAACGTGTCGCGTCCTACATATCAACTTCAACGTTGACTTTCTGATGCATTATTTAGTTTTACTAGTTTCTGAGTTTGATGCATTTTTTTTGTGTGTATCCAATCTGTTACCACAAAGCTGAAGGCACACAATTGTTTAGGATGTTTCTGGATCCATCAAATTTTCCTTTTAAAAAGAACACACAAATCCTATGGTCAGGTGTGTAAAAACCAACACCAGGGCTGTGGACAAGCTGCTACCAGGTCACAAGAACAATCTGGGGAAAATGTCTTATAGATACAATGCTGTTTTTTTTTTGTTTTTTGTCGATTTTGCCTATTAAAGAGCCGCCATCCAAATCTACATACAGTCCAAATTCAGAAAACATCATTTCCACACTGCAGCAGTTTTAATTATAACTTTGAGGAAAAAAGGAAAGACGCCTTTCAGTTTAATTCAATTTGGTAGTAAATTATAAATTCTACAACAAATAAAGCAGTTTCTCTTTATTACATATAAATTGTTGAATAAAATCATGCATGTTCTTATGCAATGCAAATAAACACTTAACAATGATCAGTTAAAAGTGTACTACAAGGAAGCAAAATATCAGTTTGTGCTGAAAGAGCATCTTTTTATCCTCTATTAAGCTACAACATTGCAATCCAATTTGCTTAATAAAACATTTTGATGTGATTAATATTGTGGCTTGTTGGAAAACAATTGTGCAGTATTTTATTGGCAAAAGTAGAATTTTTCACAAAAAAAGTTCAAAGCAAAACAGTGTACTGAAAAATTATCTGGTAAAATATTGAGTAAATATTAAGAGAATCCACAAAAATGCACAATATGTAAGAAATATGAGACAAGCCACAAATTAATATTAACTGTTATATAAACACACAATCTCGAGTTACTTTAAAAAAAAAAGTATATTAATAGTTTATAGCTGAAAGGTCCGTGTCTCACTAGTGAGTCTGTATAATCAAATTAAATTAAATAAAATTAATCATATTAATATGAACCTGTCGCTCATGTTACAGTCTGAATCCACACTTTCTGACAATCAGATGTGAGAATTCCACTACTCTGCAGCACAATATGAAATAGACTTGCGTCGTCTTTTACTAAATAAATCATGAATATAGTGTAATTTTTTCGGGATTTTTGTAATTCAGGATTTTAGATCTTGGTTTGTTTTAAATGTTAAAACCAACAATGTAGGATCGGTTTGAAAAACATTTGAGTTTATCAGGACTTCAAATTATTGACACTTAAATTCATTTGAGTAAATATAGTGCAAAAAACATAGGGTTCGTTTTGAGTTTTATTTTTGAATTTAATTTGATTTTTGGTAGTTTTTCTTTTTTTCACTGCACATTCATCTGCAGAAATCCTGGGGTTTTCTTTCTGTATTAATGGATTAATGGATGCCATATGGTGTTTCTGCCCCCCCAATCAGAAAGAGGGTACAAGACTCCATCCATTTCTTTTTTAAAGGGCACATCTGGTCAGTTTAGAAGAGAAAGATGATGTGTTGCAGTTTGTCTCAATGGCAGCAGAGGGCGCCAAAAACTCTATAGAGAAACATAGGGTTTCGTTTTGAGTTTTATTTTTGAATTTAACTTTGATTTTAGGTAGGTTTTTTTTTTTTTTTTTACTGTTTCCTTTTGTATTAAATGGATATACGTGATGCTGATGCTCTCCATTAGGTATCTGGTGTGTAAATGTTTGATTTGATGTGGATTGGGAATGTTGAAGACCTGAAAGGCTTGATTGAGAATAAATAAAATGTTTGGTGTTTTTTATATATATATATATTTTATGTCATTGAGTTTCAGATATGTAATCAACAGCAAACACTTTGATAAATAACAATAATGTATTTGTATAAAAGGTAGAACCGATTGACAACAGCTACAACCACAACAAGCTACAAACAAAACAAAACAATGTTAATTGGAGATGATTGTGTTTATTACAACTCAAAAATACTAATAAACAGGGCCACTTCATAATCAAATCATAAGCAAACACTAAATTAATTATATTACTGAAATTCTATTTAGCGCTTAACTGATAGTTAAAGTTTTTGGTAATAATCATGCGATCTATAAGTAGCACACAGCAGTAACAGAAAACATTAACATATATAATGTAATCCATTTTACGGAGTGGACGAACCTGGATGACCAGAAGGTGGCGATATTTGCCATTGCTGCTACTGTAGTTTAATTATTTCCACATGAATAGAATCTAAAGTTAAAGAAAAATATTACTATATAGTAACTTACTGTGGCTTTTTTTTTTTTTTTGGACACCAGGTGGGTTTGTCAGAAAGTTTGGGCAAGGATGGATGTGGCCTGCACTGTGGCCAAGTTTCTCTGTCAAATGTTTTCCCCCCCAAATTTATAAGTACAACTGCCAATTGGTGTAACGGTGGAATTTTTGGTTATTTTTCTTACACGTAGTTTAATTGTTCTTCCTCTGCGAATCCACTTTGGGCAGTTTCTTGAATAAACTGTATCTCTTCAGGTTTAGCGGCAGGTAAAATGGCGAGCAACTCTTTTTCAATCTTCTCCAGTCTTGAATCGGTCTTCCTATAAAACTCTTCCTTATTCTTGAGCACAAGTTTTTTGATGGCTTTCTGAGCCATGTCACAGGACTTCCTTAACTGCACATGCATTTGCAGAAACTGTGGACTTTGCGGATCAGCAGACATAAGTGTCCCCAGAGTGCTGACGCTATCCATTAGATATCTGGTGGACACGTCGGTATAGGTGCTCGAGATCATGTGGACCAGGCTGGCGATGTTAGTGGCCTGAAAGGCTTGATTGTAGAGCATGTCTTTACAGAAAAGCTTCCCATCATAGGAATGTCTGTGTGATGTCTCAGCTGTGGTGGCAAAATCATTGAGAGTCAGGTTTAGGCTGTTTTTCACAATGTTTGACACCATCTGAAAAAACTGCACCATCTTCTCCCACTGTTTCTTCACTTTTCCCATGGCATCCAGACCTTTGACCAGCATTTGAATGGTAGTGTTGAAGTCGATCTCTTTGACCTGACAGTTCCTCAAAGTGACCAGGATCTCATTCAGCTCCTTCTGGTTCCTCTCCATGCTCTCCACATTCTTGTCATATAGCTCTCTGGACTTGTTCATTTGAGCACGAGTTTCTTCGATGCGGAACCGGGCGTTCTTTGAGGCCTTTTGTGAAGCGGTCATCCTCCCCATTTTACTTTCTTCTTTAAACATCATTGGGGGTTTGGGAGTCAGGGGAGGGGACTTTGTCACATCTTTGCTTTTGCTGTCAAATCTGTAAGCTGATTCGGTTAATTCTTTGATTCTTTCGATTAACTCTGAAGTTTTGGCTTTATCACATTTCCCATCTGGTGCATATTTTGCTAGTTCTTTACAGATCATAATGCCCTCTTTGCATATATTTTTGGCATGTTCCCTTGGTTGGCATCTTGGGAGTTTTTCCAAATTTTTCATAATTCTTTCAAACTGCATTGCGGGAAATTCTGTTAGTGCAGCATTGTTCTTTTGATCATACAAACT
Source organism: Silurus lanzhouensis (assembly GCA_039877035.1). Lineage (NCBI taxonomy): Eukaryota > Metazoa > Chordata > Actinopteri > Siluriformes > Siluridae > Silurus > Silurus lanzhouensis. The sequence continues at coordinate 53,639 of JBCEWE010000198.1, read as the reverse complement.
GAACCAGTCGATCTTGTCCTCCTGCACAAAATGCTCGATCAGCTCTGTGCATTTCAGAATTTCGGCAGACTTGCTATAGATGTTGATTCTATCCACAGGATCAACAGAGTCTTCCCCTCTAATGTGATTCACCGTCTCAGCAATTGTTGTTGTAGCTTTGCAGGCTTGGGCTACTGGTTGAGTCATTAGCATCGTGATTCCATGAAAAACGCCTGTCATGGCGTCGGTCACGGCTCCAACAAGATCCATAGCCATCATTTCCCATCCACCAGGAAGGCTCCTCATTGCACTCTTGTAGCTTTCCTGTGCTTCCTTTAGTTCTACTTCCAAAACTTTGACTGCCTTCTTGGAACGTTCAACAGCTTCTTTTGAGGACTCCTCCCTCAGTTTATTCTCATCTAGAGTCCTCTTGACTGCATCCAGCTCTTCTCCATAAAGGTTTCTAGCTTTTAGACACACTTCCAGTAGTTCATGGATAATATTGATGACTTCTTCAAACCGTTCTTTGGTTGAATTGGCCAACTCAAGGCATCTGTCTGCAATGCCACGGATGTTCGTCAACTGGTTGGGGAGATGATCTTTGACGACCTCATTGTTGCCTTGGAACAGAATCTTAACCACAGTCATCATGTAATTTGGAACAGTTAGTGTTAGTAACCTGATCTGATCCATGTTTGTATGAGCCTCATTGAATGCCCACCAACCAGAGTTACACACTTGCATGAGGCAGGCACAGAATGAATCTGGGTATTTGATATACTTGTAGCCTTCCTTGGGTGGGTTTTTGTTGATGGAGAAATCAGTTTTGGAAGATAAAAAGGCCAGTTCTGCCATTATGGCAATAGAGAATGGTGCAGGAGATAAGTAATCCTCCCAGTTGGCATAGGGTTGCATTATCAGCTGATTCTGGTTTCTCATCTGCTCTGCTGTAGTCAGGCTTTGATTTACCTCTGCAATTTGGGAATCCATTTCCTCTTTGTTCCTGATAAAGAATAGAAGATTCGTTTTAGATAAATTGTGGACAAATTAAAGGAAGAAAACAGCTTTAAGTGTAGCAGTATGGTGTTTGCGCTACACAAGATACCAGAACATCTCTAGAAATCCTCCAGAAGGATCAAAATTTGCTCAACACTGCCAGAGCTAAACATTTCTCTCTTTTCAGACCCGGACACACAATTTTTTTTTTTATAAAATGGCAGATTGTAGATGCTAAACTGCAGTTCATTGCTGTGTACCTGTATTTTGCAATGACAAAGATCTATCTATCTATCTATCTATCTATCTATCTATCTGGTTTGACACTCAGAAGTGCTGTGTGACTTACTTGGCATTTAGACACGTAGAGCATTAACAAAGATATATCATTTATCTCTCAAATTAAACATATACACTCAAAAAAGAAAATAGATTTATAAATTATATTTAATATATATTAGTCTGACACTGTTCAAAAATCTTAGATTAAAAAGAACATTGGAAGAAAGCGTGACAGACACATGGATCAAAAAGGAAAGGTAGAAATATATATGAATAAGGTGATACAGGTAGAAAATCAGATGGGATAAGAGACTTGATAGTGGAAATATGAAAGATGTGAGTAAATGAGAGTGAGATGTAAATCGAAATTCTAATAAATAAAATAATTAAATAAGTGCAATGTATGTAGCTTTGAGATTAAAAGAGACCGTTTCTGGTTTGTTTTATTAAAGAATTAAACAAACTTGTAGAAAGGAATATTCAAGTGGGTTTTCTGGCTCTAAAACCCCCCCCCCAAACAAAGCCATTCAATTCCATCACACACAATCCCATCTATATTGCCTTCTCAACTTAATCACAATACGCTTCCTCTAGAATAAAATGCAAAACATTTGGTAATTTTCCGTGCTGTGTGAAGATGAACATCTACGTGACGAGTACAACGTTCATTCTAACCACATGCAGTTAAAACCAGGTCTTCTCAGCTACAGAGGTGAAGAAAGAGAGAAGTGTAAAGAAAAACTTGGTGGGAAAATGAGTTGTGGTACAACACACACATTTCATGAAACTGTTCTATAGGTCTGTTTAACATTCTTATCTACTTCCTCTGACCCTCACTTGGTCTGGGTGTGTTTTTTCCCCTCACATCTATGCATAATGTCTATATAAGCTTGCTAGGTAAAAAGCGTTAGATGGATTCTGATACAGTTTGGAGTGAGTCTGGTCTGCCTCTGAGTCCTTTTATTCTTAATAATAATGAAGTTAAGAATAAATATTATTTCTTACAATTCACATTCAAAGCATTCACAATTCAAATCTCAAATTTCTATTGAATCCTGCAGCCCAAAATACAACATTCAGTTCCTCATAAGTGCAATAAATATAAAAGAAATCTGCTTTTTGCTTTACCTTGATATCCTGATTGATTTAACAAAGTATGGACGAGCTTTTGTGCCAGCTGTAAGTCAGAGGGTCTGGATCTGTTTGCCTCCTCCCTCTGGGTCTTTCTCTATTTATATGCTTCCTCTCTCTAGAGTATCTGCTCCACCTCCAGAAAAAAATCCCCACTATTCAAGCTGCAACACAGAAGTTTAATCAGAGTTCATAAACAAATCTGTTGACACAGAATTCAGCCAACACGAAGCAGAGTAACAGCATCAGAAAGAGGTAAGCGGCCATGTGTGTATGTACAATGTGTGTTCTTAATTATAATCATTATATAATCATCACATAAATCTGATTGTAGTAGAGCAAGTGGGTCTGGGTAAGGAAAACTCCCAGGACAGACACACACACACACACACACACGCACGCACGCACGCATGCATGTGAGTCTCAGGATCTCTTCCAGCGCCCTTCTCTCGCTCATTTTATATTTTTCCTCCGCTGACTGCAAGAGAGAACAGTCATTAGGATAAAGTTTCTCAGGTGTGTCATTCTTACCGCTTTTCTCCCCCCATTCACAAACCGGCGCTCAGCCACGCGCCGCTGCCACACTGATGAATAGCAGGAAATAAACTATGGACAATCCTATGAATTAGGATTGCTGTGGTTGTTACCAGTGTCTGTCGTTAGAGGGTGCTGGATCACAGGAGAATAAGTTGTGTTCGGAGAAAATAATGGAAGTAAAAGATGTTTGGAAAAAGCACGTGTGTGTGTCATTATTTTAATATAGGCAGCGATGTTACTTAAACTGCATCTTCTGTCAGCCTCGTGTTTCTCATGTGACTGATATTTAACTAAAATAAATGTGCACTTTCTGTTTCTAATTCAGGTTACCATGGCCCTGGCAGGTTCCTATGAGTAAGTGGGGTGTGTGTTTTCACATGACTGAATGAAACAGAAAGGATGCATCCGTCTCTGAATAAATATTTTGTCTTCTTTTTGTTGTTTTTGTAGAGTTGCGGTGAAGAACGCAGCCAAAGCTGTTATCAAGCCCCTGAAAATATGCATGTGCTCCCTCAATAGTGTTTATGAAGCCCTCATTGATGCAGATGTACACCCTGTTACTGGATACTGCTCCAACTACAGCTACATCAGGAACCAGATCGAACAGGCCTGGTGGAGTTTACAGCGCTCGGATGAAGCAGCCTCAAAGTGCTTGAGATCTCTGGATGAAAGTTTGGAGACGCTCACGCAGGACGAGGGAAAATTGGAACGGAAGAAAAATAATACAAAAGAGGATTTGGGCAACTTGAGAACGAACCAGGATTCTAATAAAGAGATGCTCAAAGAATCTCAGGGAGCTTTGAAGCAGGCAGAGAGAAACCTGAGTTCAGCAAGAAGGACAGTTGAGGAACAGGAAAAAAGGGAGCACAATGGAAAATTGGGTTTAGCAGTTGGTCTGGGTATTACTCCTATACCAATTCTTGGATGGGTTTTTGGTAAGAATTCTAATCATATATTCAAAAATTAAGAAAAAGTAAATGATAATAATAAAAATCACACACAAATATATCAGTGCTGTGAATTTGCCCCCTGCTGATTTCCTCTATTTTTGCATATTTGATGTTTGTCTGGTTCTTATACTAAGACAAAAAATCATTAAAGATAATTTATTGAAGATGGAACTCCTTAAAATGAATAACTTTAGCAGCAACTACTGCAACCAAACACTTCTGATGACAGGAGATTCGTCTGTAAAGGAGCATGGCACTTTCTGTTGACTATTTATGTTCATGCTGACAGTATCTCAGGGTTCAGATGGAGTTCAGGTCAGGGCTTTTACTAGGCCACTTCAAATTATGAATTATGTCTTTTTACCCCATTCTGAAGTGGACTTGATTTACTACTTAAGATTGTTGTTTTGTTGCCCAGCCCAGATCCACTTGAAAGTTCTTCCTCAGGATTTTCCACTATTAGAATTAATCCCTCATTTTTAGATGTTGTCCTTAAGGAGATTTGCGAAGATTCATTTATCCACAAGGGTGTTAGTAAAGTCAGGTACTGATTGTAGGTGAGAAGGTGAGGAGGTCTGGGGTGCAGTCAGTGTTCGCTTTCATCCCAAAGGTGTTCATTAGGGTTTAATTTCAAGGCTTTCACTCCAAACGATGTAAAGCATATCTTCCTGGAGATGACTTTGTGCACAGGGGTATTGTCATGCTGGAACAGGTTTTGGTCTCCTAGTTCAAATCAAAGGGGAATTTTATGCTAGCACATCCAGAGACATCCTGAAAATCCAGGTGTCCCAGTTTTTTTGTCCATGTAGTGTATATGTATAAATGTATGTGTGTGTTTTGTCAAAGCACCAACCAATTGGCTGATTATAAACATTTTCTCTACAGGTCCTGCGATGGTCATTGCTAGCGCAATAGAAATTTCGGAAGCATCAAAAGCTATCGAAATAGCTGAAGAGGAGGTGGAAAAGTTCCGTAATCAAGCAGAAAAATATGAAGATAAAGTGAGCAACTACAGGTCCAAGATTTCACAGACCAACGATTCTATCACCCAGATTGATTATAAGCTGGATCAGATCCGCAAAGAGGTCAAAGTGATGAAAAGACAGAGGTGGGGAATCGCTGAGTTGCAGAGGAAGGTCAGGAGCGCCGTCCACCTTCTGAGAGTCCTCAGTGGGAAGGTCAACGTGATGGAACAACAGTCTCGCATGTTTATCCTACATCAACCGGTCGTGATGGTGATGGAGGAGGTCTTGAAGTCGACAAGAGAAATCGTGGGTAACGAGCTCCTCTGTAACGCGGGCGTGTTAAGCATTATTGAGAAAATGAGGGTAAACAACCAACGTCTGAGAGCCGTCTGTGCTTCACAAAATACTGATAACGATATGATGCAATACTTCTAACAGTAAATAAATACGTTCACTCAGACTTCAGGAGTCAATAAAAACATGTAAATAATAAAGAATTCTGTAGTAGTGTGATTTGAGCTTTGTAGAAGTTGCATTCTTGTGTGGAACAAAAAACCTTAGGAGAATGATCCATGATCTTTCTGTGTTTGGTGTGGGTATGTGTGTGGGTGTGGGTGCGGGTGTGTGGGTGTGGTTTCTGTAATCAATAAAAACCTCATAATGCTTCAGCATGTTGTCACAGAAATTTTGTTTCATTTCACACACTGCACAAACCTGGATGGAAAATGGAATAAAAATTAGATAGGAAAAGAAATAAAATGTCAAATAAACACAAAAATAAAGAAAAAAATAATATGTGAGGGATAATCCATGGCTAGGTGTGTCTTATACGATTTTAATGCAGGATGTGGAGGTGATTAACCACCCGACATGGAGCAATAAAATCAAACTGTCTTAACGGATCACTTTCATGAGTTATTTTTTATATGGCTTGTTAGATCTAGAATTTGGCTTCTCTAAATACTACACAGAAACGTAGTGGTGGTGCCATAAGATTACATTTATTTTTCTTTTTTTAAATCTTCGCCAATTCAATCAGTTCATATTTCAGTATCGAATTGTGAAGTTCACCAAATAAGTTAACAACATGCAAAAATCCTATATTTCGCTCAGTAAGGACATTAGGGAATGTTTACAATAGTTATTTCACTTTCACAAATCACAATTTCACAAGGCAGAGCATTAATACAGAATGCTGATTAAATAAAGTGCAAACTTCCTGTATGTTTAAACTCACATCTTCCTTCCAGCCAATCACAATCCAGTAACCAGTCTGACCAAAGTATTCAATAGAATTGACAGAATTCACATGTACAACAAGGTTAAAACCGTATCATTAATTCTGAATACTCCTACTTACGTGCAACTGTGTGCCAATACATACTTATTCAATGGTTCATGCCATTTTAGAAAGTTAAAATTACTTTGGACCACCCTACATTATTCTACAATATTCCTAATATTCCCCTGTTCCTAAAGTTCTCCTGTAACACTTATTATTTTGGCCCTGAGTAAAAATTCCAAAGAGAAAGTCCCCTCTTAATTCACTTTAAGGAAGAGATAAAGAGTGAGGGGGTTTTTGGAAAGCGAAACTATGTAGCTTCCACTGATCCAGTTTCAGCCAGATCACATGCATCACATCAGCCTGTATACACGTACAACCAATGACAATAAGGTTTGCTTCAATTCAGCATAATTATTAGCAGTTTCTTACATTCTTAAATATTGTATCATGCCATGATTTAAGTCACAGAGATTACACTTTTTCTTCATTCTGATCTTCACCATGAACAGTAACTGAAGCTCTTGATTTGTAGCTGTTGATGTTGCTTGATTACATTTCCCACATTTTTGGCAGATGCCCTTATACAAAGCAATTTTTTGACTTATATAACTGAACTGTTAAGCATTTAGCTTAAAGGCTAAGATGCAGCAGCCAATCAGGATCAAGTATTCAGACTGAACATTGTATAACATTGTCAGTATAACTTATTTCGAATACTGTTAATCATGTGAGATGTATGCAATTATTTGTAAAATCTATGTTTGTGTACAAAAAAAAAGGTTGGTGGAAGGGTGCAATAAATTCAAGGTCTAGTCTTGGTTGAGGTCCAAAATGAGCTATGAGAAAAATCTCCACCTCGTCCACTTTGTTTTGAAATCGCGTTCCTGACTGCAGCAGGGAGGAATTTGAATGGAGGTCATACTTAACTATTTTCCACTATTTGTTCCAGCAGTGTTTGCTGTAGACAGGAAGCACAATCATTTATTCAAGTCTATTTAAACATAGAATATCAACACAGTATTACAAATATTACAACAGACAAAGTTGATAAACATTTGAGGACTCAAGACAGCACATAACAATTTTCTAGGATGCTTCTGGGTCCATCATATTTTCCTTTTAAAAAAAAGACACAAATCCTATGGTCAGGTGTGTAAAAACCTTTTTATTAATTGTACAATTATATCAGAAATAATAAATGTGTCTTTTTACATCTCAGGTTGATTCATAGAACCTCTGTATACGTTCCGTCTTGTGAATTTCCAAATCCGTGACTATACTGATCAGTGATCAGAGAGTTTTCCAGTATAACTAAAGCCCAGACGTCTGAGTATTTATTATATACGTGTTGTCGTAATTGTTTTGTGTAATAACATTGCTGATTTTGACGGTGAGGTATTTACTCAGACGTCCCCAATCAGTGGGTCGCAACCCAACACCAGGCTGTGGACGAGTTGCTACCAGGTCACAAGAACATTCTGGGGAAAATGTCTTATAGATACAATGCTGGTTATTTATTGTCAATTTTGCCTATTAAAGAGCCGCCATCCAAATCTACACACAGTCCAAATTCAGAAAACATCATTTCATATGTATACATACTGTGTATATAGGTGTATGTGTGTGTCTATAAATATATATATATATATATATATATATATATATATATATATATATATATTTAAATAAAATATACACATAAATGAACAGAAATTCAGTTTAATTCAATTTAAATATGTAGTAAATTATAAATTCTACAACAAATAAAGCAGTTTATCTTTATTACATATAAATTGTTGAGAACAAAATATGCATGTTTTTATGCCTTGCAAACAAACACTTAACAATGATCAGTTAAAAGTGTACTACAAGGAAGCAAAATATCAGTTTGTGCTGAAAGAGCATCTTTTTATCCTCTATTAATCTACAACATTGCAATCCAATTTGCTTAATAAAACATTTTGATGTGATTAATATTGTGGCTTGTTGGAAAACAATTGTGCAGTATTTTATTGGCAAAAGTGGAAATTTTCACAAAAAAAGGTTAAAGCAAAACAATGTACTGAAAAATTATATGGTAAAATGTTGAGTAAATATTAAGAGAATCCACAAAAATGCACAATATGTAAGAAATATGAGACAAGCCACAAATTAATATGAACTATTATATAAACACACAATCTCGAGTGTTACATTAATCGTCTTTTACTAAATGAATCATGAATATAGTGTAATTGTTCTTCGGGATTGGTGTAATTCAGGATTTCAGATCTGCGTTTGTTTTAAATTTTAAAACCAACAATGTAGGATTTGCTTGAAAAACATTTTATAAGTTTATCAGGACTTTAAATTATTGACACTTAAATTCATCGGAGTAAATATAGTGCAAAAAACATAGGGTTTTGTTTTGAGTTTTATTTTTAAATTTAAGTTTTATTTTTTGTAGTTTTTCTTTTTTCTTTTTTTTTTTTTACTGCACATTCATTTGCAGAATCATGGGGTTTCTTTCTGTATTAATGGACATAAGTGATGCTTGGAAAAAAAAATCTTATTTTGAATACATATGGTGTTTCTGCCCCCAATCAGAAAGAAGGTACTAGACTTCATCCATTTTTTTAAAAGGGCACATCTGGTCAGTTTAGAAAAGAAAGATGATGTGTTGCAGTTCGTCTCAATGGCAGAAGAGGGCGCCAAAAACTATATTAGCCTCGTAGCTCCAGCGCAAAACTGAAGACGTGACCTTTTTTTTTTTTTCTTACCTTACTAAACTGTTCCTTAAAACACATATAAAGAGTTATTATTGACACTTAGATTCAGAGTAAATATAGTGCAAAAAAATGTAGGGTTTTGTTTTGAGTTTTATTTTTGAATTTAACTTTGATTTTAGTTTTTTTTTTTTTTTTTTAACTGCACATTCATTTGCAGAAATCCTGTATTAAATGGAAATAAGTGATGCTAATGCTCTCCAATAGGTATCTGGTGGTGACCTCTGTATAAATGCTTGAGATGATGTGGAGTGGGAATGTTGGAGACCTAAAAGGCTTTATTGAGAATAAATAAAATAGTTTCTTTTTGTATTTTGTATAATTGAGTTTCAGATATGTGATCAACAGCAAACACTTTGATAAATAAAAATAATGTATTTGTATAAAGGTAGAACCAATTGACAACAGCTACAACCACAACAAGCTACAAAAAAAACAAAATAATGTTAATTGGAGATGATTGTGTTTATTACAGCTCAAAAATAATAATAAACAGGGCCACTTCATAATTAAATAATAAGCAAACACTAAATTAATTATATTACTAAAATTCTATTTAGCTTTTAACTGATAGTTAAAGTTTTTGGTAATAATCATGCGATCTATAAGTAGCACACAGCAGTAACAGAAAACATTAACATATACAGTGGAACCCACTTATCTCGACCTCGGTTACCTCGACAACCTTATTAAGTCGACGTTTTTGAAGTGGAACCGCCAAATTCTCGCTTTATCTTAGCATTTTTTTATCGGTTATGTCGCCGAACCCTAATATCTCAAGCACAAGTGGGGAATTTGCCATTTAACATCAGTTATCTCGATCGGCACTGTGCAGCCGCAGAAGAACTCGCGAAAGTGGCGGAAAAATCAAGGTTTACAGCTGCTACAGGTGTTGTATTGTATACTGGTGAATCTCTGCTGTTAGTTACTGCACATATGCCTTTTGTTGTTAAATGTTATGCGATGAACGGGAGGCGAAAGTAGAACCGCGGCGCTGAACAGCACACGGGAGAACGTGGGATGAGCAGCAAAAGCATAGAATGAACACCGGCAGGATCGGGGGGGGAATCCGCGGTGCGCTTTGGGAAGAAAAGAGCAGCGGTTGAGAGAGTGCCGGTGGGAAGACACGTACCGGGATACACATGAGCGATAACAACGACCGCCGTGAACCAACATATACCAACAATAACGGACAGTAAGAGTGTGGAAGTTTAAATAGGAGCTGGTGATGATGATAAACGAGCACCATATGTGCGCGATTGAAGCCGGGAGCTTCAGAGAAAGCGGCCGAGAAAGCACCTGACACGCTGAAGGGGGCCGAAGGAGGCATGGCAGGTGGATTCCTGACAGATAAACATTTACTGTATGTATTTTTATAGCATGCCTTCATCAAACAAATCGCAGCAACGCTGTTGTGTAAAAAAAACCCTCCAAAAACACGTGCATGCACATTCACATTTATTAACGCACATCATGTACATAAAGAAATTTCAAGCACGTTAATATATTGCCGCCATATTGATTTTCGTTTATCTGGATCATCGGTTATCTCGATGCTTTTTGGCAAACCCCTAGGACATCGACATAACCGGGTTCCACTGTATAATGTAATCCATTTTAAGGAGTGAACGAACCTAGATGACCAGAAGGTGGCGATATTTGAAATTGCTGCTACTGTGGTTTAATTATTTCCACATTAATAAAATCTAAAGGTTTTTTAATTTATTTATTTATTTTTTTTTTAGACACCAGGTGGGTTTGTTGGAAAGTTTGGGCAAGGATGGATGTGGCCTGCACTGTGGCCAAGTTTCTTTGTCAAATGTTTCCCCCCCCAAATTCATGAGTACAATTGGCAATTGCTGTAACGATGGAATTTTTGGTTATTTTTCTTACACGTAGTTTAATTGTTCTTCCTCTGTGAATCCACTTTGGGCAGTTTCTTGAATAAACTGTATCTCTTCAGGTTTAGCGGCCGGTAAAATGGCGAGCAACTCTTTTTCAATCTTCTTCAGTCTTGAATCGGTCTTATTATCAAACTCCTTCTTATTCTTGAGCACAAGTTTTTCGATGGCTTTCTGAGCCATGTCACAGGACTTCCTTAACTGCACATGCATTTGCAGAAACTGTGGACTTTGCGGATCAGCAGACATAAGTGTCCCCAGAGTGCTGACGCTATCCATTAGGTATCTGGTGGACACGTCGGTATAGGTGCTCGAGATCATGTGGACCAGGCTGGCGATGTTAGTGGCCTGAAAGGCTTGATTGTAGAGCATGTCTTTACAGAAAAGCTTCCCATCATAGGAATGTCTGTTTGATGTCTCAGCTGTGGTGGCAAAATCATTGAGAGTCAGGTTTAGGCTGTTTTTCGCAATGTTTGACACCATCTGAAAAAACTGCACCATCTTCTCCCACTGTTTCTTCACTTTTCCCATGGCATCCAGACCTTTGACCAGCATTTGAATGGTAGTGTTGAAGTCGATCTCTTTGACCTGACAGTTCCTCAAAGTGACCAGGATCTCATTCAGCTCCTTCTGGTTCCTCTCCATGCTCTCCACATTCTTGTCATATAGCTCTCTGGACTTGTTCATTTGAGCACGAGTTTCTTCGATGCGGAACCGGGCGTTCTTTGAGGCCTTTTGTGAAGCGGTCATCCTCCCCATTTTACTTTCTTCTTTAAACATCATTGGGGGTTTGGGAGTCAGGGGAGGGGACTTTGTCACGTCTTTGCTTTTGCTGTCAAATCTGTAAGCTGATTCGGTTAATTCTTTGATTCTTTCGATTAACTCTGAAGTTTTGGCTTTATCACATTTCCCATCTGGTGCATATTTTGCTAGTTCTTTACAGATCATAATGCCCTCTTTGCATATATTTTTGGCATGTTCCCTTGGTTGGCATTTTGGGAGTTTATCCAAATTTTTCATAATTCTTTTAAACTGCATTGCGGGAAATTCTGTTAGTGCAGCATTGTTCTTTTGATCATACAACCTGAACCAGTCGATCTTGTCCTCCTGCACAAAATGCTCGATCAGCTCTGTGCATTTCAGAATTTCGGCAGACTTGCTATAGATGTTGATTCTATCCACAGGATCAAGAGAGTCTTCCCCTTTAATGTGATTCACCGTCTCAGCAATTATTGTTGTAGCTTTGCACGCTTGGGCTACTGGTTGAGTCATCAGCATCGTGATACCGTGAAAAACGCCTGTCATGGCGTCGGTCACGGCTCCAACAAGATCCATAGCCATCATTTCCCATCCACCAGGAAGGCTCCTCATTGCACTCTTGTAGCTTTCCTGTGCTTCTTTCAGTTCTTCTTCCAAAACTTTGACTGCCTTCTTGGAACGTTCAACAGCTTCTTTTGAGGACTCCTCCCTCAGTTTATTCTCATCTAGAGTCCTCTTGACTGCATCCAACTCTTCTCCATAAAGGTTTCTAGCTTTTAGACACACTTCCAGTAGTTCATGGATAATATTGATGACTTCTTCAAACCGTTCTTGGTTGAATTGGCCAACTCAAGGCATCTGTCTGCAATGCCACGGATGTTCGTCAACTGGTTGGGGAGATGATCTTTGACGACCTCATTGTTGCCTTGGAACAGAATCTTAACCACAGTCATCATGTAATTTGGAACAGTTAGTGTTAGTAACCTGATCTGATCCATGTTTGTATGAGCCTCATTGAATGCCCACCAACCAGAGTTACACACTTGCATGAGGCAGGCACAGAATGAATCTGGGTATTTGATATACTTGTAGCCTTCCTTGGGTGGGTTTTTGTTGATGGAGAAATCGGTTTTGGAAGATAAAAAGGCCAGTTCTGCCATTATGGCAATAGAGAATGGTGCAGGAGATAAGTAATCCTCCCAGTTGGCATAGGGTTGCATTATCAGCTGATTCTGGTTTCTCATCTGCTCTGCTGTAGTCAGGCTTTGATTTACCTCTGCAATTTGGGAATCCATTTTCTCTTTGTTCTTGCTAAAAAGAATAGAAGATTCGATTTAGACAAATTGTTGACAAATTAAAGGGAAGAAAACAGCTTTAAGTGTAGCAGTATTGTTTTGCACTACACAAGATACCAGAACATCTCCAGAAATCCTCCAGAAGGATCAAAATTCGATCAACACTGCCAGAGCTAAACATTTGTCTTTTTCAGACCCAAGACACACTTTTTAAAAAAATAAATAGCAGAATGTAGATGTTAAACTGCAGGTCATTGCTGTGTACCAGTATTTTGATAATGACAAAGATCTATCTATCTATCTATCTATCTATCTATCTATCTATCTATCTATCTATCTATCTATCTATCTATCTATCTATCTATCTATCTGGCTTGACACTAACAGATAAAAGTTTGAGAAGTGCTGTGTGACTTACTTGGCATTTAGACATGGAGAGCATTAACAAAGATATATCATTTATTTCTTAAATTAAACTTATATACACTCAAAATAATACATAGATTTTTAAATATATATAATAGTTTGACACTGTTCAAAATCTTAAAGATTAAAAAGAACAATAAAAGAAAGAGTGACAGACACATGGATCAAAAAGGAAAGGTAGAAATATATATAAATAAGGTAGAAAATCAGATGGAATAAGAGACTTGATCGTGGAAATATAAAAGATGTGAGTGAGCGAGAGTGATTGAGATGTAAATCAAAATTCAAATGCAATGTATGTAGCTTTAAAAATAAAATAGACCGTTTCTGGTTTGTTTTATTAACGAATTAAACAAAGTTGAAGAAAGGAAAACACAAGTGGGTATTTCTTGCACTAAAACTCCCAAAACAAATTCATTAAATTCCATTCACTCTCTATCTCATCTATATTGCCTTCTCAACATAATCACAAATACTCTATTATAAAATGCGCAACATTTCATAATTCCCGTGCTGTCTGAAGATGAACATCTACGTGACGAGTGCAACGTTCATTCTAACCACATAGGCAGTTAAAACCAGGTCTTTTTAGCTACAAAAAAAAGAAGAAAGCGACAAGTGTGAAGAAAAAGTTGGTGGCAAAATGAGTTGTGGTACAACACACAAATTTCATGAAACTGTTCTATAGGTCTGTTTAACATCCTTATCTACTTCCCCTGATCCTCACCTGGTCTGGGTGTGTTTTTTCCCTCACATCTATGCATAATGTCTATATAAGCTTGCTAGGTAAGAAGCGTTAGATGGATTCTGATTCAGTTTGGAGTGAGTCTGATCTGCCTCTGAGCTTGTAACATAAAACATTGCTCCTGGAAATTGGGCTTGGATCCCACATTGAAGTTTACCAGCAGAGAAGCACACAGATTGATAGAAATATGGAGTCCTTTTATTCTTAATAATAAATAATAATAATAATAATATAATAATAATAATAATAATAATAAAGTAAATTCACGAATAAATATACTTCAGTACAATTCATATTCAAATCATTTACAATTCAAATCTCAAATTCTATTGAATCCTGCAGCCCAAAATACAACATTCAGTTCCTCATAAGTGGAGTAAATATAAAAGATATCTGCTTTTTGCTTTACCTTTAAAACCCGATTGATTTCACAAAGTATGGTTGAGCTTTTGTGCCAGCTGTAAGTCAGAGGGTCTGGATCTGTTTGCCTCCTCCCTCTGGGTCTTTCTCTATTCATATGCTTCCTCTCTCTGGGAGTATCTGCTCCACCTCCAGAAAAAAATCCCCACCATACCAGCTGCAACACAGAAGTTTAATCAGAGTTCATGAACAAATCTGTTGACGCAGCCTTCAGAGCATCAGAAAGAGGTAAGCGGTCATATATGTATGTGTATATACAGTGCCCTCCACAATTATTGGCACCCCTGTTTAAGATGTGGTCGTGGACTTCTAAAAATTCTCCTTTTTTTTTTAAACAACATAGAACCCAAATGCAAAAAAAGAGAAAAATCCAACCTTTTATTTAAGTACATTACTTTGGTGGTAAAAAAAAAAATCATACATTTAGAAAAAAAAAAAACCCTTGAAATTATGTGTGCCACAATTATTGGCACCCCTAACAATTCCTCTGAAAAATTTAATTGTTTTTTTTTAAATATATTTTTCTGTAGTTGCTAAGGTTGGTCAGGGTATCTAAGGACTTTTAATTAGTAATTCATGATTCTCTGTTTCCCTGGGGTATAAATATGACGTGACACAGAGGCCTAATTCTCTTACCCATTTGTCAACATGGCAAAGACAAGAGAACACACTATTCAAGTAAGGCAGATGTGTGTCGACCTTCATAAGTCAGGCAATGGCTACAAGAAATAGCCACTCGCCTTAACTTGCCGGTATCTACAGTCAGAGGAATCATTAAGAAGTTTAAAACAACTGGAACAGTGACAAACAGGCTGGAAGAGGTCCAAGTTTATCTTGCCACAACGCACAGTGAGGAGGATGGTAAGAGAAGTAAAAAATTTCCCAAGCTCACCATCACAGAATTGCATCAAAGAGTGGCATCTTGGGGTCACAGAGTCTCCAAAACAACCATCAGACGCTCTCTACATGCCAACAAGCTGTTTGGGAGGCATGCAAGGAAAAAGCCTTTCTCACTAACACTCACAAAAGTAAACGTCTGGAGTTTGCTAAGCGGTACTGGGACTTCAACTGGGATCGTGTGCTTTGGTCAGATGAGACTAAGATTGAGCTTTTTGGCAACAAACACTCTAAGTGGGTCTGGCGTAAAACAAAAGATGAGTATGCCGAAAAGCACCTCATGCCCACCGTGAAGTATGGTGGAGGATCTGTGATGCTGTGGCCTGTTTCTCTTCCAAAGGCCCTGGGAACCTTGTTAGGGTGCATGGCATATGAACGCTTTGAAGTACCAGGATATTTAAATAAAAACCTGATGGCCTCTGCCAGAAAGCTGAAGATGGGTCGTCATTGGGTCTTTCAGCAGTATAATGATCCAAAACATGTGGCAAAATCTACACAAAAGTGGTTCAGCAGTCACAAACTCAAGGTCCTCCCATGGCCATCTCAGTCCCAGACCTCAACCCAATCGAAACCTGTGGGGCGAGCTAAAGAGAAGAGTGCATAAGAGAGGACCCAGGACACTGGATGATCTAGAAAGATTGTGCAAAGAAGAATGGTCAAAAATCCCTCTCTCTGTGTTCTCCAATCTTGTGAAATGTTATAGGAGGAGATTAAGTGCTGTCTTGTTGGCAAAAGGAGGTTGTACAAAGTATTAACATCAGGTGTGCCAATAATTGTGGCACACATGATTTCAAGTTTTTTTTTTTTCTAAATGTGTGATTTTTTTTACCACCAAAGTAATGTACTTAAATGAAAGATTGGATTTTTATTTTTTTTACATTTGGTTCTATGTGTTTTAAAAAAAAAGGAGAATTTTTGAAGTCCAGGACCACATCTTAAACAGGGGTGCCAATAATTGTGGAGGGCACTGTATATATAGTACAATGGTGTTCCTAATTATAATCATTATATAATCATCACATAAATCTAATTGTAGTAGAGCAAGTGGTTCTGGGAAGGAAAACTCCCAGGGCAGCACCAGTTCGGCAGGCAGCAGGCAGGCAGAGAGACAGACAGACAGACAGCCGCATGCATACATACACGTGAGTCTCAGGATCTCTTCCAGCGCCCTTCTCTCGCTTCTTTAATACTTTTCCTCCGCTCACTGCAAGAGGAACAGTCATTAGGATAAAGTTTTTCAGGTGTGTCATCTTACCGCTTTTCTTCCCCCATCCTCCCTCCATTCACAACCGGCGTTCAGCCACGCGCCGCTGCCACACTGATGAATAGCAAATATGTAATGCGTTATAAAAAAAAATAGGTCATCAGAAAATGTGCTCTCTTATGGCAAGTGCAGTGGTTTATAGGAAATGAACTGGATCTTCTGTTGGCCTCGTGTTTCTCATGTGACATTCATAACTGATATTTACCTAAAATAAATGTGCACTTTCTGTTTCTAATTCAGGGTACCATGGCCCCTGGCAGGTTCCTATGAGTAAGTGGGATGTGTGTTTTCACATGACTGAATGGAACAGAAAGGATGCATCCGTCTCTGAATAAAATATATTGTCCTATTTTTGTTGTTTTGTAGAGTTGCAGTGAAGAATGCAGCCAAAGCTGTTATCAAGCCCTGAAAATATGCATGTGTCCCTCAATAGTGTTTATGAAGCCCTCATTGATGCAGATGTACACCCTGTTACTGGATACTGCACCAACTACGGCTACATCAGGAACCAGATCGAACAAGCCTGGAGGAGTTTACAGCGCTCGATGAAGCAGCCTCGACGTGCTTGAGGTCTCTGGATAAAAGCTTGGAGACGCTCACGCAGGACGAGGGGAAAACTGGAACGGAAGAAAAATGATACAAAAGAGGTTTTGGGCAACTTGAGAACAAGGCAGGATTCTAATAAAGAGATGCTTAAAGAATCTCAGGGAGCTTTGAAGCAGGCAGAGAGAAACCTGAGTTCAGCAAGAAGGACAGTTGAGGAACAGGAAAAAAGGGGAAGACAATGCGAAAGTGGGTTAGCAGTTGGACTGGGTATTATCCTATACCAATTGTCGGATGGATTGTTGGTAAGAATTCTAATTATATATTTAAAGATAAGAAATAGTATATCAGTGCTGTGAAAAAAATATTTGCCCCCTCCTGATTTCCCTTTATTTTGCATATTTGATGGTTTTCTGGTTCTTATACTAAGACAAAAGATCATTAAAGAAATGAGAAAAAGATAATTTATCAAAGATGGAACACCTTAAAATGAATAACTTTAGCAGCAACTACTGCAACCAAACACTTCTGATGACAGGAGATTCGTCTGTAAAGGAGCATGGCACTTTCTGTTGACTATTTATGTTCATGCTGACAGTATCTCAGGGTTCAGATGAGTTCAGGTCAGGGCTTTAACTAGGCCACTTCAAATGATGAATTATGTCTTTTTACCCCATTCTGAAGTGGACTTGATTTACTACTTGAGATTGTTGCTTTGTTGCCCAGCCCAGATCCACTTGAAAGTTCTTCCTCAGGATTTTCCGCTAGAAGAATTAATTCCTCATTTGGCAAGTTTTTCCTTTTTCTAACAAGTTTATACAAATATTGTATAAACATGACTACATGATTGCTATGTGCTTTTAGATGTTCCTTCTTATGGAGATTTTTAGATGTTCTCCTAATGGAGATTTGCGGAGATTCATTCAGCCACAAATGTGTTAGTAAAGTATGGTACTGATTGTAGGTGAGAAGGTGAGGAGGTCTGGGGTGCAGTCAGTGATATCAGATTTTTATAGTAGTCCAATCAGGATCTTTCACTCCAAACAATGTAAAGCATATCTTCCTGGGGATGACTTTGTGCCCAGGGTATTGTCATGCTGGAACAGGTTTTGGTCTCCTAGTTTAAATCAAAGGGGAATTTTATGCTAGCACATCCAGAGACATCCTGAAATATCCAGGTGTCCCAGTATTTTTGTCCATATTGTGTATATGTATAAATGTATGTGTGTGTTTTGTCAAAGCACCAACCAATTGGCTGAATAAAAACATTTTCTCTACAGGTCCTGCGATGGTGATTGCTAGCGCAATAGAAATTTCTGAAGCGTCAAAAGCCATCGAAATAGCTGAAGAGGAGGTGGAAAAGTTCAAGAAACAAGCAGACAAATATGAAGATAAAGTGAGCAACTACAGGTCCAAGATTTCACGGACCAACGATTCTATCACCCAGATTGATTATAAGCTGGATCAGATCCGCAAAGAGGTCAAAGTGATGAAAAGACAGAGGTGGGGAATCTCTGAGTTGCAGAGGAAGGTCAGGAGCGCCGTCCACCTTCTGAGAGTCCTCAGTGGGAAGGTCAACGTGATGGAACAACAGACTCGCATGTTTATCCTACATCAACCGGTCGTGATGGTGATGGAGGAGGTCTTGAAGTCGACAAGAGAAATCGTGGGTAACGAGCTCCTCTGTAACGCGGGCGTGTTAAGCATTATTGAGAAAATGAGAGTAAACAACCAACGTCTGAGAGCCGTCTGTGCTTCACAAAATACTGATAACGATATGATGCAATACTTCTAACAGTAAATAAATACGTTCACTCAGACTTTAGGAGTCAATAAAAACATGTAAATAATAAAGAATTCTGTAGTAGTGTGATTTGGGCTTTGTTGATGTTGCATTCTTGTTTGGAACAGAAAACCTTAGGAGAATGATCCATGATCTTGTGTGTGGGTGGTGTGGGTGCGGGTGTGTGGGTGTGGTTTCTGTAATCAATAAAAACCTCATAATGCTTCAGCATGTTGTCACGGATATTTTGTTTCATTTCACACACTGCACAAACCTGGATGGAAAATGGAATAAAAATTAGATAGGACAAGAAATAAAATGTTAAATAAACAGGAAAATAAAGAAAAAAATTATATACATATGTGAGGGATAATCCATGGCTAGGTGTGTCTTATACGATTTAATTGCAGGATGTGGAGGTGATTAACCACCCGACATGGAGCAATAAAATCAAACTGACTTAACGGATCACTTTCATGAGTTATTTTTTATATGGCTTGTTAGATCTAGAATTTGGCTGCTCTAAATACTACACAGAAACGTAGTGGTGGTGCCATAAGATTACATTTATTTTTCTTTTTTTTAAATCTTCGCTAATTAAATCTTAAATTTAATTTAAACTAAAAGTCCTATATTTAGTACAGTAAGGACATTAGGGAATGTTTACAATAGTTATTTCACTATCAGAAATCACAATTTCACAAGGCAGAGCATTAATACAGAATGCTGATTAAATAAAATGCAAACATCTTCCTTCCAGCCAATCACAATCCAGTAACCAGTCTGACCAAAGTATTCAATAGAATTGACAGAATTCACATGTACAACAAGGTTAAAACCGTATCATTAATTCTAAATATTCCTACTTACGTGCAACTGTTTGCCAATACATACTTATTCAATGGTTCATGCCATTTTAGAAAGTTAAAATTACTTTGGACCACCCTACATTATTCTACAATATTCCTAATATTCCCCTGTTCCTAAAGTTCTCCTCATTATTTTGGCCCTAAGTAGAAATTCCAAAGAGAAAATCCCTCTTAATTCACTTTAAGGAAGAGATAAAGAGTGAGGGGGTTTTTGGAAAGCGAAACTATGTAGCTTCCACTGATCCAGTTTCAGCCAGATCACATGCATCACATCAGCCTGTATACACGTACAACCAATGACAATAAGGTTTGCTTCAATTCAGCATAATTATTAGCAGTTTCTTACATTCTTAAATATGGTATCATGCCATGATTTAAGTCACAGAGATTACACTTTTTCTTCATTCTGATCTTCACCATGAACAGTAACTGAACCTCTTGATTTGTATCTCTTGATGTTGCTTGATTACATTTCCTGCATTTTTGGCAGATGCCCTTATAAAGCGGAAGGGTGCAATAAATTCAAGGTCTAGTCTTGGTTGAGGTCCAAAATGAGCTATGAGAAAAATCTCCACCTCGTCCACTTTGTTTTGAAATCGCGTTCCTGACTGCAGCAGGGAGGAATTTGAATGGAGGTCATACTTAACTATTTTCCACTATTTGTTCCAGCAGTGTTTGCTGTAGACAGGAAGCACAATCATTTATTCAAGTCTATTTAAACATAGAATATCAACACAGTATTACAAATACTACAACAGACAAAGTTGATAAACATTTGAGGACTCAAGACAGCACATAACAATTTTCTAGGATGCTTCTGGGTCCATCATATTTTCCTTTTAAAAAAAAGACACAAATCCTATGGTCAGGTGTGTAAAAACCTTTTTATTAATTGTACAATTATATCAGAAATAATAAATGTGTCTTTTTACATCTCAGGTTGATTCATAGAACCTCTGTATACGTTCCGTCTTGTGAATTTCCAAATCCGCGACTATACTGATCAGTGATCAGAGAGTTTTCCAGTATAACTAAAGCCCAGACGTCTGAATATTTATTATATACGTGTTGTCGTAATTGTGTTCTCTAATAACGTTACTGATTTTGATGGTGACGTATTCACTCAGATGTCCCCAATCAGTGGGTCGTAACCCAACACCAGGCTGTGGACGAGTTGCTACCAGGTCACAAGAACATTCTGGGGAAAATGTCTTATAGATACAATGCTGGTTATTTATTGTCAATTTTGCCCATTAAAGCGCCGCCATCCAAATCTACACACAGTCCAAATTCAGAAAACATCATTTCATATGTATACATACTGTGTATATAGGTGTATGTGTGTGTCTATAAATATATATATATATATTTAAACAAAATATGCATGTTTTTATGCCTTGCAAACAAACACTTAACAATGATCAGTTAAATGAAAGTAAACTACAAGGAAGCAAAATATCAGTTTGTGCTGAAAGAGCATCTTTTTATCCTCTATTAATCTACAACATTGCAATCCAATTTGTTTAATAAAACATTTTGATGTGATTAATATTGTGGCTTGTTGGAAAACAATTGTGCAGTATTTTATTGGCAAAAGTAGAAATTTTTACAAAAAAAGTTCAAAGCAAAACAGTGTACTGAAAAATTATCTGGTAAAATGTTGAGTAAATATTAAGAGAATCCACAAAAATGCACAATATGTAAGAAATATGAGACAAGCCACAAATTAATATGAACTATTATATAAACACACAATCTCGAGTGTTACATTAATAGGGTTTCGTTTTGAGTTTTATTTTTAAAATCTTTTTTTTTTTTACTGCACATTCATTTGCAGAAATCATGGGGTTTCTTTCTGTATTAACGGACATAAGTGATGCATGGGAAAAAAAAATCTTATTTTGAATACATATGGTGTTTCTGCCCCCCAATCAGAAAGAAGGTACTAGACTCCATCCATTTTTTTAAAAGGGCACATCTGGTCAGTTTAGAAGAGAAAGATGATGTGTTGCAGTTTGTCTCAATGGCAGCAGAGGGCGCCAAAGACTCTGCCTATATTGGCCTCGTAGCTCCAGCGAATAACTGAGGACGTGACCTTTTTTCTTTTTTTCTTACCTTACTAAACTGTTCCTTAAAACATATAAGCCACTGAGTTTTGATTACATTAATACCATTATGTTAAGGGTGTTATGTGACTGCACATATAAAGAGTTATTATTGACACTTAGATTCAGAGTAAATATAGTGCAAAAAATATATAGTTTTTGTTTTGAGTTTGATTTTAGTTTTTTTTTTTTTTTTTTTTACTGCACATTCATTTGCAGAAATCCTGTATTAAATGGAAATAAGTGATGCTAATGCTCTCCAATAGGAATCTGGTGGAGACCTCTGTGTAAATGCATGAGATGATGTGAAGTGGGAATGTTGGAGACCTGAAAGGCTTTATAGAGAATAAAGAATTTTTAATTTTTTATATATTTTTTCATTCTTTTTTTTTTTAATATTTTGTATAATTGAGTTTTAGATATGTAATCAACAGCAAACACTTTGATAAATAAAAATAATGTATTTGTATAAAAGCTAGAAACAATTGACAACAGCTACAACCACAAAAAGCTACAAACAAAACAAAACAATGTTAATTGGAGAAGATTCTGTTTATTACAGCTCAAAAATACTAATAAACAGGGCCACTTCATAATCAAATCACAAGCAAACAATAAATTAATTATATTACTGAAATTCTATTTAGCGCTTAACTGATAGTTAAGGTTTTGGTAATAATCATGCGATCTATAAATAGCACACAGCAGTAACAGAAAACATTAACATCTATAATGTAATCCATTTTACGGAGTGGACGAACCTGGATGACCAGAAGGTGGCGATATTTGCCATTGCTGTTACTGTAGTTTAATTATTTCCACATAAATAGAATCTAAAGTTAAAGAAAAATATTACTATATAGTAACTTACTGTGGCTTTTTTTTTTTTTTTTTAGACACCAGGTGGGTTTGTTGGAAAGTTTGGGCAAGGATGGATGTGGCCTGCACTGTGGCCAAGTTTCTCTGTCAAATGTTTTCCCCCCCAAATTCATGAGTACAACTGCCAATTGGTGTAACGGTGGAATTTTTAGTTATTTTTCTTACACGTAGTTTAATTGTTCTTCCTCTGTGAATCCACTTTGGGCAGTTTCTTGAATAAACTGTATCTCTTCAGGTTTAGCGGCAGGTAAAATGGCGAGCAACTCTTTTTCAATCTTTTTCAGTCTTGAATCGGTCTTCCTATAAAACTCTTCCTTATTCTTGAGCACAAGTTTTTCGATGGCTTTCTGAGCCATGTCACAGGACTTCCTTAACTGCACATGCATTTGCAGAAACTGTGGACTTTGCGGATCAGCAGACATAAGTGTCCCCAGAGTGCTGACGCTATCCATTAGGTATCTGGTGGACACGTCGGTATAGGTGCTCGAGATCATGTGGACCAGGCTGGCGATGTTAGTGGCCTGAAAGGCTTGATTGTAGAGCATGTCTTTACAGAAAAGCTTCCCATCATAGGAATGTCTGTGTGATGTCTCAGCTGTGGTGGCAAAATCATTGAGAGTTAGGTTTAGGCTGTTTTTCACAATGTTTGACACCATCTGAAAAAACTGCACCATCTTCTCCCACTGTTTCTTCACTTTTCCCATGGCATCCAGACCTTTGACCAGCATTTGAATGGTAGTGTTGAAGTCGATCTCTTTGACTTGACAGTTCCTCAAAGTGACCAGGATCTCATTCAGCTCCTTCTGGTTCCTCTCCATGCTCTCCACATTCTTGTCATATAGCTCTCTGGACTTGTTCATTTGAGCACGAGTTTCTTCGATGCGGAACCGGGCGTTCTTTGAGGCCTTTTGTGAAGCGGTCATCCTCCCCATTTTACTTTCTTCTTTAAACATCATTGGGGGTTTGGGAGTCAGGGGAGGGGACTTTGTCACATCTTTGCTTTTGCTGTCAAATCTGTAAGCTGATTCGGTTAATTCTTTGATTCTTTCGATTAACTCTGAAGTTTTGGCTTTATCACATTTCCCATCTGGTGCATATTTTGCTAGTTCTTTACAGATCATAATGCCCTCTTTGCATATATTTTTGGCATGTTCCCTTGGTTGGCATCTTGGGAGTTTTTCCAAATTTTTCATAATTCTTTCAAACTGCATTGCGGGAAATTCTGTTAGTGCAGCATTGTTCTTTTGATCATACAAACTGAACCAGTCGATCTTGTCCTCCTGCACAAAATGCTCGATCAGCTCTGTGCATTTCAGAATTTCGGCAGACTTGCTATAGATGTTGATTCTATCCACAGGATCAACAGAGTCTTCCCCTCTAATGTGATTCACCGTCTCAGCAATTGTTGTTGTAGCTTTGCACGCTTGGGCTACTGGTTGAGTCATCAGCATCGTGATTCCATGAAAAACGCCTGTCATGGCGTCGGTCACGGCTCCAACAAGATCCATAGCCATCATTTCCCATCCACCAGGAAGGCTCCTCATTGCACTCTTGTAGCTTTCCTGTGCTTCCTTTAGTTCTACTTCCAAAACTTTGACTGCCTTCTTGGAACGTTCAACAGCTTCTTTTGAGGACTCCTCCCTCAGTTTATTCTCATCTAGAGTCCTCTTGACTGCATCCAGCTCTTCTCCATAAAGGTTTCTAGCTTTTAGACACACTTCCAGTAGTTCATGGATAATATTGATGACTTCTTCAAACCGTTCTTTGGTTGAATTGGCCAACTCAAGGCATCTGTCTGCAATGCCACGGATGTTCGTCAACTGGTTGGGGAGATGATCTTTGACGACCTCATTGTTGCCTTGGAACAGAATCTTAACCACAGTCATCATGTAATTTGGAACAGTTAGTGTTAGTAACCTGATCTGATCCATGTTTGTATGAGCCTCATTGAATGCCCACCAACCAGAGTTACACACTTGCATGAGGCAGGCACAGAATGAATCTGGGTATTTGATATACTTGTAGCCTTCCTTGGGTGGGTTTTTGTTGATGGAGAAATCAGTTTTGGAAGATAAAAAGGCCAGTTCTGCCATTATGGCAATAGAGAATGGTGCAGGAGATAAGTAATCCTCCCAGTTGGCATAGGGTTGCATTATCAGCTGATTCTGGTTTCTCATCTGCTCTGCTGTAGTCAGGCTTTGATTTACCTCTGCAATTTGGGAATCCATTTCCTCTTTGTTCCTGATAAAGAATAGAAGATTCGTTTTAGATAAATTGTGGACAAATTAAAGGAAGAAAACAGCTTTAAGTGTAGCAGTATGGTGTTTGCGCTACACAAGATACCAGAACATCTCTAGAAATCCTCCAGAAGGATCAAAATTTGCTCAACACTGCCAGAGCTAAACATTTCTCTCTTTTCAGACCCGGGACACACAATTTTTTTTTTTATAAAATGGCAGATTGTAGATGCTAAACTGCAGTTCATTGCTGTGTACCTGTATTTTGCAATGACAAAGATCTATCTATCTATCTATCTATCTATCTATCTATCTATCTGGTTTGACACTCAGAAGTGCTGTGTGACTTACTTGGCATTTAGACACGTAGAGCATTAACAAAGATATATCATTTATCTCTCAAATTAAACATATACACTCAAAAAAGAAAATAGATTTATAAATTATATTTAATATATATTAGTCTGACACTGTTCAAAAATCTTAGATTAAAAAGAACATTGGAAGAAAGCGTGACAGACACATGGATCAAAAAGGAAAGGTAGAAATATATATGAATAAGGTGATACAGGTAGAAAATCAGATGGGATAAGAGACTTGATAGTGGAAATATGAAAGATGTGAGTAAATGAGAGTGAGATGTAAATCGAAATTCTAATAAATAAAATAATTAAATAAGTGCAATGTATGTAGCTTTGAGATTAAAAGAGACCGTTTCTGGTTTGTTTTATTAAAGAATTAAACAAACTTGTAGAAAGGAATATTCAAGTGGGTTTTCTGGCTCTAAAACCCCCCCCAAAACAAAGCCATTCAATTCCATCACACACAATCCCATCTATATTGCCTTCTCAACTTAATCACAATACGCTTCCTCTAGAATAAAATGCAAAACATTTGGTAATTTTCCGTGCTGTGTGAAGATGAACATCTACGTGACGAGTACAACGTTCATTCTAACCACATGCAGTTAAAACCAGGTCTTCTCAGCTACAGAGGTGAAGAAAGAGAGAAGTGTAAAGAAAAACTTGGTGGGAAAATGAGTTGTGGTACAACACACACATTTCATGAAACTGTTCTATAGGTCTGTTTAACATTCTTATCTACTTCCTCTGACCCTCACTTGGTCTGGGTGTGTTTTTTCCCCTCACATCTATGCATAATGTCTATATAAGCTTGCTAGGTAAAAAGCGTTAGATGGATTCTGATACAGTTTGGAGTGAGTCTGGTCTGCCTCTGAGTCCTTTTATTCTTAATAATAATGAAGTTAAGAATAAATATTATTTCTTACAATTCACATTCAAAGCATTCACAATTCAAATCTCAAATTTCTATTGAATCCTGCAGCCCAAAATACAACATTCAGTTCCTCATAAGTGCAATAAATATAAAAGAAATCTGCTTTTTGCTTTACCTTGATATCCTGATTGATTTAACAAAGTATGGACGAGCTTTTGTGCCAGCTGTAAGTCAGAGGGTCTGGATCTGTTTGCCTCCTCCCTCTGGGTCTTTCTCTATTTATATGCTTCCTCTCTCTAGAGTATCTGCTCCACCTCCAGAAAAAAATCCCCACTATTCAAGCTGCAACACAGAAGTTTAATCAGAGTTCATAAACAAATCTGTTGACACAGAATTCAGCCAACACGAAGCAGAGTAACAGCATCAGAAAGAGGTAAGCGGCCATGTGTGTATGTACAATGTGTGTTCTTAATTATAATCATTATATAATCATCACATAAATCTGATTGTAGTAGAGCAAGTGGGTCTGGGTAAGGAAAACTCCCAGGACAGACACACACACACACACACGCACACACGCACGCACGCATGCATGTGAGTCTCAGGATCTCTTCCAGCGCCCTTCTCTCGCTCATTTTATATTTTTCCTCCGCTGACTGCAAGAGAGAACAGTCATTAGGATAAAGTTTCTCAGGTGTGTCATTCTTACCGCTTTTCTCCCCCCATTCACAAACCGGCGCTCAGCCACGCGCCGCTGCCACACTGATGAATAGCAAATATGTAATGTGTTTATAAAAAAAAAGAAAAAAAAAGAAAAGAAAAGGTCATCAGAAAATGTGATATCTTATGGCAAGTGCTGTGGTTTATAGGAAATAAACTATGGACAATCCTATGAATTAGGATTGCTGTGGTTGTTACCAGTGTCTGTCGTTAGAGGGTGCTGGATCACAGGAGAATAAGTTGTGTTCGGAGAAAATAATGGAAGTAAAAGATGTTTGGAAAAAGCACGTGTGTGTGTCATTATTTTAATATAGGCAGCGATGTTACTTAAACTGCATCTTCTGTCGGCCTCGTGTTTCTCATGTGACTGATATTTAACTAAAATAAATGTGCACTTTCTGTTTCTAATTCAGGTTACCATGGCCCTGGCAGGTTCCTATGAGTAAGTGGGGTGTGTGTTTTCACATGACTGAATGAAACAGAAAGGATGCATCCGTCTCTGAATAAATATTTTGTCTTCTTTTTGTTGTTTTTGTAGAGTTGCGGTGAAGAACGCAGCCAAAGCTGTTATCAAGCCCCTGAAAATATGCATGTGCTCCCTCAATAGTGTTTATGAAGCCCTCATTGATGCAGATGTACACCCTGTTACTGGATACTGCTCCAACTACAGCTACATCAGGAACCAGATCGAACAGGCCTGGTGGAGTTTACAGCGCTCGGATGAAGCAGCCTCAAAGTGCTTGAGATCTCTGGATGAAAGTTTGGAGACGCTCACGCAGGACGAGGGAAAATTGGAACGGAAGAAAAATAATACAAAAGAGGATTTGGGCAACTTGAGAACGAACCAGGATTCTAATAAAGAGATGCTTAAAGAATCTCAGGGAGCTTTGAAGCAGGCAGAGAGAAACCTGAGTTCAGCAAGAAGGACAGTTGAGGAACAGGAAAAAAGGGAGCACAATGGAAAATTGGGTTTAGCAGTTGGTCTGGGTATTACTCCTATACCAATTCTTGGATGGGTTTTTGGTAAGAATTCTAATCATATATTCAAAAATTAAGAAAAAGTAAATGATAATAATAAAAATCACACACACAAATATATCAGTGCTGTGAATTTGCCCCCTGCTGATTTCCTCTATTTTTGCATATTTGATGTTTGTCTGGTTCTTATACTAAGACAAAAAATCATTAAAGATAATTTATTGAAGATGGAACTCCTTAAAATGAATAACTTTAGCAGCAACTACTGCAACCAAACACTTCTGATGACAGGAGATTCGTCTGTAAAGGAGCATGGCACTTTCTGTTGACTATTTATGTTCATGCTGACAGTATCTCAGGGTTCAGATGGAGTTCAGGTCAGGGCTTTTACTAGGCCACTTCAAATTATGAATTATGTCTTTTTACCCCATTCTGAAGTGGACTTGATTTACTACTTAAGATTGTTGTTTTGTTGCCCAGCCCAGATCCACTTGAAAGTTCTTCCTCAGGATTTTCCACTATTAGAATTAATCCCTCATTTTTAGATGTTGTCCTTAAGGAGATTTGCGAAGATTCATTTATCCACAAGGGTGTTAGTAAAGTCAGGTACTGATTGTAGGTGAGAAGGTGAGGAGGTCTGGGGTGCAGTCAGTGTTCGCTTTCATCCCAAAGGTGTTCATTAGGGTTTAATTTCAAGGCTTTCACTCCAAACGATGTAAAGCATATCTTCCTGGAGATGACTTTGTGCACAGGGGTATTGTCATGCTGGAACAGGTTTTGGTCTCCTAGTTCAAATCAAAGGGGAATTTTATGCTAGCACATCCAGAGACATCCTGAAAATCCAGGTGTCCCAGTATTTTTGTCCATGTAGTGTATATGTATAAATGTATGTGTGTGTTTTGTCAAAGCACCAACCAATTGGCTGATTATAAACATTTTCTCTACAGGTCCTGCGATGGTCATTGCTAGCGCAATAGAAATTTCGGAAGCATCAAAAGCTATCGAAATAGCTGAAGAGGAGGTGGAAAAGTTCCGTAATCAAGCAGAAAAATATGAAGATAAAGTGAGCAACTACAGGTCCAAGATTTCACAGACCAACGATTCTATCACCCAGATTGATTATAAGCTGGATCAGATCCGCAAAGAGGTCAAAGTGATGAAAAGACAGAGGTGGGGAATCGCTGAGTTGCAGAGGAAGGTCAGGAGCGCCGTCCACCTTCTGAGAGTCCTCAGTGGGAAGGTCAACGTGATGGAACAACAGTCTCGCATGTTTATCCTACATCAACCGGTCGTGATGGTGATGGAGGAGGTCTTGAAGTCGACAAGAGAAATCGTGGGTAACGAGCTCCTCTGTAACGCGGGCGTGTTAAGCATTATTGAGAAAATGAGGGTAAACAACCAACGTCTGAGAGCCGTCTGTGCTTCACAAAATACTGATAACGATATGATGCAATACTTCTAACAGTAAATAAATACGTTCACTCAGACTTCAGGAGTCAATAAAAACATGTAAATAATAAAGAATTCTGTAGTAGTGTGATTTGAGCTTTGTAGAAGTTGCATTCTTGTGTGGAACAAAAAACCTTAGGAGAATGATCCATGATCTTTCTGTGTTTGGTGTGGGTATGTGTGTGGGTGTGGGTGCGGGTGTGTGGGTGTGGTTTCTGTAATCAATAAAAACCTCATAATGCTTCAGCATGTTGTCACAGAAATTTTGTTTCATTTCACACACTGCACAAACCTGGATGGAAAATGGAATAAAAATTAGATAGGAAAAGAAATAAAATGTCAAATAAACACAAAAATAAAGAAAAAAATAATATGTGAGGGATAATCCATGGCTAGGTGTGTCTTATACGATTTTAATGCAGGATGTGGAGGTGATTAACCACCCGACATGGAGCAATAAAATCAAACTGTCTTAACGGATCACTTTCATGAGTTATTTTTTATATGGCTTGTTAGATCTAGAATTTGGCTTCTCTAAATACTACACAGAAACGTAGTGGTGGTGCCATAAGATTACATTTATTTTTCTTTTTTTAAATCTTCGCCAATTCAATCAGTTCATATTTCAGTATCGAATTGTGAAATTCACCAAATAAGTTAACAACATGCAAAAATCCTATATTTCGCTCAGTAAGGACATTAGGGAATGTTTACAATAGTTATTTCACTTTCACAAATCACAATTTCACAAGGCAGAGCATTAATACAGAATGCTGATTAAATAAAGTGCAAACTTCCTGTATGTTTAAACTCACATCTTCCTTCCAGCCAATCACAATCCAGTAACCAGTCTGACCAAAGTATTCAATAGAATTGACAGAATTCACATGTACAACAAGGTTAAAACCGTATCATTAATTCTGAATACTCCTACTTACGTGCAACTGTGTGCCAATACATACTTATTCAATGGTTCATGCCATTTTAGAAAGTTAAAATTACTTTGGACCACCCTACATTATTCTACAATATTCCTAATATTCCCCTGTTCCTAAAGTTCTCCTGTAACACTTATTATTTTGGCCCTGAGTAAAAATTCCAAAGAGAAAGTCCCCTCTTAATTCACTTTAAGGAAGAGATAAAGAGTGAGGGGGTTTTTGGAAAGCGAAACTATGTAGCTTCCACTGATCCAGTTTCAGCCAGATCACATGCATCACATCAGCCTGTATACACGTACAACCAATGACAATAAGGTTTGCTTCAATTCAGCATAATT
Organism: Silurus lanzhouensis; assembly: GCA_039877035.1. Taxonomy (NCBI): domain Eukaryota; kingdom Metazoa; phylum Chordata; class Actinopteri; order Siluriformes; family Siluridae; genus Silurus; species Silurus lanzhouensis. Next base: position 22,967 of record JBCEWE010000198.1, on the reverse strand, counting down.
ATTAGCAGTTTCTTACATTCTTAAATATTGTATTATGCCATGATTTAAGTCACAGAGATTACACTTTTTCTTCATTCTGATCTTCACCATGAACAGTAACTGAAGCTCCTGATTTGTAGCTGTTGATGTTGCTTGATTACATTTCCCACATTTTTGGCAGATGCCCTTATACAAAGCAATTTTTTGACTTATATAACTGAACTGTTAAGCATTTAGCTTAAAGGCTAAGATGCAGCAGCCAATCAGGATCAAGTATTCAGACTGAACATTGTATAACATTGTCAGTATAACTTATTTCGAATACTGTTAATCATGTGAGATGTATGCAATTATTTGTAAAATCTATGTTTGTGTACAAAAAAAAAGGTTGGTGGAAGGGTGCAATAAATTCAAGGTCTAGTCTTGGTTGAGGTCCAAAATGAGCTATGAGAAAAATCTCCACCTCGTCCACTTTGTTTTGAAATCGCGTTCCTGACTGCAGCAGGGAGGAATTTGAATGGAGGTCATACTTAACTATTTTCCACTATTTGTTCCAGCAGTGTTTGCTGTAGACAGGAAGCACAATCATTTATTCAAGTCTATTTAAACATAGAATATCAACACAGTATTACAAATATTACAACAGACAAAGTTGATAAACATTTGAGGACTCAAGACAGCACATAACAATTTTCTAGGATGCTTCTGGGTCCATCATATTTTCCTTTTAAAAAAAAGACACAAATCCTATGGTCAGGTGTGTAAAAACCTTTTTATTAATTGTACAATTATATCAGAAATAATAAATGTGTCTTTTTACATCTCAGGTTGATTCATAGAACCTCTGTATACGTTCCGTCTTGTGAATTTCCAAATCCGTGACTATACTGATCAGTGATCAGAGAGTTTTCCAGTATAACTAAAGCCCAGACGTCTGAGTATTTATTATATACGTGTTGTCGTAATTGTTTTGTGTAATAACATTGCTGATTTTGACGGTGAGGTATTTACTCAGACGTCCCCAATCAGTGGGTCGCAACCCAACACCAGGCTGTGGACGAGTTGCTACCAGGTCACAAGAACATTCTGGGGAAAATGTCTTATAGATACAATGCTGGTTATTTATTGTCAATTTTGCCTATTAAAGAGCCGCCATCCAAATCTACACACAGTCCAAATTCAGAAAACATCATTTCATATGTATACATACTGTGTATATAGGTGTATGTGTGTGTCTATAAATATATATATATATATATATATATATATATATATATATATATATATATATATATATATATATATATATATTTAAATAAAATATACACATAAATGAACAGAAATTCAGTTTAATTCAATTTAAATATGTAGTAAATTATAAATTCTACAACAAATAAAGCAGTTTATCTTTATTACATATAAATTGTTGAGAACAAAATATGCATGTTTTTATGCCTTGCAAACAAACACTTAACAATGATCAGTTAAAAGTGTACTACAAGGAAGCAAAATATCAGTTTGTGCTGAAAGAGCATCTTTTTATCCTCTATTAATCTACAACATTGCAATCCAATTTGCTTAATAAAACATTTTGATGTGATTAATATTGTGGCTTGTTGGAAAACAATTGTGCAGTATTTTATTGGCAAAAGTGGAAATTTTCACAAAAAAAGGTTAAAGCAAAACAATGTACTGAAAAATTATATGGTAAAATGTTGAGTAAATATTAAGAGAATCCACAAAAATGCACAATATGTAAGAAATATGAGACAAGCCACAAATTAATATGAACTATTATATAAACACACAATCTCGAGTGTTACATTAATCGTCTTTTACTAAATGAATCATGAATATAGTGTAATTGTTCTTCGGGATTGGTGTAATTCAGGATTTCAGATCTGCGTTTGTTTTAAATTTTAAAACCAACAATGTAGGATTTGCTTGAAAAACATTTTATAAGTTTATCAGGACTTTAAATTATTGACACTTAAATTCATCGGAGTAAATATAGTGCAAAAAACATAGGGTTTTGTTTTGAGTTTTATTTTTAAATTTAAGTTTTATTTTTTGTAGTTTTGTAGTTTTTTTTCCTTTTTTTTTTTAACTGCACATTCATTTGCAGAAATCCTGTATTAAATGGAAATAAGTGATGCTAATGCTCTCCAATAGGTATCTGGTGGTGACCTCTGTATAAATGCTTGAGATGATGTGGAGTGGGAATGTTGGAGACCTAAAAGGCTTTATTGAGAATAAATAAAATAGTTTCTTTTTGTATTTTGTATAATTGAGTTTCAGATATGTGATCAACAGCAAACACTTTGATAAATAAAAATAATGTATTTGTATAAAGGTAGAACCAATTGACAACAGCTACAACCACAACAAGCTACAAAAAAACCAAAATAATGTTAATTGGAGATGATTGTGTTTATTACAGCTCAAAAATAATAATAAACAGGGCCACTTCATAATTAAATAATAAGCAAACACTAAATTAATTATATTACTAAAATTCTATTTAGCTTTTAACTGATAGTTAAAGTTTTTGGTAATAATCATGCGATCTATAAGTAGCACACAGCAGTAACAGAAAACATTAACATATACAGTGGAACCCACTTATCTCGACCTCGGTTACCTCGACAACCTTATTAAGTCGACGTTTTTGAAGTGGAACCGCTAAATTCTCGCTTTATCTTAGCATTTTTTTATCGGTTATGTCGCCGAACCCTAATATCTCAAGCACAAGGGGGGAATTTGCCATTTAACATCAGTTATCTCGATCGGCACTGTGCAGCCGCAGAAGAACTCGCGAAAGTGGCGGAAAAATCAAGGTTTACAGCTGCTACAGGTGTTGTATTGTATACTGGTGAATCTCTGCTGTTAGTTACTGCACATATGCCTTTTGTTGTTAAATGTTATGCGATGAACGGGAGGCGAAAGTAGAACCGCGGCGCTGAACAGCACACGGGAGAACGTGGGATGAGCAGCAAAAGCATAGAATGAACACCGGCAGGATCGGGGGGGAATCCGCGGTGCGCTTTGGGAAGAAAAGAGCAGCGGTTGAGAGAGTGCCGGTGGGAAGACACGTACCGGGATACACATGAGCGATAACAACGACCGCCGTGAACCAACATATACCAACAATAACGGACAGTAAGAGTGTGGAAGTTTAAATAGGAGCTGGTGATGATGATAAACGAGCACCATATGTGCGCGATTGAAGCCGGGAGCTTCAGAGAAAGCGGCCGAGAAAGCACCTGACACGCTGAAGGGGGCCGAAGGAGGCATGGCAGGTGGATTCCTGACAGATAAACATTTACTGTATGTATTTTTATAGCATGCCTTCATCAAACAAATCGCAGCAACGCTGTTGTGTAAAAAAAACCCTCCAAAAACACGTGCATGCACATTCACATTTATTAACGCACATCATGTACATAAAGAAATTTCAAGCACGTTAATATATTGCCGCCATATTGATTTTCGTTTATCTGGATCATCGGTTATCTCGATGCTTTTTGGCAAACCCCTAGGACATCGACATAACCGGGTTCCACTGTATAATGTAATCCATTTTAAGGAGTGAACGAACCTAGATGACCAGAAGGTGGCGATATTTGAAATTGCTGCTACTGTGGTTTAATTATTTCCACATTAATAAAATCTAAAGGTTTTTTTAATTTTTTTAATTTTATTTTTTTTTAGACACCAGGTGGGTTTGTTGGAAAGTTTGGGCAAGGATGGATGTGGCCTGCACTGTGGCCAAGTTTCTTTGTCAAATGTTTTCCCCCCCAAATTCATGAGTACAATTGGCAATTGCTGTAACGATGGAATTTTTGGTTATTTTTCTTACATGTAGTTTAATTGTTCTTCCTCTGTGAATCCACTTTGGGCAGTTTCTTGAATAAACTGTATCTCTTCAGGTTTAGCGGCAGGTAAAATGGCGAGCAACTCTTTTTCAATCTTCTTCAGTCTTGAATCGGTCTTATTATCAAACTCCTTCTTATTCTTGAGCACAAGTTTTTCGATGGCTTTCTGAGCCATGTCACAGGACTTCCTTAACTGCACATGCATTTGCAGAAACTGTGGACTTTGCGGATCAGCAGACATAAGTGTCCCCAGAGTGCTGACGCTATCCATTAGGTATCTGGTGGACACGTCGGTATAGGTGCTCGAGATCATGTGGACCAGGCTGGCGATGTTAGTGGCCTGAAAGGCTTGATTGTAGAGCATGTCTTTACAGAAAAGCTTCCCATCATAGGAATGTCTGTTTGATGTCTCAGCTGTGGTGGCAAAATCATTGAGAGTCAGGTTTAGGCTGTTTTTCACAATGTTTGACACCATCTGAAAAAACTGCACCATCTTCTCCCACTGTTTCTTCACTTTTCCCATGGCATCCAGACCTTTGACCAGCATTTGAATGGTAGTGTTGAAGTCGATCTCTTTGACCTGACAGTTCCTCAAAGTGACCAGGATCTCATTCAGCTCCTTCTGGTTCCTCTCCATGCTCTCCACATTCTTGTCATATAGCTCTCTGGACTTGTTCATTTGAGCACGAGTTTCTTCGATGCGGAACCGGGCGTTCTTTGAGGCCTTTTGTGAAGCGTCATCCTCCCCATTTTACTTTCTTCTTTAAACATCATTGGGGGTCTGGGAGTCAGGGGAGGGGACTTTGTCACGTCTTTGCTTTTGCTGTCAAATCTGTAAGCTGATTCGGTTAATTCTTTGATTCTTTCGATTAACTCTGAAGTTTTGGCTTTATCACATTTCCCATCTGGTGCATATTTTGCTAGTTCTTTACAGATCATAATGCCCTCTTTGCATATATTTTTGGCATGTTCCCTTGGTTGGCATTTTGGGAGTTTATCCAAATTTTTCATAATTCTTTTAAACTGCATTGCGGGAAATTCTGTTAGTGCAGCATTGTTCTTTTGATCATACAACCTGAACCAGTCGATCTTGTCCTCCTGCACAAAATGCTCGATCAGCTCTGTGCATTTCAGAATTTCGGCAGACTTGCTATAGATGTTGATTCTATCCACAGGATCAAGAGAGTCTTCCCCTTTAATGTGATTCACCGTCTCAGCAATTATTGTTGTAGCTTTGCACGCTTGGGCTACTGGTTGAGTCATCAGCATCGTGATACCGTGAAAAACGCCTGTCATGGCGTCGGTCACGGCTCCAACAAGATCCATAGCCATCATTTCCCATCCACCAGGAAGGCTCCTCATTGCACTCTTGTAGCTTTCCTGTGCTTCTTTCAGTTCTTCTTCCAAAACTTTGACTGCCTTCTTGGAACGTTCAACAGCTTCTTTTGAGGACTCCTCCCTCAGTTTATTCTCATCTAGAGTCCTCTTGACTGCATCCAACTCTTCTCCATAAAGGTTTCTAGCTTTTAGACACACTTCCAGTAGTTCATGGATAATATTGATGACTTCTTCAAACCGTTCTTTGGTTGAATTGGCCAACTCAAGGCATCTGTCTGCAATGCCACGGATGTTCGTCAACTGGTTGGGGAGATGATCTTTGACGACCTCATTGTTGCCTTGGAACAGAATCTTAACCACAGTCATCATGTAATTTGGAACAGTTAGTGTTAGTAACCTGATCTGATCCATGTTTGTATGAGCCTCATTGAATGCCCACCAACCAGAGTTACACACTTGCATGAGGCAGGCACAGAATGAATCTGGGTATTTGATATACTTGTAGCCTTCCTTGGGTGGGTTTTTGTTGATGGAGAAATCAGTTTTGGAAGATAAAAAGGCCAGTTCTGCCATTATGGCAATAGAGAATGGTGCAGGAGATAAGTAATCCTCCCAGTTGGCATAGGGTTGCATTATCAGCTGATTCTGGTTTCTCATCTGCTCTGCTGTAGTCAGGCTTTGATTTACCTCTGCAATTTGGGAATCCATTTTCTCTTTGTTCTTGCTAAAAAGAATAGAAGATTCGATTTAGACAAATTGTTGACAAATTAAAGGGAAGAAAACAGCTTTAAGTGTAGCAGTATTGTGTTTGCACTACACAAGATACCAGAACATCTCCAGAAATCCTCCAGAAGGATCAAAATTCGATCAACACTGCCAGAGCCAAACATTTGTCTTTTTTCAGACCCAAGACACACTTTTAAAAAAAATAAAATAGCAGATTGTAGATGTTAAACTGCAGGTCATTGCTGTGTACCAGTATTTTGATAATGACAAAGATCTATCTATCTATCTATCTATCTATCTATCTATCTATCTATCTATCTATCTATCTATCTATCTATCTATCTATCTGGCTTGACACTAACAGATAAAAGTTTTGAGAAGTGCTGTGTGACTTACTTGGCATTTAGACATGGAGAGCATTAACAAAGATATATCATTTATTTCTTAAATTAAACTTATATACACTCAAAATAATACATAGATTTTTAAATATATATAATAGTTTGACACTGTTCAAAAATCTTAAAGATTAAAAAGAACAATAAAAGAAAGAGTGACAGACACGTGGATCAAAAAGGAAAGGTAGAAATATATATAAATAAGGTAGAAAATCAGATGGAATAAGAGACTTGATCGTGGAAATATAAAAGATGTGAGTGAGCGAGAGTGATTGAGATGTAAATCAAAATTCAAATGCAATGTATGTAGCTTTAAAAATAAAATAGACCGTTTCTGGTTTGTTTTATTAACGAATTAAACAAAGTTGAAGAAAGGAAAACACAAGTGGGTATTTCTTGCACTAAAAACTCCCCAAAACAAATTCATTAAATTCCATTCACTCTCTATCTCATCTATATTGCCTTCTCAACATAATCACAAATACTCTATTATAAAATGCGCAACATTTCGTAATTTCCCGTGCTGTCTGAAGATGAACATCTACGTGACGAGTGCAACGTTCATTCTAACCACATAGGCAGTTAAAACCAGGTCTTTTTAGCTACAAAGAAAAAGAAGAAAGCGACAAGTGTGAAGAAAAAGTTGGTGGCAAAATGAGTTGTGGTACAACACACAAATTTCATGAAACTGTTCTATAGGTCTGTTTAACATCCTTATCTACTTCCCCTGATCCTCACCTGGTCTGGGTGTGTTTTTTCCCTCACATCTATGCATAATGTCTATATAAGCTTGCTAGGTAAGAAGCGTTAGATGGATTCTGATTCAGTTTGGAGTGAGTCTGATCTGCCTCTGAGCTTGTAACATAAAACATTGCTCCTGGAAATTGGGCTTGGATCCCACATTGAAGTTTTACCAGCAGAGAAGCACACAGATTGATAGAAATATGGAGTCCTTTTATTCTTAATAATAATAATAATAATAATAATAATAATAATAATAATAAAAGTAAATTCACGAATAAATATACTTCAGTACAATTCATATTCAAATCATTTACAATTCAAATCTCAAATTCTATTGAATCCTGCAGCCCAAAATACAACATTCAGTTCCTCATAAGTGGAGCAAATATAAAAGATATCTGCTTTTTGCTTTACCTTTAAAACCCGATTGATTTCACAAAGTATGGTTGAGCTTTTGTGCCAGCTGTAAGTCAGAGGGTCTGGATCTGTTTGCCTCCTCCCTCTGGGTCTTTCTCTATTTATATGCTTCCTCTCTCTGGAGTATCTGCTCCACCTCCAGAAAAAAATCCCCACCATACCAGCTGCAACACAGAAGTTTAATCAGAGTTCATGAACAAATCTGTTGACGCAGCCTTCAGAGCATCAGAAAGAGGTAAGCGGTCATATATGTATGTGTATATACAGTGCCCTCCACAATTATTGGCACCCCTGTTTAAGATGTGGTCGTGGACTTCAAAAAATTCTCCTTTTTTTTTTAAACAACATAGAACCCAAATTCAAAAAAAGAGAAAAATCCAACCTTTTATTTAAGTACATTACTTTGGTGGTAAAAAAAAAAAATCATACATTTAGAAAAAAAAAACAACTTGAAATTATGTGTGCCACAATTATTGGCACCCCTAACAATTCCTCAGAAAAATTTAATTGGTTGTTTTTTTTATATATTTTTCTGTAGTTGCTAAGGTTGGTCAGGGTATCTAAGGACTTTTAATTAGTAATTCATGATTCTCTGTTTCCCTGGGGTATAAATATGACGTGACACAGAGGCCTAATTCTCTTACCCATTTGTCAACATGGCAAAGACAAGAGAACACACTATTCAAGTAAGGCAGATGTGTGTCGACCTTCATAAGTCAGGCAATGGCTACAAGAAAATAGCCACTCGCCTTAACTTGCCGGTATCTACAGTCAGAGGAATCATTAAGAAGTTTAAAACAACTGGAACAGTGACAAACAAGGCTGGAAGAGGTCCCAAGTTTATCTTGCCACAACGCACAGTGAGGAGGATGGTAAGAGAAGTAAAAAAATTTCCCAAGCTCACCGTCACAGAATTGCATCAAAGAGTGGCATCTTGGGGTCACAGAGTCTCCAAAACAACCATCAGACGCTCTCTACATGCCAACAAGCTGTTTGGGAGGCATGCAAGGAAAAAGCCTTTTCTCACTAACACTCACAAACATAAACGTCTGGAGTTTGCTAAGCGGTACTGGGACTTCAACTGGGATCGTGTGCTTTGGTCAGATGAGACTAAGATTGAGCTTTTTGGCAACAAACACTCTAAGTGGGTCTGGCGTAAAACAAAAGATGAGTATGCCGAAAAGCACCTCATGCCCACCGTGAAGTATGGTGGAGGATCTGTGATGCTGTGGGCCTGTTTCTCTTCCAAAGGCCCTGGGAACCTTGTTAGGGTGCATGGCATTATGAACGCTTTGAAGTACCAGGATATTTTAAATAAAAACCTGATGGCCTCTGCCAGAAAGCTGAAGATGGGTCGTCATTGGGTCTTTCAGCAGTATAATGATCCAAAACGTGGCAAAATCTACACAAAAGTGGTTCAGCAGTCACAAACTCAAGGTCCTCCCATGGCCATCTCAGTCCCCAGACCTATTACTTCTCACTTATAAAGCACTAAATGGTTTGGCTCCCATATATCTATCCAGTCTTTTAACTCGCTACAATCCGCCACGCTCCCTGAGATCTCAAAACTCTGGGCTTCTAGTAGTTCCTAGAATAGCAAAGTCCACTAAAGGTGGTAGAGCTTTTTCACATTTAGCTCCTAAACTCTGGAATAGTCTTCCTGACGGTGTTCGGGGCTCAGACACACTCACCCAGTTTAAGTGTAGATTAAAAACATATCTTTTTAGCAAAGCCTACACATAACACACATCACATCATAACCTTGTGCTCCAGAACATCTGATCACATGCACATTATCAACTTGTGCTGTTAATATCATGAACAGCAGCTACGCTAATTGCTCTCCACTGCTTCTCTTTCTCTCCCCATCCCGAGACACCCTGAGGTTTGGCCAGCTCCAGTCACCTCCCACCTCGTGATGATTACGGACCTTTGAAGAAGTAGATGCCGAACTCACAAACATCCCGAACCATCTAGAGACGTACCAGTGCCATTTGGATCCCGCTACATGTGTGGAGTTTGGCATTGGACCTCCTGGAGTGTTAAAGGCTCTGGCATGGAGAAGCTGATGCTGGATCTGTGGTGATCACAAATGCTGAGCTCATAAAACTCGGAGCTACTAACCATATAGACTGTATAAGACTGCAGAAAGAACATCACTTATAATCTTATACTCCAGTGCTCATGTTAGCTCTCACTCTCCAGTGTTCTGTATTGTTGAAAGATTTATGATCAAACTCTTGATGTCACCCAAAATGAGGATGGGTTCCCCTTTTGAGTCTGGTTCCTCTCAAGGTTTCTTCCTCATAACATCTAAGGGAGTTTTTCCTTGCCACAGTCGCCACAGCTTGCTCATCAGGGACAAATTCACACCATTCACCTTCACTGTTGATTTGTGTAAAGCTGCTTTGAGACAATGTCTGTTGTGAAAAGCGCTATACAAATAAACTTGACTTGACTTGACTTGACTCAACCCAATCGAAAACCTGTGGGGCGAGCTAAAGAGAAGAGTGCATAAGAGAGGACCCAGGACACTGGATGATCTAGAAAGATTGTGCAAAGAAGAATGGTCAAAAATCCCTCTCTCTGTGTTCTCCAATCTTGTGAAATGTTATAGGAGGAGATTAAGTGCTGTCTTGTTGGCAAAAGGAGGTTGTACAAAGTATTAACATCAGGTGTGCCAATAATTGTGGCACACATGATTTCAAGTTTTTTTTTTTTTTCTAAATGTGTGATTTTTTTTACCACCAAAGTAATGTACTTAAATGAAAGGTTGGATTTTTATCTTTTTTTGCATTTGGGTTCTATGTTGTTTTAAAAAAAAGGAGAATTTTTTGAAGTCCAGGACCACATCTTAAACAGGGGTGCCAATAATTGTGGAGGGCACTGTATATATATGTACAATGTGTGTTCCTAATTATAATCATTATATAATCATCACATAAATCTAATTGTAGTAGAGCAAGTGGTTCTGGGGAAGGAAAACTCCCAGGGCAGCGACCAGTTCGGCCGGCAGGCAGGCAGGCAGGCAGAGAGACAGACAGACAGACAGACAGCCGCATGCATACATACACGTGAGTCTCAGGATCTCTTCCAGCGCCCTTCTCTCGCTTCTTTAATACTTTTCCTCCGCTCACTGCAAGAGGGAACAGTCATTAGGATAAAGTTTTTCAGGTGTGTCATTCTTACCGCTTTTCTTCCCCCATCCTCCCCTCCATTCACAAACCGGCGTTCAGCCACGCGCCGCTGCCACACTGATGAATAGCAAATATGTAATGCGTTATAAATAAAAAATAGGGTCATCAGAAAATGTGCTCTCTTATGGCAAGTGCAGTGGTTTATAGGAAATGAACTGGATCTTCTGTTGGCCTCGTGTTTCTCATGTGACATTCATAACTGATATTTACCTAAAATAAATGTGCACTTTCTGTTTCTAATTCAGGTTACCATGGCCCTGGCAGGTTCCTATGAGTAAGTGGGATGTGTGTTTTCACATGACTGAATGGAACAGAAAGGATGCATCCGTCTCTGAATAAATATATTGTCCTATTTTTGTTGTTTTTGTAGAGTTGCAGTGAAGAATGCAGCCAAAGCTGTTATCAAGCCCCTGAAAATATGCATGTGCTCCCTCAATAGTGTTTATGAAGCCCTCATTGATGCAGATGTACACCCTGTTACTGGATACTGCACCAACTACGGCTACATCAGGAACCAGATCGAACAAGCCTGGAGGAGTTTACAGCGCTCGGATGAAGCAGCCTCGACGTGCTTGAGGTCTCTGGATAAAAGCTTGGAGACGCTCACGCAGGACGAGGGAAAACTGGAACGGAAGAAAAATGATACAAAAGAGGTTTTGGGCAACTTGAGAACAAGGCAGGATTCTAATAAAGAGATGCTTAAAGAATCTCAGGGAGCTTTGAAGCAGGCAGAGAGAAACCTGAGTTCAGCAAGAAGGACAGTTGAGGAACAGGAAAAAAGGGAAGACAATGCGAAAGTGGGTTTAGCAGTTGGACTGGGTATTACTCCTATACCAATTGTCGGATGGATTGTTGGTAAGAATTCTAATTATATATTTAAAGATTAAGAAATAGTATATCAGTGCTGTGAAAAAAATATTTGCCCCCTCCTGATTTCTCTTTATTTTTGCATATTTGATGGTTTTCTGGTTCTTATACTAAGACAAAAGATCATTAAAGAAATGAGAAAAAAGATAATTTATCAAAGATGGAACACCTTCAAATGAATAACTTTAGCAGCAACTACTGCAACCAAACACTTCTGATGACAGGAGATTCGTCTGTAAAGGAGCATGGCACTTTCTGTTGACTATTTATGTTCATGCTGACAGTATCTCAGGGTTCAGATGGAGTTCAGGTCAGGGCTTTTACTAGGCCACTTCAAATGATGAATTATGTCTTTTTACCCCATTCTGAAGTGGACTTGATTTACTACTTGAGATTGTTGCTTTGTTGCCCAGCCCAGATCCACTTGAAAGTTCTTCCTCAGGATTTTCCGCTAGAAGAATTAATTCCTCATTTGGCAAGTTTTTCCTTTTTCTAACAAGTTTATACAAATATTTGTATAAACATGACTACATGATTGCTATGTGCTTTTTAGATGTTCCTTCTTATGGAGATTTTTAGATGTTCTCCTAATGGAGATTTGCGGAGATTCATTCAGCCACAAATGTGTTAGTAAAGTATGGTACTGATTGTAGGTGAGAAGGTGAGGAGGTCTGGGGTGCAGTCAGTGATATCAGATTTTTATAGTAGTCCAATCAGGATCTTTCACTCCAAACAATGTAAAGCATATCTTCCTGGGGATGACTTTGTGCCCAGGGGTATTGTCATGCTGGAACAGGTTTTGGTCTCCTAGTTTAAATCAAAGGGGAATTGTATGCTAGCACATCCAGAGACATCCTGAAATATCCAGGTGTCCCAGTATTTTTGTCCATATTGTGTATATGTATAAATGTATGTGTGTGTTTTGTCAAAGCACCAACCAATTGGCTGAATAAAAACATTTTCTCTACAGGTCCTGCGATGGTGATTGCTAGCGCAATAGAAATTTCTGAAGCGTCAAAAGCCATCGAAATAGCTGAAGAGGAGGTGGAAAAGTTCAAGAAACAAGCAGACAAATATGAAGATAAAGTGAGCAACTACAGGTCCAAGATTTCACGGACCAACGATTCTATCACCCAGATTGATTATAAGCTGGATCAGATCCGCAAAGAGGTCAAAGTGATGAAAAGACAGAGGTGGGGAATCTCTGAGTTGCAGAGGAAGGTCAGGAGCGCCGTCCACCTTCTGAGAGTCCTCAGTGGGAAGGTCAACGTGATGGAACAACAGACTCGCATGTTTATCCTACATCAACCGGTCGTGATGGTGATGGAGGAGGTCTTGAAGTCGACAAGAGAAATCGTGGGTAACGAGCTCCTCTGTAACGCGGGCGTGTTAAGCATTATTGAGAAAATGAGGGTAAACAACCAACGTCTGAGAGCCGTCTGTGCTTCACAAAATACTGATAACGATATGATGCAATACTTCTAACAGTAAATAAATACATTCACTCAGACTTCAGGAGTCAATAAAAACATGTAAATAATAAAGAATTCTGTAGTAGTGTGATTTGGGCTTTGTTGATGTTGCATTCTTGTTTGGAACAGAAAATGATCCATGATCTTGTGTGTGGGTGGTGTGGGTGCGGGTGTGTGGGTGTGGTTTCTGTAATCAATAAAAACCTCATAATGCTTCAGCATGTTGTCACGGATATTTTGTTTCATTTCACACACTGCACAAACCTGGATGGAAAATGGAATAAAAATTAGATAGGACAAGAAATAAAATGTTAAATAAACAGGAAAATAAAGAAAAAAATTATATACATATGTGAGGGATAATCCATGGCTAGGTGTGTCTTATACTATTTAATTGCAGGATGTGGAGGTGATTAACCACCCGACATGGAGCAATAAAATCAAACTGACTTAACGGATCACTTTCATGAGTTATTTTTTATATGGCTTGTTAGATCTAGAATTTGGCTGCTCTAAATACTACAAACATCCTGTATGTTTAAACTCACATCTTCCTTCCAGCCAATCACAATCCAGTAACCAGTCTGACCAAAGTATTCAATAGAATTGACAGAATTCACATGAACAACAAGGTTAAAACCGTATCATTAATTCTAAATATTCCTACTTACGTGCAACTGTTTGCCAATACATACTTATTCAATGGTTCATGCCATTTTAGAAAGTTACAATTGCATTGGACCACCCTACATTATTCTACAATATTCCTAATATTCCCCTGTTCCTAAAGTTCTCCTCATTATTTTGGCCCTAAGTAGAAATTCCAAAGAGAAAATCCCCTCTTAATTCACTTTAAGGAAGAGATAAAGAGTGAGGGGGTTTTTGGAAAGCGAAACTATGTAGCTTCCACTGATCCAGTTTCAGCCAGATCACATGCATCACATCAGCCTGTATACACGTACAACCAATGACAATAAGGTTTGCTTCAATTCAGCATAATTATTAGCAGTTTCTTACATTCTTAAATATGGTATCATGCCATGATTTAAGTCACAGAGATTACGCTTTTTCTTCATTCTGATCTTCACCATGAACAGTAACTGAAGCTCTTGATTTGTAGCTGTTGACGTTGCTTGATTACATTTCCTGCATTTTTGGCAGATGCCCTTATAAAGCGGAAGGGTGCAATAAATTCAAGGTCTAGTCTTGGTTGAGGTCCAAAATGAGCTATGAGAAAAATCTCCACCTCGTCCACTTTGTTTTGAAATCGCGTTCCTGACTGCAGCAGGGAGGAATTTGAATGGAGGTCATACTTAACTATTTTCCACTATTTGTTCCAGCAGTGTTTGCTGTAGACAGGAAGCACAATCATTTATTCAAGTCTATTTAAACATAGAATATCAACACAGTATTACAAATACTACAACAGACAAAGTTGATAAACATTTGAGGACTCAAGACAGCACATAACAATTTTCTAGGATGCTTCTGGGTCCATCATATTTTCCTTTTAAAAAAAAGACACAAATCCTATGGTCAGGTGTGTAAAAACCTTTTATTAATTGTACAATTATATCAGAAATAATAAATGTGTCTTTTTACATCTCAGGTTGATTCATAGAACCTCTGTATACGTTCCGTCTTGTGAATTTCCAAATCCGCGACTATACTGATCAGTGATCAGAGAGTTTTCCAGTATAACTAAAGCCCAGACGTCTGAATATTTATTATATACGTGTTGTCGTAATTGTGTTCTCTAATAACGTTACTGATTTTGATGGTGACGTATTCACTCAGATGTCCCCAATCAGTGGGTCGTAACCCAACACCAGGCTGTGGACGAGTTGCTACCAGGTCACAAGAACATTCTGGGGAAAATGTCTTATAGATACAATGCTGGTTATTTATTGTCAATTTTGCCCATTAAAGCGCCGCCATCCAAATCTACACACAGTCCAAATTCAGAAAACATCATTTCATATGTATACATACTGTGTATATAGGTGTATGTGTGTGTCTATAAATATATATATATATATTTAAACAAAATATGCATGTTTTTATGCCTTGCAAACAAACACTTAACAATGATCAGTTAAATGAAAGTAAACTACAAGGAAGCAAAATATCAGTTTGTGCTGAAAGAGCATCTTTTTATCCTCTATTAATCTACAACATTGCAATCCAATTTGTTTAATAAAACATTTTGATGTGATTAATATTGTGGCTTGTTGGAAAACAATTGTGCAGTATTTTATTGGCAAAAGTAGAAATTTTTACAAAAAAGTTCAAAGCAAAACAGTGTACTGAAAAATTATCTGGTAAAATGTTGAGTAAATATTAAGAGAATCCACAAAAATGCACAATATGTAAGAAATATGAGACAAGCCACAAATTAATATGAACTATTATATAAACACACAATCTCGAGTGTTACATTAATAGGGTTTCGTTTTGAGTTTTATTTTTAAAATCTTTTTTTTTTTTACTGCACATTCATTTGCAGAAATCATGGGGTTTCTTTCTGTATTAACGGACATAAGTGATGCATGGGAAAAAAAAATCTTATTTTGAATACATATGGTGTTTCTGCCCCCAATCAGAAAGAAGGTACTAGACTCCATCCATTTTTTTAAAAGGGCACATCTGGTCAGTTTAGAAGAGAAAGATGATGTGTTGCAGTTTGTCTCAATGGCAGCAGAGGGCGCCAAAGACTCTGCCTATATTGGCCTCGTAGCTCCAGCGAATAACTGAGGACGTGACCTTTTTTCTTTTTTCTTACCTTACTAAACTGTTCCTTAAAACATATAAGCCACTGAGTTTTGATTACATTAATACCATTATGTTAAGGGTGTTATGTGACTGCACATATAAAGAGTTATTATTGACACTTAGATTCAGAGTAAATATAGTGCAAAAAATATATAGTTTTTGTTTTGAGTTTGATTTTAGTTTTTTTTTTTTTTTTTTACTGCACATTCATTTGCAGAAATCCTGTATTAAATGGAAATAAGTGATGCTAATGCTCTCCAATAGGAATCTGGTGGAGACCTCTGTGTAAATGCATGAGATGATGTGAAGTGGGAATGTTGGAGACCTGAAAGGCTTTATAGAGAATAAAGAATTTTTAATTTTTTTATATATTTTTTCATTCTTTTTTTTTTTAATATTTTGTATAATTGAGTTTTAGATATGTAATCAACAGCAAACACTTTGATAAATAAAAATAATGTATTTGTATAAAAGCTAGAAACAATTGACAACAGCTACAACCACAAAAAGCTACAAACAAAACAAAACAATGTTAATTGGAGAAGATTCTGTTTATTACAGCTCAAAAATACTAATAAACAGGGCCACTTCATAATCAAATCACAAGCAAACAATAAATTAATTATATTACTGAAATTCTATTTAGCGCTTAACTGATAGTTAAGGTTTTGGTAATAATCATGCGATCTATAAATAGCACACAGCAGTAACAGAAAACATTAACATCTATAATGTAATCCATTTTACGGAGTGGACGAACCTGGATGACCAGAAGGTGGCGATATTTGCCATTGCTGTTACTGTAGTTTAATTATTTCCACATAAATAGAATCTAAAGTTAAAGAAAAATATTACTATATAGTAACTTACTGTGGCTTTTTTTTTTTTTTTTTAGACACCAGGTGGGTTTGTTGGAAAGTTTGGGCAAGGATGGATGTGGCCTGCACTGTGGCCAAGTTTCTCTGTCAAATGTTTTCCCCCCCAAATTCATGAGTACAACTGCCAATTGGTGTAACGGTGGAATTTTTAGTTATTTTTCTTACACGTAGTTTAATTGTTCTTCCTCTGTGAATCCACTTTGGGCAGTTTCTTGAATAAACTGTATCTCTTCAGGTTTAGCGGCAGGTAAAATGGCGAGCAACTCTTTTTCAATCTTTTTCAGTCTTGAATCGGTCTTCCTATAAAACTCTTCCTTATTCTTGAGCACAAGTTTTTCGATGGCTTTCTGAGCCATGTCACAGGACTTCCTTAACTGCACATGCATTTGCAGAAACTGTGGACTTTGCGGATCAGCAGACATAAGTGTCCCCAGAGTGCTGACGCTATCCATTAGGTATCTGGTGGACACGTCGGTATAGGTGCTCGAGATCATGTGGACCAGGCTGGCGATGTTAGTGGCCTGAAAGGCTTGATTGTAGAGCATGTCTTTACAGAAAAGCTTCCCATCATAGGAATGTCTGTGTGATGTCTCAGCTGTGGTGGCAAAATCATTGAGAGTTAGGTTTAGGCTGTTTTTCACAATGTTTGACACCATCTGAAAAAACTGCACCATCTTCTCCCACTGTTTCTTCACTTTTCCCATGGCATCCAGACCTTTGACCAGCATTTGAATGGTAGTGTTGAAGTCGATCTCTTGACTTGACAGTTTCTCAAAGTGACCAGGATCTCATTCAGCTCCTTCTGGTTCCTCTCCATGCTCTCCACATTCTTGTCATATAGCTCTCTGGACTTGTTCATTTGAGCACGAGTTTCTTCGATGCGGAACCGGGCGTTCTTTGAGGCCTTTTGTGAAGCGGTCATCCTCCCCATTTTACTTTCTTCTTTAAACATCATTGGGGGTTTGGGAGTCAGGGGAGGGACTTTGTCACGTCTTTGCTTTTGCTGTCAAATCTGTAAGCTGATTCGGTTAATTCTTTGATTCTTTCGATTAACTCTGAAGTTTTGCTTTATCACATTTCCCATCTGGTGCATATTTTGCTAGTTCTTTACAGATCATAATGCCCTCTTTGCATATATTTTTGGCATGTTCCCTTGGTTGGCATTTTGGGAGTTTATCCAAATTTTTCATAATTCTTTTAAACTGCATTGCGGGAAATTCTGTTAGTGCAGCATTGTTCTTTTGATCATACAACCTGAACCAGTCGATCTTGTCCTCCTGCACAAAATGCTCGATCAGCTCTGTGCATTTCAGAATTTCGGCAGACTTGCTATAGATGTTGATTCTATCCACAGGATCAAGAGAGTCTTCCCCTTTAATGTGATTCACCGTCTCAGCAATTATTGTTGTAGCTTTGCACGCTTGGGCTACTGGTTGAGTCATCAGCATCGTGATACCGTGAAAAACGCCTGTCATGGCGTCGTCACGGCTCCAACAAGATCCATAGCCATCATTTCCCATCCACCAGGAAGGCTCCTCATTGCACTCTTGTAGCTTTCCTGTGCTTCTTTCAGTTCTTCTTCCAAAACTTTGACTGCCTTCTTGGAACGTTCAACAGCTTCTTTGAGGACTCCTCCCTCAGTTTATTCTCATCTAGAGTCCTCTGACTGCATCCAACTCTTCTCCATAAAGGTTTCTAGCTTTTAGACACACTTCCAGTAGTTCATGGATAATATTGATGACTTCTTCAAACCGTTCTTTGGTTGAATTGGCCAACTCAAGGCATCTGTCTGCAATGCCACGGATGTTCGTCAACTGGTTGGGGAGATGATCTTTGACGACCTCATTGTTGCCTTGGAACAGAATCTTAACCACAGTCATCATGTAATTTGGAACAGTTAGTGTTAGTAGCCTGATCTGATCCATGTTTGTATGAGCCTCATTGAATGCCCACCAACCAGAGTTACACACTTGCATGAGGCAGGCACAGAATGAATCTGGGTATTTGATATACTTGTAGCCTTCCTTGGGTGGGTTTTTGTTGATGGAGAAATCAGTTTTGGAAGATAAAAGGCCAGTTCTGCCATTATGGCAATAGAGAATGGTGCAGGAGATAAGTAATCCTCCCAGTTGGCATAGGGTTGCATTATCAGCTGATTCTGGTTTCTCATCTGCTCTGCTGTAGTCAGGCTTTGATTTACCTCTGCAATTGGGAATCCATTTTCTCTTTGTTCTTGCTAAAAAGAATAGAAGATTCGATTTAGACAATTGTTGACAAATTAAAGGGAAGAAACAGCTTTAAGTGTAGCAGTATGTGTTTGCACTACACAAGATACCAGAACATCTCCAGAAATCCTCCAGAAGGATCAAAATTCGATCAACACTGCCAGAGCCAAACATTTGTCTTTTTTCAGACCCAAGACACACTTTTTAAAAAAATAAAATAGCAGAATGTAGATGTTAAACTGCAGGTCATTGCTGTGTACCAGTATTTTGATAATGACAAAGATCTATCTATCTATCTATCTATCTATCTATCTCTATCTATCTATCTATCTATCTATCTATCTATCTATCTATCTCTATCTATCTATCTATCTATCTATCTATCTGGCTGACACTAACAGATAAAAGTTTGAGAAGTGCTGTGTGACTTACTTGGCATTTAGACATGGAGAGCATTAACAAAGAATATCATTTATTTCTTAAATTAAACTTATATACACTCAAAATAATACATAGATTTTTAAATATATATAATAGTTTGACACTGTTCAAAATCTTAAAGATTAAAAAGAACAATAAAAGAAAGAGTGACAGACACATGGATCAAAAAGGAAAGGTAGAAATATATATAAATAAGGTAGAAAATCAGATGGAATAAGAGACTTGATCGTGGAAATATAAAAGATGTGAGTGAGCGAGAGTGATTGAGATGTAAATCAAAATTCAAATGCAATGTATGTAGCTTAAAAATAAAATAGACCGTTTCTGGTTTGTTTTATTAACGAATTAAACAAAGTTGAAGAAAGGAAAACACAAGTGGGTATTTCTTGCACTAAAAACTCCCCAAAACAAATTCATTAAATTCCATTCACTCTCTATCTCATCTATATTGCCTTCTCAACATAATCACAATACTCTATTATAAAATGCGCAACATTTCGTAATTTCCCGTGCTGTCTGAAGATGAACATCTACGTGACGAGTGCAACGTTCATTCTAACCACATAGGCAGTTAAAACCAGGTCTTTTTAGCTACAAAGAAAAGAAGAAAGCGACAAGTGTGAAGAAAAAGTTGGTGGCAAAATGAGTTGTGGTACAACACACAAATTTCATGAAACTGTTCTATAGGTCTGTTTAACATCCTTATCTACTTCCCCTGATCCTCACCTGGTCTGGGTGTGTTTTTCCCTCACATCTATGCATAATGTCTATATAAGCTTGCTAGGTAAGAAGCGTTAGATGGATTCTGATTCAGTTTGGAGTGAGTCTGATCTGCCTCTGAGCTTGTAACATAAAACATTGCTCCTGGAAATTGGGCTTGGATCCCACATTGAAGTTTTACCAGCAGAGAAGCACACAGATTGATAGAAATATGGAGTCCTTTTATTCTTAATAATAATAATAATAATAATAATAATAATAATAATAATAATAATAAAAGTAAATTCACGAATAAATATACTTCAGTACAATTCATATTCAAATCATTTACAATTCAAATCTCAAATTCTATTGAATCCTGCAGCCCAAAATACAACATTCAGTTCCTCATAAGTGGAGTAAATATAAAAGATATCTGCTTTTGCTTTACCTTAAAACCCGATTGATTTCACAAAGTATGGTTGAGCTTTTGTGCCAGCTGTAAGTCAGAGGTCTGGATCTGTTGCCTCCTCCCTCTGGGTCTTTCTCTATTCATATGCTTCCTCTCTCTGGAGTATCTGCTCCACCTCCAGAAAAAAATCCCCACCATACCAGCTGCAACACAGAAGTTTAATCAGAGTTCATGAACAAATCTGTTGACGCAGCCTTCAGAGCATCAGAAAGAGGTAAGCGGTCATATATGTATGTGTATATACAGTGCCCTCCACAATTATGGCACCCTGTTTAAGATGTGGTCGTGGACTTCTAAAAATTCTCCTTTTTTTTTAAACAACATAGAACCCAAATGCAAAAAAAGAGAAAAATCCAACCTTTTATTTAAGTACATTACTTTGGTGGTAAAAAAAAAATCATACATTTAGAAAAAAAAAAAACCCTTGAAATTAGTGTGCCACAATTATGGCACCCCTAACAATTCCTCTGAAAAATATAATTGTTTTTTTTTAAATATATTTTTCTGTAGTTGCTAAGGTTGGTCAGGGTATCTAAGGACTTTAATTATAATTCATGATTCTCTGTTTCCCTGGGGTATAAATATGACGTGACACAGAGGCCTAATTCTCTACCCATTTGTCAACATGGCAAAGACAAGAGAACACACTATCAAGTAAGGCAGATGTGTGTCGACCTTCATAAGTCAGCAATGGCTACAAGAAAATAGCCACTCGCCTTAACTTGCCGGTATCTACAGTCAGAGGAATCATTAAGAAGTTTAAAACAACTGAACAGTGACAACAAGGCTGGAAGAGGTCCCAAGTTTATCTTGCCACAACGCACAGTGAGGAGGATGGTAAGAGAAGTAAAAAAATTTCCCAAGCTCACCATCACAGAATTGCATCAAAGAGTGGCATCTTGGGGTCACAGAGTCTCCAAAACAACCATCAGACGCTCTCTACATGCCAACAAGCTGTTTGGAGGCATGCAAGGAAAAAGCCTTTTCTCACTAACACTCACAAAGTAAACGTCTGGAGTTTGCTAAGCGGTACTGGGACTTCAACTGGGATCGTGTGCTTTGGTCAGATGAGACTAAGATTGAGCTTTTGGCAACAAACACTCTAAGTGGGTCTGGCGTAAAACAAAAGATGAGTATGCCGAAAAGCACCTCATGCCCACCGTGAAGTATGGTGGAGGATCTGTGATGCTGTGGGCCTGTTTCTCTTCCAAGGCCCTGGGAACCTTGTTAGGGTGCATGGCATTATGAACGCTTTGAAGTACCAGGATATTTTAAATAAAAACCTGATGGCCTCTGCCAGAAAGCTGAAGATGGGTCGTCATTGGGTCTTTCAGCAGTATAATGATCCAAAACATGTGGCAAAATCTACACAAAAGTGTTCAGCAGTCACAAACTCAAGGTCCTCCCATGGCCATCTCAGTCCCCAGACCTCAACCCAATCGAAAACCTGTGGGGCGAGCTAAAGAGAAGAGTGCATAAGAGAGAGGACCCAGGACACTGATGATCTAGAAAGATTGTGCAAAGAAGAATGGTCAAAAATCCCTCTCTCTGTGTTCTCCAATCTTGTGAAATGTTATAGGAGGAGATTAAGTGCTGTCTTGTTGGCAAAAGGAGGTTGTACAAAGTATAACATCAGGTGTGCAATAATTGTGGCACACATGATTTCAAGTTTTTTTTTTTTTTTTTCTAAATGTGTGATTTTTTTTACCACCAAAGTAATGTACTTAAATGAAAGTTGGATTTTTATTTTTTTTACATTTGGGTTCTATGTTGTTTTAAAAAAGGAGAATTTTTTGAAGTCCAGGACACATCTTAAAACAGGGGTGCAATAATTGTGGAGGGCACTGTATATATATGTACAATGTGTGTTTCCTAATTATAATCATTATATAATCATCACATAAATCTAATTGTAGTAGAGCAAGTGGTCTGGGAAGGAAACTCCCAGGCAGCGACCAGTTCGGCAGGCAGGCAGGCAGGCAGAGAGACAGACAGACAGACAGACAGCCGCATGCATACATACACGTGAGTCTCAGGATCTCTTCCAGCGCCCTTCTCTCGCTTCTTTAATACTTTTCCTCCGCTCACTGCAAGAGGGAACAGTCATTAGGATAAAGTTTTCAGGTGTGTCATTCTTACGCTTTTCTTCCCCATCCTCCCCTCCATTCACAAACCGGCGTTCAGCCACGCGCCGCTGCCACACTGATGAATAGCAAATATGTAATTTTTTAATGCGTTATAAATAAAAAATAGGGTCATCAGAAAATGTGCTCTCTTATGGCAAGTGCAGTGGTTTATAGGAAATGAACTGGATCTTCTGCTGGCCTCGTGTTTCTCATGTGACATTCATAACTGATATATTACCTAAAATAAATGTGCACTTTCTGTTTCTAATTCAGGTTACCATGCCCTGGCAGGTTCCTATGAGTAAGTGGGGTGTGTTTTCACATGACTGAATGGAACAGAA
>JBCEWE010000145.1:183952-258748 GCA_039877035.1 Silurus lanzhouensis | reverse complement strand
CAATACTTTTACATTTGGGTTATTGGTTTATGCTAAGTGTAATTCAGTAGCAGGAAGTCTTTTCTTAGGGATCTACCAACACATCTGAGGTAAAAATTGATGTTCTTGGCAAGTATGGGCTGTTTTTATTGTCGCTGTGCCCTTTATCTGGGTGTTTACAAGAATAAATGGCAACCTGCTAACTAGTTAAATGGTTAGACAGAATGGTTTTGCTAGGTTTCCAGTTGCTAAGGAACAAGGTGCACACACATGCTGGGAATCTCACAGCGGTTACTAATTTTATATCATTACTGCTGTTCTAGTGCTTTGGTACTAGTCAAGAAAACAAAGCTAAATGAATGTAGATGCTAGTTTCAGTCTTGCTAGTTAGCACATTTGCTAGTTGAGGAGGAGATGTTTAGTTTGTTGTCAATAAAATGAAATGAAAAAAAATTTTCCACTTAGATAGTTTTGCTAACTAGCTGGCTAGTAAATTACACCCTAGACACACATTTACTCAGCTTTAAACAGAACTTTAGTTTGTCCAGTATGAAAAACTGCATCTTATGGACACTAAGGGCTGCCAAGTAGCAATTATTCTAACAGCAACATAAGACAGCCCAGGGTTGCAGGGTTAACCAGCCTTCTCTTTTCCCTCGTTTCCTTTCATCCCCATTCCGAAAGCCATGCTTCGTTCCTCCTTGGCGGGAATGCAAGAGGAAAAGTCTGAGGATCTCTGCATAACTGAAAGCCCCAGCATCAATCCTTAGCAAACAAGATTAGAGACGTAAGTCATCATTTTTAGCCGCTAGCCCCACAGCCCGTGAAAAACCAAGGCCTCGTCCTCGCTCGGTTCCTCTGAGATGGAAAAAAAGAGAGAGCTATAGGGAAAGACGGGTGCAGATGAAAGAAGTCTCCATCCCATTTCCCCTCCATCTCTCCATCTCTTTCAGCCTCGGGTTGGTAAGCATGACCAATCACTGCCCTGCGTCCACCACACAGCCATATACCCCTACCACCTCTCCTACACTCCCGACTCCTCTCCCTCTCTCTCTCTCTCTCTCTCTCTCTCTCTCTCTCTCTCTCTATTTCTCAGCATTAATAGAATAGGTTGGGGACAGGATTGGGATGAGGCCGTGACTGACCACCCGGAATGATGATGAGGGCAAAGAGGATGAATAAAGCACCACATCTCTCTGTAAATCTCTTTAAAAGCTCTGGAAAGACGGGAAGAATTTCGCTGATTGTTGCCCGGATAAATGAAATCGTGTTGTACAGTAGTTCCTTCGATGGATGTTAGAGACGAAGAAAGCATGTGATTTGGAATACAAAGTGTATCATTTGAGTTCCAATATTTTACAGCTATTTGTCAGCTATATATATATATATACAGGTCTCAAAATCTATTCAAGCTAAAGTAAAAAGTAGCTCATTTTAAATTTACTCAGTAAAATGTACAGATTTTTATTGATCTTTTTTTAACTGTGAAAGAAAGAAAAAAAAGAAAGGCTAGACTGTAAAAGGTGAAAGAAAGAAAACTGTAAAAGAAAGAAAGAAAGAAAAAGAAAACTGATTAAAATAAAGAACGTGTGTAAGATAGACCCTTAAGCAAAGCCCTTAACCTTCAGTTGTGAGACAATTGTTAGTCACTCTAAATAATAGTGTCTTCCAAATGTAGCATTGCGTAGCAAATTGGGTTTAGCTAGCAGAGCTAATGTTAGGTAAATTTATATATTGGGCCATTTAAATGGAGTCACACAGTTATAAGAAAGGCTTCCGCTGAGGTCACATGATTCATCTCAACCTTAGTCTTATAGAAGGGGAACCAAATTCTAACCCTGAGGGACACCTGGTGTGGAATCATTACCACTATACAGTTTTAATGTCGATGACTACTAGGAATAATGCAAAAACGATGATTGCGAAATCCACCTGTCAGACAGCAAAAAAACACACACACACACACACACACACACACACACACACACACTCACAAATTGAAATATATATTTATGCAAAACCCGGACGTATATGCGGCGCCGTAACAGGCGTGCAGTTGTGAATAAGGAACCCATTACGCCCCTGATTAATGATTATCGTCGCGATAAGTGACAGTTATAATCACATCAGCGTTCTTATTGAGTAATCAGATATGGAGTTCTCTTCATGCGCACACAGCGTGAAATCAAATAAATCGTCGCGATACAAAGCGTTTAATGGCTTCCTTTCCCCCCACCACCACCCAAACCCCGCGCGTTAAATCGGGTTTGCGCGCGGCGCACGGTGCAATCATGTGCCAACATACTCGCGGCCTGAATTACAGGAAGTCAAAAATCCGCCTCGTGCTTGAGCGAAGTCAGTCACTATTTTCTAGACACGTGGGGGCGTGTCCTAAAACAAGGGCGAGAATTAGAACAGGGTTTCATTTGGTTCGACTGAATCGAAAGAGTTGACTCATTGCAATTAAGCCGATTTCTTCTCTGATAAACTTTGCAATCATGTCGAAATGAAAAAATACTGAAGATCCTCTAGCAATAGATGCGACTGAAATAATTGAGTTGTTTTTATTTTTTTGGGAAATCGGCTTGGGATAAATAGAAACGAGTTAACGAGGTAGGTTTTCCGTGTCCGTCAGCGCGTATCGTTCGGGTTTCGGCGAGTTACGCGTAAACCTTACGGCTCCCTAATCCCTTTGCTGTTTTTTTTTAGACGAGCGCCGGAGCGACGTTTGAAATTTCTCACACAGCCAGAACTTTATTGTCAGCCATATTTGGTAGTAATGGCACTAAATCGGGCACCGCGGAATGTGTCAAGCGGTCTGAAAAATGTGAAAATTTTGTCTCGGACAGCAGAATCGCAGACTGAAACGCGTCCGGAAGGGTTCGCTTTTATGCACCATCACTACCATTCGAGTAATGAAAGTTTGTGTTAAAGTGCTTGGACCCCAAAAAATCGCCATTACGATCTTTTCTTATATAAAAAAATTAAATAATGTATCCAAATGTGAGAGTTATTCCTTCACATGCCTGTTGGAATTGCTGTGTGTTTGTGTGTGTGTGTGTGTGTGTGTGTCCTTGTTCTTTTGAATCCTCACACACTGCTCACTGCCAAATGACACACGCTGATAACAGGGCGTTCGGAGTCCTGCTTAACGGGGAACAGTGAGTTACAGACAGTCACTTTAATCAGCACAGCAGGATCTGGAGTCTCACTTCAAAGGCTTTTTACGAGAAGCACAAACACACACACACACACACACACACACACACACACACACACACAGGCGTGTAATCAGTAATCTTTCCTTACTGTGCAGAGATATTAAATGGCATTGAGATCCTGTTGGGAATGTGTGTGTTAGTGCGGGAAAAACACCTGTATGTATCCACACACACACACACACACACACACACACACACACAGAGTTTTATCTAACAATGCAGCAACACTGCGCTTAGACTAGAAAGCTGTGTCACTGTCCAACGGTTTACACTGCCCAAGTGTAGCTTTATCCTTGAACGCATACACACCCACACACACCCTCACACACCAATGGTTTTATATTGAACCCCAGGGAGAACCCGAGCTCTGTTAAAATGATACACTGTCAGCTCGCTTCAGCGGTGTGTGTAGACTGAGACGTGAGTTCGCGCACCTCTGAAGTCTGCTTTATCGTTAGCAGTAACCGAAAGGCAACGCGACACAGTGGAACATAAAGTGAGACGTGATAGGGTGGGACATGAGAGAGCGGGAAGGGTAGAACATAGCATTGTGGACTATTTAAGGATAAAATGTACCTGAGTGGGACGTAAGAGATTTTATAACAGTTTGTAACTGAAAAAATGGTTCTGTTTACTTTGGATGTCGGTGTTGGTTATGTTCTTCCGAAACCTAAAATCTATAATAAAATGGATAAAAAAAATCTACAGAAAGAAACAAATGCGCTTCAAATGTACAATTTGGTGTTCGAAAGCTCAAAATCACAGCTGTTGCAGGTGTACATGCAGATTAATGAGGTGTAATGAGAAGCAGGTGAGAACAATTTGCTACCAGAGCAACGAGGAAGCTAAATGACCATATAAGGAAAACGAACGCAAAAGAAAAATAGGACAGTGCGTGTATACCGTAGGTGCAGAGCAAATCCAGAATCCCACTGGAATCATGTACGGACAGATGTGACTGTCAGCTGCTTTCTATAGAAATTAGAAGGTATTGTTTTAAAGCCAGGAATTCCATTTATACGCAACAGTGTGGGGGATTTTTTTTTCCTCGTCCAAACTATAAAGATTGATTAAAGGAAATTGGATGTATGTAGATAAAATGACTCAAAACCTGCACATGCACAACACAAATCAGTATTTAAATAATATTTAGAATAAAAAAACTATGAAAAAAAAAAATGTTTTCAATGTTAATAGGTTTAAAAACATTTTACTGCTGAAGGTTATGGGCAAAATACTGAATACAAAGAAAAAGAGAGAGAGAAAGAGAGAGAAGTTGGAAAGAAAGAGAAAAAAAAGAACGAAACAAACAAACAAACAAAGAAGTTTGAAAAGAGAAGGACAACATAAGAAAAGAAAGAAAGAAAGAAAGCTAGAAAGAAAAGTTTGCGAAGAGAAAAACAACATAAGAAGGAAGAAAGAAAGAAAGAAAGAAAGAAAGAAAGAAAGAAAGAAGTTTTCAAAGAGAAAGACAACGAAAGAAACAAAGAAACAAACAAACAAAATAATACGAATGATAGAAAGAAAGAAATAGAAAAAAGAATATAAAATGAAAGGAATAAAAAAGTTTGCAAAGAGTAAGAAAACAAGAATTCAGAAACAAACATACAAAAGAATACAAATGATGAAAAAAAGTAAGAAAGAAAGAGATTGAAAAGTGGGCAGTTCCACTTGGTGTTCATTGGCTGGAAGCTCCTGATTGGTTGGCTGTGGCTGCACCCATCAAGACCTCATCACCTGTCAATCGCATGTGTTTCTTGAAATAGTTTGTTAGTTTGATCTGAAACAGTTCACACTCTCAGCGAGAGTTTCTACCGAACCGTGTGTGTGAGAACGTCGCCTGCGTTCAATAAACACTTCACACTCACCTCAGCACAGGAAGCAGGAAAGAAAAAAGGCGGTGAGAAATGTGAGAGGAATATCAACACGCTTGTTTTGCAAACATTGCAACAAAAGTTCTTTAGAACTGTGGGAAGAAAATCGCGCGTTCATTTTCAACCAGAACACGGCGCCGAGCTCGGCACGAGTCAGAGCCCGAACAGTCACCTGTAGAATTCTGTAGCTCCAAGAACTCCACTTCAGACGTATCTTAAATCAGAAGTACAGCCTGCAAATCCGTCCGAGAGCTGGTTACAATTCCCAAAGCCACCAATTACAGCCAGCCGCGGACGAGACCATACAAGTGTTGAATGGCATTTCCTTCCTACGACTGAATACAGGATTAGCAAAGCTGTTGCTAGATACTGTTGACCCACTTCCCCTCCAGCACAACCAGCCTCACTTCCTGTTACCTGTATGTGATGGCGTTCACTTGCCCTTAACGCTAGCTTACTGAGTGTGACTTTAAAGACAAGACGACTAGTCGATATCTTTCCGAAGCCATGTACCAACTCTAGCGGTAAGATCAAGGCGGCTACGTGAATGGAAACCCGATAACAAGGTTTAACTCAAACAGAATTGTTCAGAATCCCCAATGTTATGTAGATTTAGTTAACCCTTAATCCCAGGATGAGCTGAAAGAGTGGAGGAAAAAGAGAGTGGAAGTGGGTGGGTTTGTGGCTTAGCTTATATCTTTACCTTCTATCTTTAGAAGAGAGTTTGCAGGTTCACACTTTGTTATTTTGCGAAATCATGGCTAAGGCTGGTGCTAGTTTGGGTATTAGCCAGGTGTAAAGAATAGAAAAGGCAAGAAAAAAAACGTTTTAAAGGTTACAAAAAATAAGAAGAAATAAGTGAAGACTGAAATAATGTAAAAGGTTAAAGAAATAAACATGGATTAGATTGAAAGAAAGAAAGAAAGAAAGAAAGAAAGAAAGAAAGAAAGAAAGAAAGAGTGTGAAAAATAAGTGAATAAGACTAAGAAAAAAAATAAGAAAGCAAGAATAGAAAGAAAAGGGAAAAATTAAAAATGCAGAAAGATAAAGTAAGTAAGAAAGAAAGAAAGAAAGAAAGAAAGAAAGAAAGAAAGAAAGAAAGAAAGAAAGAAAAGAAAGAAATTAAAATGCAGAAAGAAAGAAAGAAAGAAAGAAAGAAAGAAAGAAAGAAAAAAAGTGTGAAAAATAAGTGAATAAGACAAAAAAAAGAAAATAAAAAAAGAATAGAAGAGCAAGAATAGAAAGAAAAGGGAAAAATTTTAAATGCAGAAAGAATGAAAGTAAGTAAGAAAGAAAGAAAGAAAGAAAGAAAGAAAGAAAGAAAGAAAGAAAGAAAGAAAGAAATGAAAATGCAGAAAGGAAGAAAGTGTGAAAAATAAGTGAATAAGACTAAGAAAAAGAAAATAAAAAAAGAATAGAAGAGCAAGAATAGAAAGAAAAGGGAAAAATTTTAAATGCAGAAAGAATGAAAGTAAGTAAGAAAGTAAGAAAGAAAGAAAGAAAGAAAGAAAAGTAAATTAGACTGATAAAAGGAAAGAAAGAGAAAGAAAAAATAAGAATGCAGAAAGAAAGAAAGAAAGAAAGAAAGAAAGAAAGAAAGAAAGAAAGAAAGAAAGAAAAATAAGTAAATAAGATTGATAAAAGGAAAGAAAGAGAAAGAAAAAATAAGAATGCAGAAAGAAAGAAAGAAAGAAAGAAAGAAAGAAAGAAAGAAAGAAAGAAAGAAGGAAAGAAAAAAAAGAAAGAGTGAAAAAAGTGAATGAGTGAGAAAAAGAAAGAAAACGAAAGAAAGGAAAGTAAATGAGTGAGAAAAAGAAAGAAAAAACGAGTAGAATTAAGCAAATAAGACTGCAGAAAAGAAATAGGAAGAAAGGCAAAAAGATAAGTTGCAATGAGAGAAAGAAAGAAGGAAGGAAGAAAGGAAGGAAGGAAGGAAGGAAGGAAGGAAGGAAGGAAGGAAGGAAACAGAACGCTAAACTGTAGAAGTGTAATGGAAGGAAGGAGAAAGCAACACTTAAAAAAGAAGTAAGACAAAAATTGTCAGGCAATGATAAAAGGACTGAAAAAGAAAGTAAGTAAAGAAAAAGGGAAATAAAAACAGAGTAAATGCGCTTCTGAGCTTCTACTTGACATTTATTTTACTTGGAAATCAGCTGCTTTCCTTCTGATGAAGAGCCGAGCGAGGTGAGAGAGGCTCTAATCATTCAGGTACTCAGGCTAAAAGACTCATCAGTGTGTCTACGGGTTTTGGCAAAAAAAAAAAAAAAAGAAAGTAAAAAAAAAACAAAGAAAAAAAAGAAGAAGCTCTGTGTATCCCTCTCACATTCCTGCACTTAAAAATGCATCGAATAACCACGCTAAGAAATTTGCGCCTCTGGATATTTCTCTAAAATTCTGATTATACGTTTCGCTCGCTTCCACCTCGACTAGTCCATTTCCTCAGCACACAGTCAGCGCTTTTAAAGAACACTGATGGGCTGAGTGCACTTTAATTACAGCCCATGAACACCATGTTCCGCTGCGGCGCCGCCCGTCGTGTGAAATTTCATCTGTCTGTAAACAAGACAATGAATATTCAAAGCGTTCGGATGCGTAGAGACGAACCCGAGACGAGATCGCGTTCTGTGCGGCTTGACACAAGAGTGCGCTTTTAATCGTTAAAACAAATGTGACGTAAAATTCGAACCATAAAGAATTGAAATGCGCATCAGTGAATAATGAAATCGTAGATCAAACAAACCAAAAAAAACAGGGAGCGCCTTTAAAAACAGGATGAAGTCAAGTTCTACGATTATATATTAGTGTACCCTACACTTGTAACTAAAAAGGATAAAAAGATTTTTTAAAAATGCTTTCGAATCAGTTCCGGATTTTTCCATAATTTAATTAGCAATACATATTCTAGTTCCAATTTGTTAGCTAGTAAGCTAACTAGCTAGTAAGCTAACCAATTCTATAATAATTCTTTGCTAATTGCTATCGTTATGGTTCACGTTTCACACGTGAAAAATGTATGTACATTTGAAGCACACTCATCTACTCGGTATAATAAATATATTTACGTTCTCTATTATTTATAATCGCTTTTTTTTTTTTTTTAAACACATCTCAGCCTTCGTGTTTTGTTTTTTTTATCCTCGTTCTGAAGTTTCTGTTTGATCTCGGCTATCGGGAGGCTAGTGTTCTTCTGAACTACTTCTCTCTTGTTCTTTTATTAATTAATTAATAAATTTTTTTCTTTTCCGATAATTCTGTCCTCCAGAATGCTAATCCCCGTCTCCACTGAGTTCTCTCTCACCCTGACAACCGCTCGTCCCCCTCGTGAGGACGCGTTAATATCTAATACGCCCGCTAATGAGCTAATAATGCAGGATCCGACCGCGCTAATTAAACCTTGAGGTTCGTCTGTAAAGGAGTCCATGAATAAAATCAATAAAGCTAACAACGCGCCACTTAGTATTGCGTGCTAATATTTATACGCTGTTTATATTTTCGCCATGAATTATGCATTGGTTATTAAAAGCCCCCTTTTACATGCTAATGACTGCCAATCAACTTTTTTTTCCACCTCTCCTTTTGTTTTTGAAAGATTTCATTAAAAGAGCAAAGTCAAACGGCACCCGATGTTCTTTTAACTTCGTCAAACTTTTTATTGTGATTAGCATAAAGTACAGGTTTTGTGTATGAATAATAGATTAGCTTTAAACAAGTTAGTCAGGTACAAGTACATGTTAGTCAGCTCACTAATACTCTTCTTTGAATCGATACCATGTGAGCGCATTAGCCAAGGTATTTAATTATGAATTTAAGCTAACAAATTACAAAGCAAGTTTTCTACCAAGAAAATGGAAACCAGTAACTCTTTTGATGAGCTAACATTGGCTAGCTCGCTTTGTGCCATTTAAATAGATCCGGCGTCAAGATTTCCAATCAAACCCACGATACTAGCATGCCACAAATTATCCCCATAGACGTGCTACATTCTATTGCATCACTGGTTCCTTACTCAGGTATCCAACTCCATGGACTCCCTCGAATTTTCATTTCATTATCAGTTGTTCATCTCTCTCTGTTTACACCCCGGCTCCTTATTGCGCCTCGTGATCTTATCCCGTTTCATTTCCGGCTAGCGCTTAGCATTTAGCCACACGCTCCCCCTCTTTCTTTTCCAGCGTCTCCGTTCTTTCGAGGCGATAACCTGACACTATCAGGCACACGTCTCTGAGGAAATATACTCGAGGAGAATTCATTGGATTGGATCGTACACTCCGTCCCATACGGGAAACGAGGGAGTGGATGACGGAAGGAGATGAGAAAACGAACGCAAAAAGGGTGGAGGATCGAGTATCAAGTATATGGCACTGGAAATAACACAGGATACATCTCAATTCCAGTTTAGTATTCTCACTGGAGAAAGACCAGCCGGCTTTGACAAGCATGGGGCCAATAGTCATTGTGGTTATGTCATTTGGCAAATCTCCAACATGGTGTATTATAAAAGAAAAATATGTCTTTCATCTGACAAATGTATGAAACATGGCCATTGTGGTTTTGTATGGTTACGTCCTGCTAACTAGCTATTTAGCATGGAGCTTGTTAGCATATTTAATGGCATGTTAGCTAGCTGTTAGTGGTTTGTGAAAGACTGGTTTGCTTTAAGTTCATTAGCTAGCTTAATTTCCGAATAAGTATGTTTCTATGCTAGTAACCAAATACAACTTAATATTTTCCGTGGATTTAAGTACAGCGTTGTCATAAAATATATAAAAAAGAAATAAATACTTGGTGATATTTAATGGCTATTTAAATCCGCCACACGGTTAGCCACAAACGGTGGCTATAAAAATGCTCGAAATGTCACATTTGACAGTTTAAAGTGATTAGCGTCTTTTCCTCACGTTTAGAGGAAGCGTATCTGATCGGCTCGGCTCCTGGTTCTCCGCACGGGAAAGCTCAGAGCGTCACGGCTGAGTAATTTAAACCCCCATGTCGATTGAAAGGCAGCCCTGGAAAGTGGATTTTGGTGGATTCCTGTCTTTTTCTCTCCTTACCCATCAGTGACACAAGGGCTGTTGAGGAGAGGAAAAGGAGAAGAGAATGCGAGGAAGTGTGTATGTGTGGGTGAGACGACACCTGCTGAGATGAGCCCACCGCCGTTGTCTGTTCATCCTGAGACGTGTCAGGGGGTCTGAAGAGAACACGAATGTGCTGAGGCTTTAAGCTGGAACTCATGGCGTGAGAAAAAGAGAAAAAGACTGAAGTGATGGAGGGGGAAAAAACGGCCCAAAAAGAACCTTGGAAAACATTTACTTTGTTAAAGGCATGGCATTCTAGATATATATCTAACATAAATATGAAAAAAAAAAATACATTTTCAAATATGTTGGGGGGAAAAAATCCCTCACAAATATGTTCTAGAGTGTGTACTTCCACTATGCAGAATAGTCTAGAACCTTATGCTTGGTTCAAATGTACAATACTGAAGCATAACTCAACTATGTGAACCATTCTAAAATATTTAAGTCTACTATGCTGAACATTCTAGAACAACCCTAAAGTCAAATTAATTAAAGAGATATTCAAGAACATTACTCAAACATACAATACAAACATACATTTTCTTGTACACAACATAGAATGGTGCTCTATGATGGAGCTCAATATGGTTCACATATTATTCGTGAACGTTCTCGAATGCTCATTGAAAATTCACAGTCACTCTGCTAAGGCATTCTTAAACATTGATGTCTACACAATGTAAAGATTTCAGAACATTGATATTTACTATGCAAAAGCATTCTAGAACATTAATGTGCACTATGTTAAAGCATTCAAGATCAATGGCACCCACCATACTGAACATTCTAGAACATTCGAGTTCACTATGCTAAAGCATACTAGAACATTACAAGATTCATATCCACTATATTTAAGCATTCTAGAGCAATGACACCACCATACAGAACATTTTAGAGCATTTATATTCAAGCATTATATAGCACACTGCATAATCTCTCTAGATTATTGACAGCCACTATCCAGAATATTCTCTGTTCTGTGTATACATGTTGGAATATTATATTTCCACCTTTTGAAGCAATCTAGAACATTTGTTTCTATAACACAATCTTAAAAAAAACAAAAACAAACCCACATTCTAGAACATTTCCATTATGGAGATCATTCTAGAACATTTATTTTGTCTATAAGGATGATGATTTCATTTGCAGGGAACATTCTGTAACACCCCAGAATCCTGCATTTACACTATAAAGAACATTATCACTATGTGTAACATTCTAAAACATTAACATTTTCTCTCATGATAAAGAACCTTTCAGGACATGTTTGATCTCTATGTATAAGTGTTTTGGTTTTTATTTGGTTTTTACATAGTGTTTTAATATTTCATTTCTTACCTATTGTTACTTTTTTATAATAATCGGACAAACTTGTTGTTATAGCAACCATAAATTGTAGTTCCTTCATTGACTGTGTCCGGATTATGTCTAGGAAATACGTCTAGGAGCCACTGCACGTCCTTGTTTGTCACATAATCACTTACACCTGTTCTTTGTTGCCTTGATTGGCACTTGTGTATATAACTTCACCCTTCGGCCCAATCATTGTCTCACGCTTATCTTGTAGGTCTTTGCCGTTGTCCTCGCCTTCATCCGCAGTCTCTAGTTTCTTGATCAGGTTATGATTTCTTATGTTCTTTCTTGTGATTTGTTTGCATATTTTTTTACAGTTTCATCATAAATATCTGCACTTGCATCCACTTTTTCATACTCATTTTACATCACTGAAACTTGATGTAATTATTTCAAAGCCCATAATTATATTTCTTGGGTCAAACCACATGTTAATATATCTGTTTATTTTTGACACTATAATGAATGGACATAAGATGTCACTCAGATGAGGACAGGTTTCCATTGGAGTCTGGTTCCTCACAAGGTTTCTTCCTTATACCATCTCACCATCTCAAGGGAGTTCTTCCTTGCTACCGTTACCGTACATTAATAGAAGTGATGCTAACTTATACATTTTAATTTTATTTCCCTAACCTCTCTGTAGATTTAGATTGTGTTGTGCATCCACCACACATTTCAGCAAATCAGTGGTTGAAACATTAAAAGGGTGTATCCAACAATTTAGTTTTACAAAATAGCCGACTTAGTAAAATACTACACCATTATCATAGAGCTAGTTATTTAGATAAGCTACAGTTATTGGATACAGACTCAATAAACAACAGTGTTTACTGTTCTACACACTTTTCTCATGACCTTATATTTACTTGACAATCAGGTGCTTGTAAGAGAATGTGGCAAATGCTGATTCTAGACAGGTCCTCATTTTGGAGAGTACTATGTGTGAGAATTCTGTCCTATTCTTATTACAAGGACCAGGAGTCCAGATAATACAGGGAACAAATTCTGATGCAATAACAGACAGTAATGATTTATGTAATGCAATACAAAAACACAACTCTAACTAAATATGTGTGTCAGTTTAGCAAATCTTTATAATTGAGGAAATTTAGGACATTTTCCACTTTTTCTAATATAAACACAACCTGAACTGTACAATGCATCTCAATCACAGGCGTTTCTCGGACAGGTTCTCTCAGAACGCAACTCATTCATATCGATAATGCAAAGGAAATGAGACGGAACCATGTGAATCGTTAACATTCACCTCAGATGTGTTGATAAATTCCTAGGAATCTACTCAGAAGGTTTAATTATATTTAGCATTTATCGCTAACCGCATTTCCATTGTTTCCGATGGAACGTTTCTAGAACACACATGGTTTTCCGACCGCCAGAACTTTTTTTTTTTTTTTTTGAAGGAGGATTTCCTGACAGAAATAAGTACCACTGGATATCAAATGCCTTCTTTTTTTTTTGCGGCAGGTTTAAAATTCTGCCACTTTTATTGTTGGATCATTTTGCCCGGAGCTACGACTGTGAGAAGCCTTGATCTTTTTCTACGCAGCTTTCTGTCTGAGGCTGATAAAAAGTGGGTCTTTTAACGGGAGGTAAAGTTATAATGACAGATAAATTTCAAAGAAGGTCAGTTCGATATATGTTTGGGGGGAAAATCAAAATACACATAAGCGCAATGTTGTGTTATTTGAAACAGGGGAAACTATTTGAGCAACGGTGATGCAACACTGAAACTAGCCATTTTATAAAATATTGTGCAATAGTCGTAATAGTGAGTGGGCCATGAATGTCAGTACAGATTTACTGTCCTCTAAAAATAACTTAACATACAACCATTATTGTTAAAATAGTGGGCAACAAATGTGAGTACACCCTAAGTGATAACAGCTGTACGTTGTGTA
The DNA here is from genome assembly GCA_039877035.1 of Silurus lanzhouensis. Classification (NCBI taxonomy): domain Eukaryota; kingdom Metazoa; phylum Chordata; class Actinopteri; order Siluriformes; family Siluridae; genus Silurus; species Silurus lanzhouensis. The sequence continues at coordinate 245,318 of JBCEWE010000145.1, read as the reverse complement.
ACCCTGCAACGCCACACGTCCTATTCATGTTCAACCATTGTTTTGCTTGACAGGACCAAACAAATTTGTGTATCTTGTATTAGGGCAGTTAAAATGTGGTGCTTTGAGTCAAATTCTTTTATACTGACCACTGAATGTTTAACATGGATCCTCATGGCAAAGAGACTGGAAACATTTGAGAATTAGAATTGTTGCTCTCCACAAAGATGGCCTAGGCAATAAGAAGGTCGGTAGCAACCTGAAACTGAGTTACAGTACAGTTGTCAGGGTCAGACAGAGGTTTTCCAAGACGGGTTTCACTCGGTCCATCAAAGAAGTCAGGTGCAGAAGCTGCTTCAAGAAACAGACTCATGAGTACTGCAGCATTGGTTTAGAAGTCGCAGAAGCGGAAGGTCCGTTTGTTAGTGCTCAGACCATAAGTCGGTTTGCGTGGCCATCGTCCCAGAAGGAGCCTCTTCTGAAGCTGGCTCACAAGAAACCCCGCAAACAGTTCGATGAAGACAACCTGTCCAAGACCATGAATTAATGATGAGATGATGAGACTAAGATAAACTTCTTTGGCTCATATGGTATCTAGCATGTGTGTTGACGCTCTGGTGTAGGAGTACAAAGAAAATTGTGTCCTGCCTACAGTCAAGCATGGTGGTGGTAGCATCATGGTCTGGGGCTTAATGAGTTAATTCGCTTTATTGCAGTCAATTCAGCCCGGTCCCATAGAGCTCTTGGGAAAAAACTATCTTGACAGCAACTTTCTTTCGGCTTCTCCCATTAGGGGTCGCCACAGCGGATCGTCCGTATTCGTGATCCGCATAATTAAGCACATGTTTTTACGCTGGATGCCCTTCCTAACACAACCCTCCCCATTTATCCGGGCTTGGGACTGTACTGGCTTGTGCAACCCTAATGGCTGGGTTCGGTTCCCTGACCGGGCCGCGGCGGTGAGAGCGCCAAATCCTAACCACTATACCAATTAGAAAATATCCTCACTTTTTATATCTCACATTTAGTGAAATTTACATAGTTTCTCTAATATCTCCTCCCTAACAATTTGCATACACCAATCATTTTACGAGGGCTTGCAGACTCCACCTTTGTTTTTGTTTTTTTGCCACATTCTGGTAAATTCATACCTTTACATAAGTAGTTTACCTCCATACAAACCTCTTCTGGGTTTTTTCTCTGTCTGCAAATCATCCTTTGTTTTGTGTACACCTTGTCTAAAAATGTTTTATTTATTTTCTAGTTTTACCAAACCTGGGCTTTATTTTTAAAACACCAGCTCTCCTAATGCTTTTCCTATTTTTCATAGCTCTCGTCTTTTACTTAGTTTTTCTTAAAATCTTCTCAAAATATATTTCTGTCATAGTTCTTCTTTATATAGAATTTCCTGTCTTACTCTCATCCTGTCTGTACCTAAAAATTGTACTTCCTGTGTATTTTGGGCATTGAATCTCTTATACAATATCTTGCAACTATTCTCCTACTGTACGTTCTTTATTATCTGATGATGTGTTGTGCGTTTTACCCTATAACTCTATTTTTTATATGATTTTTCACTTAAGTTTCTACTTGTGCTTTAAATATATATGCGTATATGCTGTTTTAGTTTAATTAATGTGTGTTGCCTGCGTGTTGCTTGATTATTTGATTTTTATTTTCCTCTTTCTACTGGCCATGGCTCAATCTGTTTTCTGGAGCGACTTATTGGTCCTCAAATGCATCCATATTTTCCACTTCTTCCGTTTCATACTCGTGCCGCCTCTACTTAAACTGATCTCGAGCTACCGATCGAGCCTTTTTCCCCAGGCTCCATCTCTCCTGAGTATTCCCCAACTTCTTCCATGGCAACTGAAGACGATCCTGGTCCATCCTTTTCCTCTGGACCTGACACTATTGTTTTTTTCCCCCTTTTCTAATCCCCAACCTTAAGGTTCCCTGGTGGTCTAGTGGTTAGGATGCGGCGCTCTCACCGCTGCAGCCCGGGTTCGATCCCTGGTCAGGGAACCAACCCCAGCCATTAGGGATGCACAAGCCAGTGCACTCTTAGTGCCGGTCCCAAGCCCGGATAAATGGGGAGGGTTGCGTTAGGAAGGACATCCAGCGTAAAAACATGTGCCAAATTAAACATGCGGATCATGAATACGGATGATCCGCTGTGGCGCCCCCTAATGGGAGAAGTCGAAAGAAAGTTTTTTCTAATCCCCAACCTAATCCATCAGCCTTATCTGATCACTAACCTTTATAACATGTATTACATTTACAAGCATTTTGATCATATGCTGTACGCTAAACTTTATATATGCTAAACTTTACTCTAAAGCATGACTATTGATTTTTGTGAACTCTCCAAACTTGAGTGTTATACAATATTAATGTTGAATAATGGTTATTAAGCTTGCATTTAAACTGATATAAGCAACGTAATATGTTATCTGAGGCCTTCTTTCTTGAATGATATTATATTTACTAATTAAAAGCTGAAGCTGGTCTGAACTAAGTTATATGGGTGAACTTTATGCACCCTATTATGAGTCAATACATCATGCGGTCTCTCTGTTTTCTCCACATAGCCAAGGCGTTTAACCACATAGGCAGCAGACATGTAGCAAAATCTTTGTCTGACATTTACGTACCATCGTATAGACTCGATGTTTTTCTGTTTTAGACATTTTCTGACCTTTACTATCCTGTTCTCCGACTGCATTATGCACTGTGCACGGTGCACCTACTTACTCACCAATAAACCGACCTTACTCTTACTATTAAAGTGACTTTTCTACTATTATTGCAGTTATTATTATTTTATATAATATATTATTATATTAATTATAGTTATATTATAAACTGAGCTAAATTTCTCAACACATTCTCAAACGGAAGGTGGAGAAGCGTCACGTCTCTAACATCAAGCAGCTCCGTGATGTCATTTATGAAGGAATGGAAGAGGATCCCAGTAACAACCTGTGCAGCTCTAGTGAATTCCATGCCCAGGAGGATTAAGGCATTGCCAGGTAACGATGGTGCTACACAAAATATTCACACTTTGGACACATTTTTGACACTGAGGGTGTACTCACTTTTGTTGCCAACTATTTTGGCAGTAAATCTGTACTGCTATACAGGCTGCCCATTGACTACTCTAAAATATATCATAAGTTTCATTTCTATTGTATTGTCCCTTGAGATGATTATACTATAATAGTTGCTGAAATGTGAGGGGGTGCACTCACTTTTGGTGAGGGAAGTGAAATTGAGGTGGTTTGGACATGTGTAGAGGAGGGACATAAGGGTATATCAGTAGGAGAATGCTGAGGATGGAGACACCAGGAAGGAGGAAAAGAGGAAGGCCAAGGAGGAGGTTTATGGATGTGGTGAAGGAAGACATGCAGGTAGTTGGTTTGAAAGAGGCAGATGTAGAGGACAGGGGGGTATGGAGACGGATGATCCACTGTGGCGCCCCCTAATGGGAGAAGCCGAAAGAAAAAGCTCGTTGAATAAATGCTAGCAGCTTGGCCTTACTTTATATCCTTTTCCACTTGTAGCTTTAATTACAAAATTACTTAATTTATATCAAACAACTCAATCAGCAACACTCGAGTCAAGTCCTACACATTTTTCACAAGTAATTTGCATCAGAGTATGTCGTTATAGACCAGATGTTACGTTTATGGCCGCTCGAGGCAACGGCTGTAAAATAAAAATGGCCACTCTGCTCAGGTTCGACATCGAACACCAACACCAACACCGTAAGGACTTAGTCGTGCTGTTGTTTGTCTTTTGCATAATCGTAAAAGAAATTCCGCAGAGGCCTAGCATATCAAGAAGAAACAATGAATTACTAAAGAGTTTTAGTAAGTACACTGTGCCGTGAATAGTTTGTGGACACCTGAGCATTCCTGACGATTTTTGTATGTGCTTTGTGAACATTCCATTCCACATTTACTCCCTGCTGTTATGATAACCTCCACTCTTCTGGAAAGACTAGATTTTTGGAGTGTACTTGTGGAGATTTTTGTTCATTCACTCACAAGGGTGTTGGTAAAGTCAGCTACTGATGTAAGTGAGGTGAGAACTGGGGTGAAGTCAGTTTTCAATAAGGGTTAAGGTCAGAGCTTTAAAGCAGGAGATTTTCCACTAAAACCATGTAAGCCATATTTTCATGGAGCTGTTTTCAGCACTGGGGCATTGTCATGCTGAAACTGGTTTGGGTCTGAATGAATGGACATAAGGTGCCACCCAGATGAGTTTCCTTTTGGATCTGTTTCTTCTAAGGTTTTTTTCTTTTTCTTAATATTATTTCAGGAAATTTTTCTTTGCCACAGTCGCCACTGGTGTAAAAGCAGTACACTTATAGTTTCTAACCAGTGTTGTGCTGGTTACTAAGAAATAGTAAGTAGTTACAGTTACTAATTACTTCATTCAAAAAGTAACTTAATTACTTTGTTGATTATTTACACCAAAAAGGTAATGCTGTTACTGTTATAAGTAACTTTTTAGTTACTTTTTTAAAGAACGTTCTTTAATGTTTCCATTAATGCCCTTTTATGCGTTATGGTCTACAAACACAAAACTGACTTAAACACAAAGTAATTTTTTAACAATATTTTATTGAAGTCAGAGCAGCACAAACTGAATATATCACACGGATTTCTGAAATAAAGAACAAAACAAGCTGAATAATATATTCACAATCAAAAACTAAAGTGGCTTCTGCATCATAAAAGCTGTTGTGTTGAGCTCTTAAACATGTTCCTTTCACAGCTGAAGTATGAAAACTATCAACAATGTAGAACAGAACACCGGGTTAGCTTCTAGCTTCTAGCTTCGTCGAGGCATGGAGTTTCTGGAGGAGCTTCAACAGATTGGAGTTGCTGTTTATCGCAGTAGATACGAGCTTCGAACCAGAAAGACACAGTTTACATTTGACTAAAAAGTTTTTGTCTTTATGCTCAACTAAAGTGAAATAATGAGCATATTTCCACTTTGAGAAACTCGTCTTGCTCTCGCCTCTACTCGCCATTACTGCCTGAATAAACGGAGACACGCCCACAGTGCGTCTTTTAGTGTTTACAGTGGTTCATCCACCAATCCTACAATGCGTCACTGCTGTAAACAGGTTAGACTGTAGGCTACACTTCAGCCCAAATTCATTCATTTAAAAAAGTAACGGACAAACGCACCATACGGTAACAGAGTTACTTTATTTAAAAAGTAATGCGTTACAGTATTAGTTACTGTCAAAAGTAACTGCGTTACAGTAACACTGGTTCTAACATAGAATATTTTAGAAACTATTTATCTCTGTAAAGCTGAAAATGTCCTTTGTTGAACGCGCTATACAAATAAAAGTGAATTGAATGGAATTAAAGGGAAATTGAATGCTTCCAAAATCCAAAGGCATCCCATACAATTGTGTGCCTCCAACTTTATGGGGATAACCCACACATGGCTGGAAACACCAGGTGTTCAAATACTTTTCTCAGTATAATGTCCATATAGTGTTCAGAGTGAAACGCTAATTTTCTTCAAGCATAATAACTCTGTTAGCATTTTAGCAGTAAGAATACCTGCAGTTTACAGGTATAGCAATCGTAGTGATAGTAGTGTTATAAGTGTGGTATTCGTTTGTTGGAATATTGAAGGGTAAGCATGCTTTGTAGTGTTGATTATTAAAGTAGACTTTCTCTTCCTAACAACATCCGAATGTCCTTTCGTGTGCTTAAACACTTTCTTTATCTCGATCACCCACGCCTGCAGATATTTCGATTTTTACGAATGAATACAAGCTGAAATATTAACACGATGGCGGCGATTTTTGCTGGAACCTCCAACTCAGGAGAGGTTCAGCCGAGGTATGGGAGAGAACATATCCCAAAAAAACTTTCACATACACTCTCAAACACATGCTAAATTATTGACTATAATGCAGCCTGTGGGGTAGATTGTAAGATAAATTAGAATAGTAAAAACTCTAGTTTGGTTCTTCAGGAAGAAGAAGAAGAAGAAGCGAGGCATGCTGTGTGTAGCTCCACGGTGTGTCCTGGATTCCACTCTTATGTGTTCAGGATGCTGTGATAACACTGCCCTAGGTTTCCCAGTCCCTGTGTTCCTAGATCTCAATGTTCCCAACGTCCCTGTACTCCTTATGTCCAATGGATTTATGTTTATTTTTAGACCCCGGAGATTTCAGGACTCTGTGTTCTTATACTTCCATATTTCCCTGTGCCCTTAATAATAAGGACCTGTTTTCCTGGGACTCCAGTGCTCTGTAAGTCCTAGACCACCAAGAATGTCCACAGTGTGCTATAATTTATTCCCTGGACAATACATTTACAAAATGCTAAAAATATCTCCAGTATCCTAAAAATCCAGGTCCCTACTTTTTATACACCATATATTTTTAGATGCCCTAAAAGCCAAGTAGACTATTTTACCAGCACCCTATGGTTTCAGAGCCAGAGTTTTTAGTATCCTCTATGTTCAAATCTATATGTCCCATGGATTCCATTTTAATCCAGAATAAGACTAATGCCCTACAGACCCAGTGTCCTACATGTCGAGTCCCTATATTCCCAGATCCATTTGGTTTCAGGGCCAATAAGTTAGCTTTCAGAGCCCATCGCTTTTAATGTCCTTTACATCTTGGTCCCGATATTCCCAGTACTCTATAATCCCGAATCTGTATAATCCAGAGAGACATAAATCGGGATCTTTATATTCCAAAGTCAAATTTCAATGTTTCACCGAACTCATAGTTTCTCTTATAGATTTTTTTTTTTTTTATTATAAAACAAAAGTAGTTGAGAACGCTAAAACTTTTAGACAATCAACTATATGTAACAGCATTCTAAAAAAAATAAATGAAAGACCAGCGGTCACATGACACATGGAGCGAATTGTAATTTGGACAATCCTCTTAAGCTCCGCCCCCATTGACTTGGAGACGCCTGTCGATTGGTGAGCAGAGTAAGAGAGAGGAAAGTGTTACAAAAGGAAACTACCATGTAGACTTACTGCCCTCTAGTGACATGTTTTGTCATTTCTTCGATCTCCTTCAGTCACCTTGCCCGAACGCTGGTTCTATCTGTTTTTATCAGTGTTGAGATATTATTATTATTTCGGATCAATACGCAATTCCAGCTGGGTTTGCGGGCGAATCTAGAATCTGTGGTTTTTCGTGATTTTGAGATGAATCGATTGCGTTGCTGATCAATGGTTGCTCAGTCTGAAGATGTTTAACATCTATCTATCTATCTATCTATCTATCTATCTATCTATCTATCTATCTATCTATCTATCTCGCTCTCTTTCTCTCTCTCTCTCTCTCTCTCTCTCTCTCTCTCTCTCTCTCTATATATATATATATATATAATATATATATATATATATATATATATATATATACACACACACACACACACTTAAATTTTTATAATGTACTCCGTGTGTGTGTGTGCATTACAGATCTTCCTCGAGGCCGTGTGTCTGACAGCTGACATTTAGCTGATCAATGAGGACCTCGATCGGATTCATCAAAGCGTGACATCACTCAAAGCCTCATTAATCAGCGTGATGAGATTATGCACTTACACACTGATGATATATCAGCAATTATTTGTTATGAACAACCACACACACACACACTCTAGAATTGTGCCACGTGAACAGTCAGCGTGTGATGTGAAAGATATGTCTCATGTGTTCGCTGGGATGCCTAGAGAGATCTTGGTGGAGATCTTTTTCCATGCCCTGCAGGTACACACAGCTATTGTTTCTGATGTTGTCTGGATAGGGAATGCCAGTGCTCTACTTGTGGAGGAAGAGGAACCCTGAGGAGACCCTCCAAGGTGAACACTGTATTGTTATTCCTCGTACGTCGTCTTTTCTTCTTCCAATTATTATTTATTCGACACAACTTTCCTCTCACGCATCGAAAAGTTCGGTGTTAATAATTGAAAGCGGTCCCAAGATATGACCCTGATTCATGTTTTCAGGAACAATACTTCAGTATATAAAGGACAAAAGAAACCACTTTAACCAATGAATGACAACTGACTCATCAAGGAACCAGATGTAATTATTTTGAGAGCAAAAAAAGGGCTGAATGTGAGATCCATTGCAGTGGTGGTTGTTTCTGTGTCGTACCTTTTCACTGAAAACAACTCGTACAAATGTTAATCGACCTGCTAGGCTAATTAGCAACAATAGCTAATATAAAATCACATTTTTCCACCTCATGAATCGTTCATAACCAGGATTCCACTTGCGTATGACATGAAACAAACATTATAACATTGCAATTAAGTACTTTCGATATGCATATCAGTTGTCTTGTTTAAAACCTCCTTAAAACCTGGTAGGTGAACAAAAAGGCACATTTAGGTGAAGTATTTACACGAAACACGCATATGGAACAATTTTCTCACTGACTTTTCAATATATGTTTGTCCATGAATATGTATTGAGTTATTTTCAATAGTCTATTATTTTCATTTAATAGCTTTTCTATCCAATCAGAGTTCAGCCGTCACATGACGTGTTGCCGGGGTCAAAGGAAGCTGCTGTAAGCCCTTATAAAATCGCCATCTGCGGGCTCTTTTAGCGCAAACTCCTGGTTTCTTGAAACTGTTGCTTTAACCAATCAGATTGTGATTTGGCTACACGGGGGCCATCTAGCAGGCGTCCAATAACTTTTTCACGTCCTTTGATTGGACAGTCAAAGAGCGCACTAATCAGAGCTCGCAACCCGCATCTGTGGTAAACTGCACAAGCTCAAATATATTTGTGTGGGTTTAATAGCTGGTGTTTTGGGTTTTTTTGTTTGTTTTTTTTACAAGAAAACTGGACATTGTGAGGGAAAGTCGGCCAAACCAGTTAAAAGTTTCTTGAACCATTTCTACTTGCGTTTTCTTTCCTGTAGATTTTCCACACAAATACGCAATTTGCCTTCATTTCAAATTCCCAGAAAAATCGCAATGCGCTAAAAAACAATTTGAGGTTCGTTTCTATGCTTCTGCTAGAGATGATGTTTGCAGGTGGTGCAGTTGTGGCTACAGTGAAAAGAGACTTGTTTGTTGAATTGCGGTCATTGGGTTTGTGATGATGTTTATTCTCACTGTATGAGATGTAGTTCTGTAATCTACCACAAGATGGCAGAAGAGCGACTCCTTTATAATGCTACTGTATAATCGGTATATTAAATTTAATTTATAATTTCTAACAAACAAACTTAATCCTTAGGAGGCCACGCATTATAATATATTTTTATACCTTGTTATCTCGTGATCGGTACTTAATTTTTCTGTGTATTTGGTAAAAGAGTATGTTTTAGAGTCAGCAACCTGGACAATAAATATACCATTTGTAGCCAGTCCTGATCACGAGGAAACATATAAGTCGTGAAAGAAAGAAAAAATATTATAATGCATAGGACATTTAGTGCTTTCTATTACTATTTTAACGTGTTTCCTTCGGAAATCAGAAAGGCGGTGATTCTTAGATTTTGTTTGCTATTTAGTTTAATTAGCTTTCTTATTCTATAGAATAAAACAAACCTAAGAGTGTGTGTACCAAATAATCACCTGAGCATGTAGAACTATACATCCAGAACACAACTCCAGAAAAATATTCTTTTACACTCAACCTCAATCTGTTATTGAATGGAATGAATTTCAGGTGTGATGTATCACATTACCACACGGTGGCAGCAAAACGACCTTTTCTTTATTATTAGTGTAACGACTGTGTGGAGGAAAGACTTTGCTAATCAAACTCATGTCTCTACTGTAGACATTGATTCTGGTTGGTTTCAGAATAGAATGCTAGCATGTTAATGTATCCAAACTTAAATTCTATAATATAAAGGTAAACGTGGTGCTAACACTGTGAAGTAGCTGTTCGCTGGCTAAGCTAATAATGTATATTGTGTAAATAAGACCACGGTATAAACCAATGTATCGCCAAGCCTCCACTCTTGGGCCCTTGAGCAAGACTCTGTGCTCCAGGGGGCGCTGTATCATGGCTGCTCTGACCCCAGGGTTCTGAACAAGCTGGGATATGCAAAGAAAATGATTGCACTGTATTGTAAAGTATATGTGACAAATAAAGTCTATTCTATTCTGAAAAAAACAGCATTTTGTGCTAAAATCATGAAAAGAAGTAATAATAATAATATGTAGGCTAGCAACTCTTTTTATTTTTTTTTTCATTCTGAATTAGCAATTAACAATTGCGTTAAGTGGAACACGTCTTTGTCTTTTTCAAAGAATTTACGAACTCGACTGCATACAGTTTAATCTATTTATTTGTTTATTTTGATGTATTGTCGCTCCGGTCCAATGATTAGACACGAAACGCACCACAGATTCTCACAATAAGACACAATAATAAAGTTGTGACACCGAACGAGTTCATCGCCGAGCGGCATCGCTGTGAATTGTTATTTCACGCAGCAGATTTAACGATCCCATTTCGGAGGAAGTGACACCACGGCTTACAGCTTCAATTACTTACTAGGTAATCTAGTTAAACCTGAAAGAAATTGTTAATCGTTGTATATTAAAGGACTTTATTTGTTTTTTTATTTTGTTGGTTTGTTCGCGTTGTGTAAAGGTTTGTTGCATAATTTGAAGAGAAATCAACAGTGAAATCAAGTGGACTTGAATAAAACAGTATTTGCTAGTCGCTAATAAACAATAAAAGGAAGCAGACGCACCGATCTGATTGTACATTGACTTTTCGGTGTTTGTTAAAAAATGTTGGTAAGCTGTTTTATTTCAGCACATAAAAAAAAAAAAACTTTGGTAAGGAATTGCCCAGAATAACGAGCTAACTTTTATAAATAAACCAACGCAAGCAGCCTTGGGGTTAAATACCGCACTATTCATTTTATGACCTTTAAATGCACATTGTGTTCGATTTCTTTCGCCCTTTTTTATCAAATTAATCACATTTTCACGTTCAATCAAACAACATTGTGTCAATGCTGAACAAAGTTGCCATTGAGTAGGAAATTCAAGATAACACTATAGCTACACTATAACTGTAGACTGTAATGTGAGAGAGGTAGCATTTAGCATCGATTTCTGAGGTAAAAATTTCATCGAATGCGCCTAAAATTAATTTCTATCAGTTTTCTGAGTTTTTTGTGTGACTTTGTGTTTGAACTAAGAAGTATCGAATAGCATTAACCGTGTGAACTAGCGTTTATTTATTGATAACAAAAATCTACAGTTGAAAGTGAGAAGAGATTCCTGTGTGATCTCATGTTTTAAACATCCAGTATAGTAAATAATTGGGTTTTTATTTTAACAATCCTTATTTTCCTTATTAATATTTATTAGACTGTAATTAATTAAAAGTTTTCTACAATGGCTCAACAATTAAGTGTCCACTAGTGAACTGTTGATATCCTCAACAACGATGGAAGTGTAATGAATGGACATTCGTTCACCCGGATTATAATGGAGTTTGGTTCCTCTCAAGGTTTCTTCCTCATACCACCTGAGGAAGTTTTTCCTCTACACTTCCGTCACTAACTCGCACATCAGGGATCAACTTTCACTGACTCAGTTATAATGTATTTCCACAATATATTGAAATTCTATAAAGCTGCATTGGGAAAACATCCATTGTTATAAATACTATACAATGTAAATTAAATTAAACGTTTTTTTTTTTCTTTCGTATATTTATAGTTACTAGTCCTGTTTTTTTTTATATCCTTTCTTCCTTTTGTCAACTTTTTCCCCCTCTGTATTCTTCCCCCTATTTTCTCTTGTTCAGCTCTACCTTTCTTTTTTTTTTATTGTCTCATTTTCCCTCTATTCTTTGGTGAATTGTATCTCTTTTGTTCCCCTTCTTTGTTCATTCTTTCAACCATTTATTACCCTTCGTTTCTCTCAATTTTCTCCCTTCCACTTTTTTTTTCCATCTTATTTTATATTATTATTTTTCAATTTTATTTCACCTTCTTTAGCTTTTTTTATTTATTTTTTTATTCCTGCTTGCACATGTAATTGTTTTTCATGAAATGATCTTTTTTTCTTTGCTGTTTGTTTTTCTAACAAATGAATGTGTGACGGAGAGGTGAACATGTGAAAGACCCGAGGTTACACACAAGGACACACAAGGAAAGCCTTGCTTTTTTTTAAGAATGAACACACACACACACACACACACACACACACACACACACACACACACACACACACACACACACACACACACCTCCCCCTTCACTTACTCTACAAAATGGGGAGGAGTTCAGCCATTTTAACTACAGATAGAAAGAGAGGGATGGACAGAGGGAGGGAGGGAGAGAGAGAAAGGCGAAAATGATAGCGGGAAAAAAGTTTATGGAGAAATGTAAAAAGAGAGAGAGAGAGAGAGAGATATTTGGTAGAATGAGGAGAAGAATAAGATGAAGGGAAGGACATGTGGGGAAGAAAGTTAGGAACGCCTGAGGGGAAATTTCAAGTGGAGGGGAGGGGGTTGTTGTTGGGGTCTTAAAAATTGGAAGAAAAGAACAAAGATGGGTAGGAGAAGAGAAAAAAATGGATAGAAGGAGGAGGGGAAAAAAGAAATATCTGAACCATGAACATTTTTAATTAGTGTGAGGCAGGGACAGCAAAATGTCCTTTCCATCTTCTTTCCTGTTCTGCGGCTTTGTGTGTGTGTGTGTGTGTGTGTGTGTGTGTGTGTGTGTGTGTGTGTGTGTGTGTGTGTGTGTTTGTCACATCTTGCAGGAAACACACTTACCACCTCTAAAATGGCCGCCATAAGAGAGAGTTTCTCTTTTGTTTCCTCTGTCCATAAATCGCACGTGTGTGTGTGTGTGTGTGTGTGTGTGTGTGTGTGTGTGTGTGTGTGTGTGTGTGTGTGTGTGTTGGGGGAGAGTCGTGCCCTCCTGCCCCCTTCTCAGAAACAGGATTAAACTCTTTTGTGTGTGTGGTCAGTGGTGGGGTTGGGGGAAGTGTTCCAAAACAGTGATCAAGCATTAGAACCAAAGAGCAGGAGATCCACCTGTATGAGCACTGCAGGGTGGAGAGAACCTGAAAACACACACACACACACACACACACACACACACACACCAGTCAGAAGTTAACATAATGGGGGGAAAAAAGAAAAATGGAAAGAGTATAAAGAAAAGACAGAACATTTTGAGGGGAAACAAAAAGAAAGCCAAAATAAATGTAAATGCAAACATAAAACAAAGACAACAAATGCAAGAGGAAAGAAAAACAGATGGATGAAAAGAAAGAGTGAGTAAAAGAGAGATAAATTAGAAAGAAAAGTCGATATTGTGAAAACTAGGAAAGAAAAAATGGCTTGCAGGACTGAACTAAAAGAATTATATAAAACAAGAAAAGAAATGGGGAAAAAAGAAAGGAAGAAAAAAAAAAGGTCCAGAAAAATAAAGAAAGGATGGAATTGAGGGGAAAAAAATGAAAGGGGGAAAAAAGATGATTAAAGGGAAACAAGAAAATTGGACACTAACAAAATAGAAGAAAGAAAATGGAAAAGAGGGATGAAAGAATAATAGAAATCATTGGAACAGAGGAAATAAAAAAAAAAGGGGGAGACCACAGAAAGACAGTACAAAGAAGAGGGAGGGAGGAAGAGCGGAAGGGAGGGAAAAAGAAAAAAACTAGAAAGGAAGAAAAGAAATAACAAAGCAAACAGATACAGAAGGTGTCTAAGAGACCAGGGTGGGAGAAAAGTAGATGATTGTAGTAACAGCTGTGGAGTGTGAGCAGAGGCGAAGCTGCTGATTGGCCGGCTGTGGTGAGGCCCATTCTGACATCATCATCGGCTGTGAGCTGGAATCACGAGCGTCCAGATTTCTGTCAGCGTGTTTCACACTTTAATCTGAAATCTACGACTCCAAAACATCTGTTACTTCTGACTTCATGGGAGGTTTTTTTCTTTCCCTTCGCTGGTTTGTTTGCAGGATGAAAATAACGGCTGCAGTCAGGGACGGATTTCCAGCCCTGGGAATGTCATCTGAGTGGCCCACACGTTCACACGGGACGTCCAGGGTGAACAAAAATCCACAGTTCCACAAGGATAATGCAGAGTAGACACCAAGAGGAACACAAACAACTTCACCAGCAACTTGAATAGTGATCGATAGATAGATAGATAGATAGATAGATAGATAGATAGATAGATAGACAGACAGACAGACAGACAGACAGACAGACAGACAGACAGCTTTGTTCATCCCAGACGGAAATTGATAAATAAGAATCATATATAAAGGGCTGTTTGAAACAAATCAATCGTTCAGAAATGTCCTCACTAGAAATTCCCACAAGTGTGTGTGTGTGTGTGTGTGTGTGTGTGTATACATTCACTCTAAATGTAGCTAATAAGTACGTCTACGTGATAAAACTAGCATTATATTTATCATTGACCCGTGAGGACTCTCCCTAACATTTACATTAGCTGTATTAAAACAAACATGGTTTTTGATGTTTGTTTGCTTTTTCCTGACGTGACGCTTCAATGTTTGTTCGGATAACAAATGAACAAATCACGCTTCCAGAAAGATGTTACAATACCGAAGCAAAACCAGGAAGGACGTTTTTCTGCCGTTCGAGGCTGTAATGTTTCCCGGGTCACAATTCTGGATTATCGAAATATTCTACACTGCTCATGAGCAATTTACTCATTGTATATAATACCCTTTCCATGTACTGTTTATCAATATTCATAATATTCATATCTATCATATATCAAAGCCCCGCCCACCTGTACATATGTAAATATTTTACACATCTGGTCAGATGCTGACTGTATTAGCTAACAAAACAAAACAACAAACAAATATAACAAATATGAGAGACATTGCGATTCCGATGTTTATTTATTGAGTGTGTACTTTTTTATTGTGCAATAATCGAAATCGAATAAGATGGTCACATGACCAAAGCATAGAAATAATTACAGCTTTGAAACCTCTTTAAAAGAAAGCACGGAAGAAATTGTAGAATGGGAACATGGAAAAGTAAGAAATGTAGTGTGATTGTATTAAGTGTATTAATAAATATAAATAAATAAATTATATTTTATATAAAAGTGAACAAGCAAATCTAATTTTTTCCCTCAAAGTTGACGTGTCAGAAGCCGGAAAAATGGGCGAGCGTAGGGATTTGATCGAGTTTGACAAATAGTGCCGTCTAGACGTCTGGGTCGGAGTGTCTCCAAAACTGCAGCTCTTGTGGGATGTTCCTGGTCTGCAGTGGTCAGTATCTATCAAAATTGCTCCAAGGAAGGAACAGTGGTGAACCGGGTCACGTGCGGCCGAGGCTCATCGATGCACGTGAGGAGCAAAAGCTGGTCCGTGTGGTCCGATCCAACAGATGAGCTCCTGTAGCTGCTGAAGAACTTCATGCTGTTGATGCTCGAGGGGTCGGGACTGTTTTAGCAAAAGGGGACCAACGCAATATTAGGCGGGTGGTCATAATGTTACGCCTGATCAGTGTGTTTATATATATAAAATTATATACATTATATAATGTTATATATATATATATATAAAATGTAGGCATGACCATAATGATAAGCGATGATTTATCAGTAACATGACGTGTGTTTATTCAGACATACGGAATGAACGTGTCTCAATGTGTTTGTGTTGAAGGGTCTTTTTTACTGTTCATATACAGACATTTGTGTTTAGGTTTCGTGTTGAACAGAGTTTGGATAAAAAAAACAAAACAAAAGAAAACCAAATAAAAATCACCGGAAGTTGACAGGAATAAAGCAGGAAGGTCACATGCACGTGCAGCTAGAGGGGGGAAAAGATTTCTGATTGGACGGGTGCTTTACGGTTTCCGACCGGAAGTTGTGTTTATGCTAATGAGCTGATGGGGGAGGGGCCGGCAGTCAGTGCTGGGATCCGCCCTTCATTCAGCACATGGTTCACGCAGGGGTTTTTTTTTTCCCCTCCTTCGCGCCACTTTCTCATTTTTTTTTTTTTTTTTACTACGACCCACAAACGGGGATCGGGGTGAATATTTCCGGTGCGGCTCCCAGGGCGCGTTGCTCTTCGCTTCATGCTCCATGCGGCGGCAGCGCGCGCGTGTGTGTGTTGGGTGAAAGTTTGCGGTGCAGTTGAGCACGTTTTAGGGGCCCGAACGGCGACGCGAAACGCGGGTAAGTGTGTGTTATGCGTGTGTAGTAGTAGTGAACATGGTGTATTTTTCGCAGTGTGTGTTTCTGCCTGTGCGTTATTCACGGGGAAACCTGTTGTCGCGTGCGTGCTTCTTCCTCCGACCGCGTGAGGATCAGTGCAGCCTTCATATTATTATTAATTATTATTATATAGTAATTATGTAATTTATTTCGCGGAGTTTACTGGGCCGGGTATTGTGGAGCGCGACCATGGCGCGATGAAAACAGTGTAGTAACAGTGGCGCATGGTTTCGTGAACAAGGGGGGAGATTTGAAAAACAGCACCGTAACCCCGTGCACTCAAACTCTTCTTCCTCCACCCTTCCTCCCATCGGAGCTCCGGTGCAAAACACCACGATCGAAGGCGGTTGTTTCGAAAGACGTGAGACTTTTTCCCCCACCACGTGTTTTAACTATATTTTTATCGTCGTTTTTTTTCCTTTTTTAATCGGGAACGGAAACAAAGCGAGCGCGCGCCGCGACCACGGGGCACGAGCGCGTGCGGGGCTTTTAGCTTCCGTAGGCCGCGCGCTCCCCCCCCTCCCCTCCATTCTCTCTCCCAGACCGTCGCATCTTAGCAACCAGTACTAGGCAACGCCAATGTGGCGCGCGCTGGATTTAAAATATATATATATATACATATAACCAAAATAAATTCCCTTCCCCTTAAAAACACTACTTTGTGTTTGAATAAAGTTGATTCGATACGCGCTTGTTTTTTTTTTCGTTCTGTTCCTGAGCTAGCGAGCTAATTAGCATTGTAGCCAAGTTATGGTTAGAACAATCCCGTCGACTGTTTTTAATAATATCGTAATTAATGCAAAGTGAGATTTGTATACATTTTATTTATTGTTACAGAAATGTTCCGGATTTGTTTTTCTCTTCCGCAGAACGTGCTATGACTGCTATCAAGCACGCTAGTTAGCAGCTAGCCGCGGCGCAGGCGCCATTTGGGTCGCCGTTCGGTTTGTTCGCTGCACTCGCACTTTTACGGCTTTGTTTTTTATTTTTCATTTTTATTGTTATACCTTTTGGTGGTGTGTTTTGTCGTTTGTAACTGAACGCATTCGGAACGTGGACATAGCTAGCGAGCTCACCGTCGCCATGTTGCAGTTTATAGTGGAGGGGGATGTTGACTGCGCGTGCGTGCGAGCGAATGTGCACCAGGTGCGCGTGCGCACTTTGTGCGCTCCAACGCGCGGCGCTCGTGCTCCGAGTCGTGGTGATAACAACAGTATAAATTGCATTTTATTTATTTATATTACCATTGTAATTAATGTTACTATATTGGCAGTAGTTTAACAATGGTTATTTGTAGTTTGTTAACAAAAAAATAAAATGTGGCAGAAATTAGCTTGATGTAGCACGTGATTCTCCACGTGATGATTTTTGAAAGCACTTGATTTGGACCCTAATTCTTTTTTCTTTTTCTTGTTTCCCTTTAGGTTTTTGAGTTCAGTGTGATGGAAGGTTCTTTGGGTTTCCAGACGCCAACGTTGAAGCGATCAGGCCACCGCGTGTGCCTGTGTATTGCCAAAGTGCTTACAGTGCAGGTAGTCCTAAGAAATATCTACTGCAGTGAAGGCACTTCTAGCAATGCGCCGGCCATGGTGACTCCACGCCCACCGCGAGCCTCCGAGCGACCCGGGTCCCCGCACGGCTTTGTGCTAAGGTGCATCTAGTGCAGATAGTGAAGTAGACTAGCACCTACTGCCCTAAGTGCTCCTTCTGGCACGAGGAGCCCGTGGCTGGCGTCGGTCGCCGCGTCACCTCCTTCACCGCCTCCTGGTGCAGTTCTCGGCTAGTTTTGCATAGTTGCACCACAAGAAAACACGAGTTGTGCAAATCTATGCAAAACTGACGGCGGCCTGCTTCTTCGTCCTCCGCCGTCCCGCTGTCCCCGACCTGGTGCTCCGGTCAAAGCTCGATCAGTGCTAAAGTGCTTATAGTGCAGGTAGTGTGCGAGCGATCTACTGCAGTGTGAGCACTTCAAGTACTCCCGGCTTCAGACGCATCACTTCCTGTTTCCAGTCAGGACGCCTTTTCGTCAACGATAGTTTAACCCATCGTTTTTTCTCTTGCCTCTTTTTTTCTCCACTTCCTGTTCACTCTCCTTCCTGTCCCTTATTTTGTATTCTTTTACCCCCCTCCTCCCTTCCATTTCTTCAACTTACTTTCTTACTTCGTTTCATTCTTTTTCATTCCCCCCTCTATTTTCTATATATTTGTTTAATTCTGGGGGAAAAAAACCTTCCTTTTTGGTTTTGTAATTCATCCTTTTTTTCCTCCCTCTTTTGTTATTGTTCTACTGTTTCATATGCATCCCCCCCCCCACACACACACATTTTTTACTCTTAATTTCCAATCTTTTCTTTCTTTCTTTGCTTTAATTTGATTTTCTTATGCAATTTTTTTTCTTCTCCTTTTGTTCTGCTATTTCTTGCCTTTTTTTTTCATTTCTAATCTCTACATGATTTTGTCCTTTTCTTTATTCATCTTTATATATATATATATATATATATAACAACTATGGTTTAAATGCTTGTTGTATTTTTCCTGTGTTTTGTATCTGTGGTTGTGTTGTGTATGTGCCCTCGACCTCTCTGTGATTTATAGATGTTGTGTTTGTGGTTCCGTGTTGATGTTCCACTGTACAGCAGTGATTTATTTTTCCGTCTCGTCCTAACTGTGCTGTGCCTTCGCTCAGTTTTGCTGGTTTGCATTCTGCTTGACTCGACGTTCGCTGTGCAAATCCATGCAAAACTGAGCGCAGCAGCGTCTTCTCCGGACCCGGCGTCTGCTCCAGACACTCGTCTAGTCCCCTTGCTGTGCAGGTCGGGATCGGTGACAATGCTGTGTGTGCACGTACAGACGTATTGCACTTGTCCCGGCCTGTACAGGAGTGTGGAGATTACAGCTGCTTGTGATATTCTGCTGTGTTTGTGTAGGTGTTTTATATGTGACAGGAAAAATAAATAAATAAAAAGATGTTTTCCAAATATATGGTTTTAACTTATTTTGTATATTTTTTTTTTTCTTATTTTGGCATGGATTTTTCCTCCCCACAGGTCGAACATGCTTTATTTTTTATTAAAAGCACTAATATTTTCAGGGCCACCGGTAGTGTGCCTTAATTTTAAATAGAAATTCAGTTTCCTCCTTTGGTATAATGACTCTTAATACTGTAAAGGCTCAAATATGGCCACGTTCCAAATTGAGTTTTAACCTTGACTTTACAAATCAGGGACTTTTAATTGGCTGTGTTTCAAAAGCACACCTAACAAATTGTCTAGGTTTTTCATGCCCCCCCCCCGGCCCCCTGAACGTTTTTCATGCAAAAAAGGTTTATTCCTTATAAACGAAAAAGCCGCAATGATTATTGAAAGGAAAAGTATTTCTACTTTTAATTCAGTCCATCTATTTCTTACCTGCAGTTAGAATGGAGGGATTAAAACCCGCCTTATTAATCCGCTGTGTTCCAAGTCAGTTTTTATCCCAAAGTGCCTTCAGGAAGACACGTTTACCTGCTATACCATACAGTCTTGAATTTCATTTTCATCCTCCTTCCTTTTTCATTTCCCATTTTTTTTTTCACCTTTTCTCCTTTAAAAAAAAAAGTATTTTCTTTACCCACTTTTTCCTTTTTATTTCCACTGTTTTGTCCACTAGTTTCTTTGTTCATTTCCTTCTTGCTTATCTGCCATTTCTTTCATGTTTTCTTTTTCACGCTGTTCTGCCCTTTAGCTTTTTCTTTCTATCTTTCCCTTCATGTCCTGTCTACTTTTTTTTGGTCAGAATCTGGATCTCTTGAAGGGAATCTGAAGTCAGATTTTTATATAGAACTTCCTTTCTTTTTTCTCTGCCTGCTTTACACCTTATCCTTCAGTTCTGGGTGGTGTGTCCATGAATGATTCTAAAATGTTTTATATAATTCCACGTTTTTCTGTTAATTGTATATATCACGTTTTATTCTTTTATTTTGAGTGGCTTATGTAGATGTGCAAAAAAAAAAAAATTCAAAATAAACGTCATGATTCCTTGTTTGTCCTGAAGGTGGCGCTAATACGAGTCTTTTCTGCCCCCCCCCCGCTTTTCTTGCCTTATTTGAACAAGCTCTTCTTTCTTGGTGTGTACAGGAAACATGCGTTTTGGTGACATGAAATTCAAGCCAAATGAACCAATTTATATCCCATGAGTTCCTGTTTACTGAAAGATGTCAAAACCAACATGGCCGCTCATCTCTTTAAATTGGTTACTCAATTCAGACTCGACTGCCTCTGGTGTTGGGGTCCTTTATGACTCTGATGGTTAAAACTTGATGCTAGCAAATGAGTATATACACTATACCGACAAATGTGTTGCCACTCGTCACTTTTTCAGCCATTTGTGGTTCTTCACCCAACTGTTACCACAAAGTAAAAGGAAGACAATTGTTTTGGACGTCGTTGGATGCTGTAGCATGAAATTGTTTCTTCGCTTTAGACCCAAACCTGTCAACACAAAGCCAGCTTCATGAAGATACGCTTTCCTGCGATAGAGTTCCAACCCTATTGAACACCTTGGGGATGAATGGGAATGGCAACCCAGGTTCACCTTAAAAGTGGAGGCTATTATAGGAGTAAATAGGGAATTAGACCATAAGGACATACAAATATTATGGTCGGGTCTCCACAAATTTCTGTGTAGTTTGAATGAATTTGTTAATCAGAATTGTAAAACTTGTACATATTCCAGGTTTCTGAGGAGATAAATCAGGCTATGGGAGGGGTTAATTGGGTTAAAAATGTAGGCCAAGAAAAATCTAGAAAAATCAACACTAATTTGAATTAATTGCGAAACACACCAAGCACCCTTTCCTTTTGCCTTTGTTCTTCCCTTCCTTCCCTTTTCCCCTCCATTACTTATACATACTTTTCTTTACTTTCTTAATTCTTTCCCTGATTCCATTCACGTTGTCTTGTTCTTCCTTTTTTTTGTCCCCTTTTCTGTCTTTTCTTATTCCAAGCTTCTTTCCTTCGTACTATCCTCCTTGCTTCGTTGCCTTCACCATTCTTTTTTTCTTTTTCTTCCTTTCTGTCCATTTCGTTCCTCGTCTTCCCACCTTTCTTGTTTCCTGCTTCCTTCTTGCTCAATATTTCCTTCCTTTCTCTGCTTCTTTCCCCTTTTTTTCACTTCTTCCTTGCATTCTCACTTCATTGCTTCTCTTACCTTTTGTCTTCACTTCATTCTTTCCCCTACCTTTTCTCTTCCTTTCTTTTTGTTCCTTCCTTGCATCCTCCTCTTTTTTTTTTTTTACATTTTGTCCAAAACATAGATTTTCCCTCACGTCTTTCCTGTCTTTTCCCTTTCTCTTTTTGTTCTGTTTCCTTATTTCTTTTGACCCTCCTCTACCTTGTGTTTCTCTCTCGTGTCCAACAGGCGCCGCTGTGGATTCTGGGAAGTTGGGGATTTGACGGCGGCCTTTTTAAATTCACGCTTGATTTGAGAAGAAGCTGATTATGGCTCATTACTGCTCTGTGGATTACAGAGTGCTGCTCTTTTCTTCATCGTCAGTGACGGATGAAAACATTGCTGCAGGAAAGAGCAGCTTTTTCAAGATGATGAGTGTGTGTGTGTGTGTGTGTGTGTGTGTGTGTGTGTTGGATCATGTTCATGTGGCCCTGAGTTACACTATCCTGTGTGTGTTTGGACCTGAGTGTGGACTGGTTGTGTGTGTGTGTGTAATGTCAGTGTGAGGAGGAGGAGGAGGAGGAGGAGCTGGAAGAGGCGGAGAAGATGCCAGGGCACCGCCTGTGTTGCTTTGACAGCTCTAGTCGAACAGTGTGTGTGTTTATGTGTGTGTACTGGTTGTTACTGCACCGTGGGAGAGACTTATTGCACGTCATCTAAGGTACAGTCCTGATTTTCTGACCTTCGAAACTCTTTAAACCTTTTGGTGAACTTTCGTTCGAGACTTCAGGCCGCTTTGCTGACATTTTAAAAAACTTATAGGATTAAATTAAAGTCTTGAGGAATTGTCGTTGTATTTAAGTTGTTGGGATTAAAGCAGCATATTTCTGGGAGTTTTAGAGAAGGTCTAGAATAAAGTTTTAGTGCACAACAGGTTATTTAACCAGAATCTTCCACAAAACATTGAGACTTTCTGACCTGTAATAAACATTTTCTTTAATTCTTTTTTTCATTAATTTATTAGGAGTTGACGGTTGTTTAAATCAAAAAATGTGTATATGACTTGTAGCAAAACTTTGACATTTATTGTTCTGAAGGTTGAATAGTTTTAATACATTATTCTGGACATTATTTAAAGGTTCTGGAGCTTTTTCACGATTTACTGAACCGTTCTGAAACTGTGTTCGCGATTGCAGTTAGTTATTTCAAGAGTTTTAAGGCCTGTATCCTAAAGGTAAAATTTGGATCTATTAAGCTCAAAAGCACACATTTATGAGGTTAAATGAATCATTATTGACATATATTTGAACATTATAAAGATTTAATCAACAGTTAGTTTTAAAGATTTTCCAATGGAATGAGCTTCAAGGGTCAATAAATCGCTTGGAGTTTATTTGTACAATTGTTTAGTGAACCCTTTTCCTAAAGTTTAATATTTAGGCTAATTCTCCGAAGTTTAATAGGCGCAGAGAGTCATGAAGCTTTACAGAATCGATTCGAATTGAATGAATCAGTTTGATGAAACATATAGTTCAATAATCCGCATTAAGATTTCGAAACTTCTAAAATCGAACTTTGTTTTTGCCAAACAGCTACAGATTCAAGCATTCTTTAAGTGACTCCATAAAAGTTCAAAAGTGATTTTAAGGTGTGCTCCTCGGGTAAATCCTGTTATTGTTCATCAGTATAATGTGGTTCATCAAAGATGTTGTGTTCAGAAAGCTGAATCATGGTGAAACTTATGCCTGTGCTTTAATGTGGCTTTTTTTCCCCCTCTGATCCCGTGCAGTATTTGGAGGATCGAGTGGATCAAGGTTCTCTACACACCTGGAGTATCTCCGAACATCGCTGCTGAAGTCGTCGTAGCTGAAATGGAGAGCCGGTGGTGGTTGGTGTGTTTGTGTCTCGCTGCTGTGGCTGACGAAACCCGACAATACTCGATGAGCTGCGATAGGGTGCACAAACTTCTGCAGCTGCAGCAGATCGACACAACTGGTCTACTAAACACACCCGGGACAGGTATGGGACTGCATTACTATATATACACACATACATGCCCGGGACAGCTATGAGACACCGTAAACTGTAGAAGATATCCATTGAGACACACCAATAGTATGTCGGACAATCAGAATTTCCTCCACTTGTCCTCTATATGTCCCTCTGTTCTTTCACTGAGGTTCCACTTTGATGTGTGTGTGTGTGTCGCAAGTATCCTTAGAGCCTGCACTCGAGAGGCCCTGGAGATTTGATCAGTAAATTCTTTCAACTATCTAAAGTTTTCCTGTCTAAGCCACTTTATCGTTCCATCACCACAGGATGAGATAAGCAGAGCTTCATGTCTGTGATTGTCACTGTTTAGTTTCCGTCCGACAACAAGCACAACACGTACACACTCGAGTGTATTTGGGAACACCGGTTGTTGCGGTGCGATAAAAACTAGCCAGGTGAAAAAAAACTTACTAAGTTGTGACATCATTCTCGAATATTAGGTTTGATTAAGATGGAAAGGATTGAAATTCGAGATTCTTCACAGCGGGCGACTCTAGATTGTTCGCGATTCGAACCCGGTTCGATTGACCTCCATTCACAGCAGAGGTGAATTTTAGATATTCCCAGGATGAGCATTCTGATGGATCCAGGATTTCACAACAGTCTTGCTTTCTGTATTCCTGGGCATAATGTTTGCATTTTGAGTACCGGGGCGTGTAGAATCTTGCGCCGAAAAGTGACGCGTCGCAGCTTAGTGAAAATAAATCCGTCTGAATTTGAAACATTAGGGCGGAGGTTGAGCAGGAGGGGAAAAAAAAAACCTCGCCTGAGGCTTATCGTCTCAGATGATCTGAATGAGCAGGAGACGAGCAGGAGATGAGCAGGAGATGAGCAGTAGATGACAATCGTGAAAACGATTGAATTTGAAAACCGCAAGTGTGCGCGTGTTTTGATTTAGAAAAAAACACGAACTCTGCGCGTTCTGATTCAGCGATGGAAAAGCTCTCGTTAAACGTTAGATGGATTTTTTTTTCTTTACACTCGCGTGCGCCGGGTTCGTGTTCGAACTCGCAGCTGCACAGCTGACCTGCATGCGGTCGAGTGTGTGCCGGTATCACGTGTGTGAGTGTGTTGTGGATGAAAAGTTGTTGCCAGCCTCGATGATATCATTCACAGAGATAAGCAGGAACAAGATGTTCTTCTGACAGTCTGATTTCAAATTGTACACGTAGAGAAAAGACCAAAAGAACCTATGAAGAACCTACGTAGAACATCTCAATGCTAGATGAAACGATTGTGTTAGTGCTCTTTTGAGAATGGAACAATTCCTAATGATATCTGCTAAATAGTCGTCAGATGCTGGTCCTACTTCACTACTGGACAGCGTAGATGGGGCTAAACCCTTGCAGAATAGCATCAATGTTTGGACTTAAGCATGGGCTTCAAGATTTTGCCACGTTCACTAAAAAGTTCTTCAAGTGTTCTTTTAAAGGTTCTTTTGAAGGTTCTTTCTGTTTCGTATCTTTGTTGCCAGTATAGTGTCACCTTTCGATTTTTGGGACTTTAGCCGCAATTTAATCAAATCTAGAAAAGCCTAGAAATAACCCCAGGGCTCATCTTTTTGGTCTACTCATGATACACAACCTGGATTCCAGAGCTCTTGACCGTATTTGACTCCATCTCCATCTTTGGACTATACACTTGACTCTTGAAGCACATACTTTGAGTTTAATTTGACTTAAGATCTAGAAACTTGAAACTACATCTGTACTCAGTTTGGGTACTAAACTTTGGTTCTAAGGCTTGGGGGCTACAGACTCCAATCAAACTCCAGGACAACAGACTTTGGACTTGATTAGAACTCCAGATTGGCAATGATGTTCTCCGTTCAGATTCAGACTCTGGGTTGTGAATGTATGCACGAATCACAGAAGGTGCCTGACACGCTTTAAAAAGAGAACTTCCAGGACACATTCCAACAGCGGCAGGAACGCTGCGGGCGCTGTATTGCTGTTCAAGGGGACTATTTTATAGGTGATAGTGTGTAAACATAAAGAAACTTCTTGTAAACAGAACTAATCTCGAAACATTTTGATACCACCTCATACATACACACCTCCAGTAAGACAAATCATTATACACACTCAAGACCATTGGAAGAATCACCGTGAGGAAAAAATCATAAAGTAAAAATATGATGAAAAAAAGTAATCAATTTCCTTTTTCGGTTCTGCCAGAATCGGATCTTCAGGTGTGTCTCAGCCGCGGCGCGACCTGCTGCACGAGGAAGGTGGAGGAGGAGTACCAGACAGCAGTGCATCAGGACTTCCAGAACCTTTTGCAGACCTTTAGTTCCAACCTAAAGTTCCTCATCACGCAAAGTATCGCTGCCTTACAAGGTGAGTTCACACCACGTCAGAGCTCGCCTAAGGCTGGGTGTGAGTTTGCCCTGTGATTTGGGTCGACTAGAAGAGCTTGGTTTGGTCGGATGGGGTTCCTTGTAGACACCAAAAATGTATACATTTTGTTTTTTCGTTTGTACTGTTCCACCTTTAGGTTTTTGTTTGTCCATCTTTGCTTTAGAGTCAGCGTGATGTTAGTCCCCAGTGTTGTGTGTGTATTACAGGGCCCAGTGGTGGTAATTTAAGGCACTTAAGTTGAATTCTGGGAGGCTAATGGTTCATGATGAGATGTTTCTGCGACTGTAAACTGTAAACACACGCACACAAACTTGCACATTCCTTTTAACCTCAAATCAAATGTCCTGTTAGAAAAAAAAAAAATATACAAACCTGTAATTTTACCACCCAAAGACCAAACTCTATCCATTTCTTTCTCTCTGTCTTTTTTTTTTTTACTTTGTCTTTCTTCCTATTAACATCAAAACAAGGTTTTTTCGCTCCCTCGGCCACGTTATCAGACTCATCTCAGTATCGCTGTCTCTGCATGTCTCTCTACATATTTCTCTTTTTTCAGTCTATCTCTCTCTCGGTCTGTCTCGCTGTCTGTGTTTTCTCCGTCCCTTTCTGGATGTCCGTATGTTTTTTTAACCTCTCTCACTTTCGGAATCTGTCTCAACATGTACGTTTTCGTCAGTTATGGTATAGCATTTAGATCAAAAAGACAACCAAAGGATATCACCTGAAAGCATACACACCTCCAAACACCAAGTTCTGTCACTTCACGGTCGGGGTCCAGGCTTTAAAAGTGGCTTACGTGGACATCTATATTGCTTTGCTCAATAGAGCTTTAGCAATGTGCGAAAGGTGCTGGTAAGATCAGGGTTCCTACGCATTTAAAAAAAAAGCATAAAAAAGTATGGAATTTGATTTCCAGGTCTGGATTTTTTTATTTGATTTAAATAAAAACAAAGTCCACGTCCAAAGTCCAAAAGTCGCTCATCCACGCAGAAACGTCTGAAAATGCTCAGGTCCCTGTATTGCGCGTAAAACGCGTCATTTCCACCCGGCGTTTATTTACTTTCCAGCCATCACGACATCACTAAAAATGCGACATTGTTTTCTAAAGCTTTGAATTTGTTTCCGAATTAATCCACTTTGAAAAGCATTTTTGTTCGCTGAAAATTTACGTTGATCGGCGCTAGACCGGACCCGCACAGCTGTGGTTGGTTGTTACGTTGTGTGGCAGCAGTTGCCATGACAGTACAGCGTCCCCTGTCGTGCGACTAAACACATGAGAAAACACAGAGATTCTGATTCTTGACATACATCAGATATTGTAACGTAACGCATGTTATAGTCAAATCATGTTTTCAGATGTTGAATATCTTAACAGTCTTTAGGGAATTCTTCATATCTAAATCTGGGAAAGTATAGAATTTTAAAATGAAAATTCTATAGAAACCCTGTATAATGATGTGTAGCAATTTATTCAAATGAGCTAGCTATATTCACTTTCCATTGGTTTTTAAATTTAACCAGGAAATGATACAATGTTTACAGGGATGTTGTTATTGAAATAAGGTTAACAATAATTGAACAGTACTGGATAATGGTAACTTTGGTACTACGAGATGTTTTTGTGTCTTTTTCAGTTCACATTCTGTGAAAACAAAGAAACAGCTGCATGCTAGCTAGCCTTATTAACCCTAATCTCTTCATTTAGCTTTATCCATGTTGCCACATTAACACATGAACCCCTCAAATGGAAGGTTTTATTCTCGAGAGACTTTCTTCAAGAAGATGAACACAGGTGGACTATGTTCTATGTACGAGATGCAACCTGAAAAAGATTGAAGACTGTAAGGTGTCGGCAGGGGACAGTGTAGCTAGACAGCATCGGATGGTGGTCTGTAGGATGGTTTTGGAGGCGAAGAAGAAGAGGAGGAGAGTGAGGACTGAAAGAAGCATAAGATGGTGGAAACTGAAGGAGGAAGAGTGTAGTGTGAGGTTCATGGAAGAGTTCAGACAGGGCCTCGGTGGTGCTGAAAAGGTGCTGGATGATTGGGCAACTACTGCACGAGTGATGAGGGAGGCAGCTAGAAAAGTACTTGGTGTGACATCTGGAAATAGAAAGACAAAGAGACGTGGTGGTGGAATGAGGACGTGCAGGAGAGCATAAGGGGAAAGAGGTTGGCGATACAGAATTGGGATCAACAGAGTGATGAGAAAAGTAGGCAGGAGTACAAGGAGATGCGGCAGCAGGTTAAGAGGGATGTGGCGAAAGCCTAGGAAAAGGCATATGAGAAGCTGTAGGAGAAGTTGGACACCAAGGAAGGAGAAAAGGATTTATACCGATTGGCCAGGCAGAGGAACCGAGCTGGAAAGGATGTGCTGCAAGTTAGAGCAATAAAGGATGGAAATGGAAATGTGTTGACTAGTGAGCAGAGTGTGCTGAGAAGGTGGAGGAAATATTTTAAACAGCTGATGAATGATTGCAGATGATATTGTTATTTGTGGTGAGAGCAGGGAGCAGGTTAAGAAGAGTCTGAAGAGGTGGCGGTACGCACTGGAGAGAAGGGGAATGAAAGTCAGTAGGAGTAAGACAGAGTACATGTGTGTGAATGAGAGGGAGGGCAGTGGAGGGGTGCGGTTACAGGGAGAAGAGGTGGAGAAGGTGGAGGAGTTCAGGTACCTGGGGTCAACAGTGCAAAGTATTGAGAGTGTGTTAGAGAAGTGAAGAAAAGAGTGCAGGCAGGGTGGAGTGGGTGGAGAAGAGTGATAGCAGGAGTGATTTGTGATAGAAGAGTATCTGCAAGAATGAAAGGAAAAGTTTTTAGGACTGTGGTGAGACCTGAGATGTTGTATGATTTAGAGACAGTGGTATTGAGTAAAAGACAGGAGGTGGAGCTGGAGGTAGCAGAGCTGAAGATGTTGAGGTTTTTGTTGGGAGTGACGAGGATGGACAGGATTAGATACGAGTTTATTAGAGGGACAGCGCATGTAGGACGTTTTGTTTGACGTTGGTTAGAAAGAGGCAGATGTAGATTACAGGGGGGTATGGAGACGGATGATCCGCTGTGGCGACCCCTAATGGGAGCAGCCCAAAAGAAGAAGACGACTTCCTCTAAGAAAGAAAATGCCAACAAAGACAATCCTGAGTGTTGGCTACAAGACAAGTCTTTTTGTTTTTATTTCAGTCACGATGACTGTTCGGTGGTCCATGTCTGCCCAAACAATCATCTTATTCTGATGCGCTAACTGGAAAGACACTTGATTTGGAACAGAGCCATTCAGACATAAAGGATTTGAGGAAAAAGTAGCTGATACACAGCAGGTGAGACAAAACGATCGTTTTGGTTTCCATGGCGGGAAGACTGAATGAGAAAGAAAAGGTGAAGAAAAGAAAGGGAAGGCCTACAGTACACACACACACACACACACACACACTTAAAAAGTCAGAGCTGTGCCCTTTCATTCAGTAGTGTGCTTTATTACTGAGGCGTTTATATGGTCCTCAGTAAAGGCATTGCTGAAAGACTAGAACACCTGGTTTGCTAGACATGCTAAAATACTAATTAACTACATTACTAACTACTAACCTAACTAGTAACTTACTAACTTAGCTAGCTAATGCTAAGATTTGAGCTTTTATAATATGTTATGAAAAAGAAAAAGGGCCTCTTTTTCCGCCATTAGCTCTCTAAGCGTCAAGATTGTTTCTGTTTAACTTGTTAACTATTTGGTATGCTTAAGTATGGAATGCGTCACACCATGAAGTTATGGGTAGTGGAAGCCAGGTAGTGGAAGCCAGGCTGAGAGAAGAGGTGACCATCTGTGAGCAACAGTATGGTTTCATGCCGAGGAAGAGCACCACAGACGCATTATTTGCTTTGAGAATGTTGATGGAGAAGTATAGAGAAGGTCAGAAGGAGTTGCATTGTGTATTTGTGGATTTAGAGAAAGCTTAAGACAGGGTGGAGAGAGGAGTTGTGGTATTGTATGAGGAAGTCAGGTGTGTCAATTAAGTATGTGAGGGTGGTGTACATGTATGAGGACAGTGTGACAGCAGTGAAGTGTGCAGTAGGAACGACAGACTGGTGGAGGTTGGACTGCATCAAGGATCCGCGCTGAGCTCTTTCCTGTTTGCAGTGGTGATGGACAGGTTGACAGACGATATTTTGGAGACAAGGCGAGGGAGGCGAGATTGAGATGGTTTGGACATGTGCAGAGAAGGGACATGGATACCCATGTCTGAGGGATGGAGCTACCAGGAAGGAGGAAAAGAGGAAGAACAAGGAGGAGGTTTATGGATATGGTGAAGAAAGACATGCAGGTAGTTGTTGTGACAGAGGTAGATGTAGAGGACAGGGGGGGAAACGGATGATCTACTGTGTCGACCTCTTATGGGAGAAGCCGAAAAAAGAAAAAGAAGAAGTATGGAATGCATATAGTGAGAAATACGAAATGCTACGGGTTTCTCGATAGCTTTGTTCGGTGCCATTTGTATTCACAAAGTAGCCCTTTAAATTCAAACTATATGTATATTATCTTTTTTTTTTATTGTGCTATACATATGCTAGCATTTAAACTTTGCTTGGTACCACAGACATTCAGCCTCCTGACTATAATTAGAATATATTGTTTATCAAATTTACAACCGATTTTTCTTGGTATATCATATCGAATTAGCTTTGTAGCACCATTTGCACGAGCACTGCTCTCTCAAATATTTATTTGATGCTAATGAATTTGATGCTATGCAGATCTCAGGCTTTACTTGACCCTATTAGCTTTCAAAAGTAATAATGTTTTACATTGACCAATGTTTAGGGATTCAAGAATGTCTTTCTTGTCAAATATGATTCATTATATTCAATTTCTGTCAAGGAAAGTTTTATTTATATAATATTTGTCTATATGTTTTGAAATTGTCCAACTTATAAGGATAACATAAGGCTAATTCAGAAAGGCTAAAAGTTGATTATGCAGCACTGTCATTGTTGTTAATACACTTATTGTGGATGTTTCCTGTATTAGCCTCTGTTTTCTGGAAATATCTCGGTCTATTTAGAAATTTGTACTTCTGTGGTGCATTTTTTGGAGCTTTTTTGATGGTATAGATGAATCTTTGGCCACAGTTGGTCTTTAGTTTTTATTCTTCTCTCATCTCTGAGGTAAATGTTGACTTTTATTTGATTGTTGTTTTGTTCCTGTTGTGGTTACCCGGTCATAATACCACAAAAACCTTTTGTCCTTTCAGTGATGGACAGAAATGAAGTAAATGTAATTCACTACTGTTCTTGAAGTATTTACATTTAAAGACTTTTGCTTGACTTTTTACTTACCTACATTTAGCAAAATCCTTCTTTATTTATGAGAATAACAATTTAACTGGTCAAACACTCAGCAATCCACCAATCAGGGTCCACCAACTTGTTCTGATTGGCACTTGGTGTATCTACTTATCACCAGCAAACAGTTCATCATCAGTTCAACATCAAGAAGAACATTTAGAGAAGAATAAATGATAGAAGAAACGCCTGACTCGACCTCGCCACAACACTCATTGCCCAATTTGCACGATTTTTTGAAGATTTGTAATCATTGTAATCGAAATCAATCAGTGTTTGACTCATTAATATCATTCTCTTTATAGTAAAATTTGACTTTACCTCACGTACAAAGTTTGTGTAGTTCGTACAATGCTGTGTGTTTGTGTCAGCAACTAAAATGTATGCTAAATCTGATTTTCAGACGATTATGTGCAAAAATTTAGTATTGTCTATGCCTATTTGGCCATGTCTAAGCATACATAGCTAACACTGCTAATCACACAATGCTAATGTTCCTAATCCTATTTAACCACAAGCATAAAATGTGACGTCTGGTGCGCCGTTTCCTTTGGGGTGTTTATAGTGTCCATTTCCATAGCCTGTGGACAAGGATATTGAGCAGGGTGCTGACAGGATTAAAGACGATCCTCTTGAATGCGTAATGTTGATAAATAGTGCATTACATGCATGACTGATGCTCTAATGTGCCTCTCTGCCTGCTGTCACTTCGGTTTTGATTAAGTCTCTCTGGCAGCATCTGGCTCTTATTTATGCGTGTATGCTTTTGTCTCCCATTTTAGACTCATTATTTTTAGTGGCAGGACACGGAAAAGCCATGTGGGTGGCTGTGTGTGAGTGAGAGACAAAGACACACGTCCCATTCCCAAGAGAATTTCTTTTAAATGGGAATTCCCCAAAGCAAACTGTATTTATGAATCTGCATTTAAAGCCTATGGAGGCCAATGAAGCTAACAAGTATGGCTTTCGGTTTGACATTGTTACACACTCACCTCATATGGTTTTATGGACTTGTTCACTGTCTCAAATAAGCTCATGTGGCTTCTCAGATTGTGCGGCACATCGTAAAAATGGACTGAAAAATGTTGCATAGCTGCATCTTGAAGACAATTCTCTTCGGGCCTGGACTCAGCAGATTAGGACTCTAGACTCTAGCAACCTTGCGACTCTATTTACAGGGTTTCCACAGGATCTTAAAAAGGCTAAAAAATTTTTTTATAAAAATTGCATTAAAAAGTTTTTAATTTGCTTTTCTTGGTCTTAAACAATTTTAAACAGGTCTTAATTTTCCAATGTCCATGTAACGCTGCTTCTAAAACTCATTGAAATGCATTGAAACGAGACCAACACACAACAGCCAATCAGCTTTCTGTTGTTGGAGCGAATCTCTTCTGGATTATACCATATTTTTCAGCTATGTGGAAGTGCAAGTTTAGCAAGTTTAGTGCTCATTTAAGACCAGTTGCCAACAAAGTATTTGTGTGTTTTTGATGTTGTGATAAAGGTTTTAAAAAATCTTAATCTCGAGTTTGTGAAACCTGCAGAAACTCTGTATTCAATCTCTATTTTTCACAATTATGGGCCTACGGACTGTAACAACTCCAAAGCTAGAATCAGTGACCTTCACTTCAGAATCTTAGGACTCTAGATCTAGGAAAGCAGAACTTACCCAAAGTAATCTACAATTATATTGTTTATACTAAGTAGGGTTGAGAGCATTTCTCAACAATTCTAGCTTGATGATGCTGGAATTTAAACTCACAACCTTCCAATTAGAAGACCAATATTTTAACCAATCAGCTACTGGCCTATGGACCCTACATACACTCTAGAGCTAGGAGTGATGTTTTCAACACAGACTCAAGAGCTAGGAATAATGATCTTGACACTCTAGAGCAAAGAGTTATGTTCTATGTACATGGCACAGACTCTACAGTAAGAAACATTGTACTCAGCACAGAATCTGGAATGACCAACTATACTTAACATGGGCTCTAGAGCTAGGACCTGCGATCTTGACACAGATTTGAGAGCCTAGGAACTACAATCTCACCAGAGAATCTAGAGCTTGGGTACTACATTTGCATTTATGGTATTTTCCCGATGCCTTATCCAGAGAAACTTCCAATGATCTCATTCCTTATTTACTCATTATTCTACAATAGAATCTTTACATTTTTGACAGGGAATCTAGAGCCTAGGAACTCTCTGCTCAAGAAAGAATCTAGAGCCTAGAAACTATGTTTTCAACACAAAATCGCAAGCCTAGGAACTACATTCTTATCCAAGAATCTTGAGTTTACTGACAAGAGCAATTTAAAATTATCTCAATACTCCATATTAGTAATCTCTACTTCTTTAAATGAGAATCTAGAGCCTGGGAACTACAATCTTGATACAAAATGTTGAGCCTCGGAATTACGTTCTCAAAATAGAATCCAAAGACTAGGAGCTATGTCTTCAACACATAAACTAGAACACAGAACCTAGAGCCTAGAATCTACTATCTTGACAAGAATATAGAGCCTAGGAACTACATTCTCAACACAGAATCTGGAGACTTGGATCTACGTTTTTGGAACAAAATCTTGATGTAGATGTAGGAACAATATATTTAACACCGAATCTAGTGCTAATAACAATACACTCGACATATGATCTAGAACTCGCTAGCATATTCAACTTCTCATGTCAGAGCCTAATTAACACATCATTCTGTGTTGCTGTGGTTTCATCCCGCAAGAGTTCCGACTTTCATACTCGTTCACATACACACACACACACACACACACACGCACACGCACACGCACACACACACACACACACACACACACACACACACACACACACACACGAAAGCACAGTTAGTAACCTCGGTCAGGAGCTCCACTTCTCCTCACGCAAAATAACAGGGTTCAAAAACAGAGCATTCTTTTAGCATGAGAACTGGAAAGACACAAAAAAAGAGAGAGGAACACAGAAAGGAGGACAGAGATGGAAAGGTTTGTCTTTTCAGTGACCATTTACTCTGTCTCTCTTTCCGTATCCATTCTGTGTATAGGAGATTATAATAGCTGTCTGTAACACCAGCCTGACTCCTGAATCCACCCACACTCAATTTCCCACTCTTACCGACTTCATACAAACAGTCCCCCCTCCTGTAATTTCACACACACAAACGTACACTAAATCCAGTAATTAACTACATATTTCTGAAGCATGAACTGTACACAAAGACAAACCATTGTGGATTAGGTTTGTCTTAACAAGTCACCCTAGTGCTGATTAGCATAACATGGCTGATTAGTATAATGAGTCTGGGGTGACGTGGCTGTGTGTGTGTGTGTGTGTGTGTGTGTGTGTGTGTGTGTGTATATATATATATATATATATATAAAGGGGTGTTGTGGTTCAGTACATACCTCAGTTTTTCAGGTCACAGTTCAGTACAATTTCGTTATGGTCAAATAAAATGTACAAAAATTAAATACAATAAAAGAAAATTCATTAATGTAAAATCAATTCAATTGTCACAAATGAAACTGATTTAATAAAATTAAATAAATGGAAAAATTGTATTTGTTTACATTTGTTAGATCCTATTTGTAAAAAGAATTTGTCCTTTGCGCATGCTCGAAACAGAATAGTTCTGCTTTTATACCCCTGGCATTGTTTTGTATGTTTTCAAGTTCAATAATAATAAAAATAAAATAAAAAACAGTGAAACTGCGAGCAAGTGGGAGGCGGAGACTAAACAAACTTGAGGTCCGCCTCTTAATACGTTCCTGAGGGAACTCAGAAAGTTCTGTACATATATATTATATTACCAGTCTCTTTTTTATTCAATTTTCTAGATGAAAAATCTTTTTTTTTTTTAGCGCTGCTGAATTCTGATTGGTCGGTGCATTTGCAAATTAGGTGCTTGGTTTAAGAATTGCTCATCTGGATCTGTCTCCAGTGTCAGTGCTTTTTTTTCTAACAGTCAGAGGTAAAACTCTTCCCATTTGTATCCAAAAGAAAGAAAAATCTTGTCTTTGTTAAGCTGCTGCTGAAGACGACATGCTGGCGAGCATAATGAACACCATGCTTCGTTTGTTCCGTCATTGTGTGTGTGGGGACAAAAAGTGAGAACTTGTATCATCACGGAAGACGACTGCTAATGACTCGACGTGCTATTGTTCCTCCTTCGTTCTCCCAGCGCCCGAGCGGCTGTGTTTCATTAACACCAGGCAGCGCTGGAACAAAAGCGCGCTCGGCGTAATTGAATCGGGCGAGCGGGACATTAAGTGATTAACTCTTAACGGATTTTCTCGCCTCTCGGCGGAGAGGCTCCTCTGTCTCCTAATTAACTCGCACTCGTTAACTAACTGGATCGCGTAGCCGAGGAAATGGAGGAGGCGCACTACTGAAGAGACTGATGTCTAATCCTGTTGGTTGGTTTCTTCGTTTAGCTCAGATTCCTCGTAGCCTGGTTTAATACGCCGTGTTCGCCGGTCTGATGCCACAACATGGTTCTTATAGGGTCCTTGAAAGAGATACCAGTTCTTGGTGATATAAAAGTTGTATAATTCGATGCCTTTCGAAAATAAAAAAGTTTCGAGAGTAATGGTGCTAACTGGTGCTATTCCGGCCATACTACAATGAGTATAGTGTGAAATTCTGCGTGAAACCGCCTCGAGAGTGAAGAACATCACCGGAAGACGACAGGAGATCAGGAAGAACTTCAACGACTTAAAACTTAAAAATGTCGAAACTATTCAGGTGCGTGATGATCGACGGAAAACGATCCACATAATCTCACTTTTGCCAGATTTGGCTACATGCGGACTTCACCCTATTCCTGACGATAAAAGATCCAGCCCAAAGGTCGACGATTTGACAGCGGTGCGGAGATCCGGTGCGAAAACGCAGAAGGTGCTCGACACACTTTGGAAAAGAAGTCTTGTCCCGTATTGTTGTGCAAGGAGGCTGTTTCGAAGGTGATAGCTTGTAAACGTAAATAAATAAAGTACTTTCTTGTAAACGGAGTGCATCTCGAAACTTTTGATATCACCTCGTATGAAGAACGTGCATGGCCACTATTGGAGGAACGTCCCAAGCCATATGATCAAAGGCTCCAGATTTAATCTGGAAAAGCACAACCTTTACTTGGACCCCATAAATATTCCAAGCTACTCCTATGTTTCAGGAAATGCATCAAATTATTATTTTTGATTATTCAATAAAGAAATCCCAGAAGTCCATGAGCATTTGAAGAACTCTAGAAAATGTATCAAATAAAACATATAGACAAGAGTATTCTGACATTTTCCCACTATTTGTGGTTCTTCACCAAACTGCTGGAGGCACTTTATATGGATTTTTGGTTTGGATGAAAGATCATCTGCTATAGATCTCTAAACTCAATGAATCTCTACAAATCTCCCCAAAAAATCTAGTGGAACATCTGCCCAGATGAGTGAAGGATATTATTATAGCAAATGGAGTGTCAATGTGGAATATGGAACTCACATATGAATCTCAAAATCCTGCTCTACATTGTGGCACAAATCCTTTTTTTCTTTTTCCCCTTCATCACAAATCATGTGTTTCCTCTTGGGTCTATCTCTGTTTTCTCCTTCCATGTGAACACACGTGAAGTTGAAAACCGGCTAAACCGCACATCATATGACTGATTTGCATGACCCTGTTTAACACAAAGAGTTTCCTCACACAGACGATGATCTGCGCTGCAAACAAACGGATAGAGGGATGGACAGGGTTTAAAAAGAGGTGTAACTTAAAAACTTTGACAAGAGAAAGAATGAAAGAAGTTTGTGGTTTGAGTCTTCAAAGAAAGGTTCAAGTAAAAGATGAAAAAGGAGTGATGTGTAATTGAAGATGGAACGAAGGGAAAAATGAAAGAGGGCAGGATAAGCTGTAAAATTATAAAAGAAAGAAATGAAACAGGTGTGAGTGGAAGAGAATCTGATCTCTGTGTGTTTGGGGAACCTCATCTGTGTCCATCGCAACAGTCAAGATATTTTGGAAGGTGAAACTTAAGACTTCAGTGAGTCACAGCGTAGACAAAAAGACAGACATGTAGGTAAACAAGTCAGTTGAAGGAGAAAATTTCAGGTAGGTTTGTAGGTTTTAGGGTGGTTGTAGGAGGAGCTTTTAGGTCTCAGGATGACATGAGGAGAAAATTGTAGGTCTCAGGATGGCTGAACGAGGAGCTTGTAGGGCTCAGGATGGTTGGAGGAGGAACTTGTAGGTCTCAGAATGGTTGTAGGAAGAACTTGTAGGTCTCAGGATGGCTGAAGGAGGAGCTCCTAGGTCTCAGAATGGTTGTAGGAAGAACTTGTAGGTCTCAGGATGGTTATAGAAAGAACTTGTAGGTCTCAGGGTGGTTGTAGGACAACCTTGTAGGTTTTAGGATGGCTGAAGGAAAGACTTATAGGAGTCAGGCTAGCTGAAGGAGGAGCTCATAGGTTTTCTGTATGCCAGAAGGAGGAGTTTGTAGGTCTCAGGATGGCTGAACGAGGAGCTTGTAGGGCTCAGAATGGTTGTAGGAAGAACTTGTAGGTCTCAGGATGGTTGTAGAAGGAACTTGTTGGTCTCAGGATGGCTGAAGGTGAAACTTGTAGGAGTCAGGCCAGCTAAAGGAGGAGCCTATAGGTCTTTTGTATGTGAGGAAGGAGGAGTTTGTAGGTCTCAGGATGGCTGAATGAGGAGCTTGTAGGGCTCAGGATGGTTGGAGGAGGAACTTGTTGGTCTTGGAATGGAAAGAGGAGGCGATTTTAGGTCTCGGGATGGTTGTGGGAGGAGATTGTAGGTCTCAGAATGGTTGTAGGAAGAACTTGTAGGTCTCAGGATGGTTGTAGGAGGAACTTGTACGTTTTAGGGTGGCTGAAGGAAAAGCTTATAGGTCTTTTGCATGCCAGAAGGGGGAGTTTGTAGGTCTCATGAAGGTTGTGGGAGTAGCTGGTAGGTCTCCAGTTGGTTGTAGGAGGAGCTTGTAGGTTTTAGAATGGTTGGAGGAGGAGCTTGCTAATCTAAACTGCCAATTAAAGGTCTGTATATAAATGCCACCGTGTTTTGCCGCTATTAGCAAGTGACCCTTCAGTTTCCTACGTTAATCATTTTTTATAATTATGGTTGTATCATCAATATTCATTCAGTTTGTCTCTTTCTATGTCCCTCCAGAAACACTAGACTCTGTGGCGTGTGAAGTACAGAGCCACACCTCTGCCCTCTTGAGAGTTTTATATGGCGACCTCGGCTCGCGTGCTTCCTCTCCGTTGGCCGAACTCTTTACCGATGTTGGTCTTTTTCTGCTGGGGGCGGAGCTTAACCTAGAAGAAGCAACACAACGTTTTTTCCAAGCACTTTTCCCATTGGTCTATGACCAGCTTGAGAAGCAAAACATGGCACCTTTGGATCCTGTCTACCAAGAGTGTGTACGTTCAGTCGGGCGTCGCGCAGCGGCCTACGGTAATGCCCCGATACGCCTCGCTGCGCTGGTGTCGCGTGCTTCGGAGATGGAGCGCACGTTTCTGCAGTCGATGCACCTCGCGGCTGAGGTCATCAACACCACAGACCACGCTCAGCCAAGCCGCGAGTGCCGACGAGCCTTAATGCGCATGCGTTACTGCCCGCTGTGCCAGGCCCTGACGGACAGTAAGCCGTGCATGGGTTACTGCCTGAACGTACTGCGTGGCTGCCTCGCCAGTCTCGCTGAGCTCGATGCCCACTGGCAGGAATTTGTGCGCTCGCTGGAGGCGCTCTCGGCACGCATGCAAGACGGGGACGAGCTCGAGCGCGTCATTGCATCGATCCCGCCAATCATCACCGATGCTGTAGCGCACATGAGCAAGAACGCTGCCAAACTCAAATCACAGGTCAGGAAAGCACCATCAGGGGTTCCAATGGCTAATCACACACTTTCATGACATTACTTTTTTGTTGTTTGTTCACATAGGCACTTGTGACCATTATCTAATAATTCTCTAACCACTATATATTGTCTTTGTTTGTGTGTGTGTGTGTGTGTGTGTTGGTGGTGTAGGTTCGTAGTCTGTGTGGAGAACCTGTACACTTTGGTCACATCCAACAGAGACCCGTAAGCGACACGCTACATCTCGAAACCCCAGAGAAAACCCCAGAAGACACCCTGAGTCACAAAAGAAGGTACATCTTAGACCTTTGTTCTTTTTGTTTTACTTTTAATTAAATATTTAATACTTAAAAAAAAAAAAGTAGGAAAGATTATTTTTTGTTGTGCTTGTGGAACTTTGGGTTCGGAATCATTTTGCGTTCAATTGTGGTTTTGTGCCACCTGCTGGACAAACCGATCAACTGCATCTTAAACACATTAACGCCAAAGAATGATCGATTTTATTCTTAAATCTTTTCGTGGGGAAAAAAGGTATTAAAACAGATTTTTTTCCCCCAACCGTATCTGATTCTTTACCACAAAATCGCAAGCACGCAATTGTACAGGGTTGAAAGTGTAAGGAAGATATCCTGCTATAAAACTTTTGAACACCTTTGGGATTAATGTGAACACTGATTGCACCCCAGGCCTCCTCACCTGTCATACATCAGTACCTGACTTCACTAACACAATGTGTCTCAGGGTCTCTGAATGCTCCCACATCCAAAAACATCTTAAACAATGGTGCCACATTTTGTCCATATAGTGTATCTGGCTTGGTAAGATGATTTTTTTTATTCACTTAAATAGCGTGTGTATAGGTGACAGAGTTAGCTTTGCACGACTTTATAATGAGTAGATGTCAATATTATTGAAATCTACATTATTATTCAAACAAACAAACAAACAAACAAACAAACAAACAAAAAACGAGGTGACCAAGAAAGTCACAGCTTTACATGCTCTAAAACACAACAGGCGATATTTTCTTTCAAACTTATAAATCCTTTAAATGAATATGTTTATTTAATATAAATATTTTTCAAATATTTTGCATTATTTTAATCAGACATTGTGTCCAGCAGGAGATTGAATTTTCTTGGTATTTATCCAATTACTCTTAATAGTGTTGACATTAATATTAATATAATACACATCATGGTTCCTTAATATATAAAGCTAAAACACATCAAGATAATTTAATTAAATTTAAAATTGAATCATAACAAGAAAACACATTGTCAAAAACTTTGAAGGTGCTTAATATAAACGAATTTGTTGCAATTCCTATCGTGTCCACCAGGTGGTAGCAGATTAACACATAGACATAAAAAAGATGACCTAAACTTAAAAGAGGCTCTAACAGGGATTAAAACGTGTGTGTGTGTGTGTGTGTGTGTGTGTGTGTGTGTTTGTGTATGTGTGTGCAGGGAATTCCTGACATCTCTACGTCACTATCGGGCATTTTACGGAGGTCTGGCCGACCAGATGTGTGTTCGAGAGCTGGCGTCAACTGACGGACTCGCCTGCTGGAACGGAAATGACGTGGTCAAGAGGTGCAACACTAACACACTACGTACACACAGAGTGTAACAATCTCAGGCCACCAGAGTGAGAACTTTCCCTGGGTAGTGTGTGGGAGAAATATAGAGCATTAAAAAGGCGCTGTTTCCATGGTAATCACAACAGTCAGGTAAAACGTGACATCATCGATGATGTCGAGACGGAATCCACGGGCCCTGTTGCTCCACGTGTGTGCAAAAGTCTTCATGAGTATGTTTGTACGCTGACGCCATTTACGTGTATGATTGGTTTTTCTCTTTGACGCCGCCTCCATTCCTGTCTTGTGTACATGAAGCTCCGCCTCCTGGGAATTTAGCCACAAGTTATTTGATTTGAATTCGATAGCAAGTTGGCGAAATGTCCCAGGTCTCATTTACTTATGACAGAAATGTCCGCTTAAACATCAGTCTCCCTGCAGGGGTTCAGTAAATTTGATGTTTGATTTGTGAGTCTCTCTCTCTCACACACACACACACACACACACACACCACACACACACACACACACACACACACACACACACACACACACACACATCACAAAGAGCGAAGAAGAAAAATGACTTTTGGAAAAAGGCATTATTCCCTTGTCCCTCTCACTTCCCCATGTCCTCATTTCATCATCCCATTATTCTCATTCCGTCTTCCACCCCCCCCCCCCCCTTCATTTCCTTTGCGTCCTTCTCCCCTTTCTTCCTCAAGCGCTCCTCTCCGGTCATGTGCGTGTTCCCTTCTTCTCCTTTCTCTCTTATCTCCCAAGCCCTTCCTCCCTCGTTTCATTACCTCGCTCGTTATTCATCTCTTCGTCCCGACGCTTCCGTGTCCTCTTGCCCTTCTGACGCTTCTTCCAGCTCTAATATCTACTGTACAACTGTTGATACGAAGCCGTGTGATTTTTAGATCCGTTTTAGGATTTTAATGGCCACTTCACTGTCCCTTGTCACCTAAAAGCTGCGAAATACGCTTAGCCTCCGTGCGCTGCTCTTTTTTAACATCTAGCGCTCCATAATTGACCTCTAAAAACCGTTAGTGGAGGGAATATGTCCTCGCACATTTAGAGCCGTGTGGAGATTTAAAGAATTTTGAGGTTTGCCGTGCCGGGAGTGTTCTTCTCATCTTCATAATGATCCAAAATCCTGTCAGGTTACCTCAGTTTAGCTAGATACTGGATCTTTACAGTGATTGTTATGGATAATGCTTTGAAATATATCGATTTTACTCTAAAATCCTTTCAGAAATGCTGTGGAATGACCACAGTTTAGGATATTTTTCGTAATCGATATGGATAATCCTTTAAAACATAAATATAAGTTGAAAATCCTGTCACGTTATCTCGGCTTTGCTAGCTAGCTTCTTTAATCAGTGATTATTATGATCAATACTTCAAATCCTCTCAGGTTACCTCAGGTCAGCTTACTAGCCGAAAAAAACAAACAAAAAAACAGTAAATTACAGACATTTTTAGATTTGGACTTGAACGTGTTATAAAATCCAGTCAATGTAGTTCAGATTGTGACTTTAACATTGAGGAAGTGTGTGACTACGACTTTAAAATGTATCCGCTAGTCAGTTAGCATAATTACTATTATCTACTATTAAAACTGGCAAAACTTTATTCACTGTATTTACAAATGTAGTGAGTCACCTGACTTTTCCAGCCGTATGTGGTTCTTAACCAAACTGCTACCACTCAATCGTACAGGAAGTCTTCGGATGTGGTAGCATGACATTTTCCCCTCACTTAAAGACCCAAACGTGTTCCAGCATGACAATTCCAGCTCCATGAAGATAAAGTTTAAATGAGTTTGAGTGACTCTCGAGCGACCTGCTATAGAGATATAGACCCTCTCGAACACCTTTTGGGATGACTGTGAAGGCTGACTGCACCTCAGACCTTCTCACCTTCTCACCTACATCATCAGTACATGACTTAAATTCGAGTGACTGGATGAATCTCCACAGAAATCTAGTGGAACATTTTCCCAGAGCAGTGGAGGTTATTATAACAGCAAATCGGGACTTAATGTGGAATGGGATGTTGAAAAGAAGCACATAGCGATCTTATGTTCCGGTGTCCACACACTTTTGCTCATATATTGTATAACTGAATATGAAAAATCGATGTAAATCAGGACGGTTTATGTTAGCCAGTAGCCAGCTGTCTAGCATTACCAGGTATGCAAATTAAACCATTATTTATATTTTTTAATAATGTAGAAATACTTATTATAAAATTTGTTCTGGTGCTCTTTTAGGAACATCTGGAATGAGCACAGGAGTATCCAGTCGTAGCTCAGTTAATAGTGTCTTTGCTATTCGGCTAGTTAAGCTAATCCTGAAAACGTGGACCTGTCCAACAAAAGCTAATCGTCGAGCACAATGATTACACTCTTCACGAGAATCGCACATTCAACCGACATTGACAACTTCGCCGGTGAATTTTACACACTATACCGATATCTTTGTAGAGATTCAGAGGCGAAACTAGCATACGGTTGAAATTTTTTTAAAAGGTAAAAAGATGGAGACTAGGATTGAAACGGGATGAAGAACCGTGAGAAACAACTAAGAGCTGAATAAATACAGAAGATTGCCATTGATTTGTAACCTTCATTTCTCAGTAAACTAAGATATATATATCGCAGAATCATAATTATCTTTATTGCTAAGCATCATAGTTTACGGTGATATAAAGAAATTTGAAGAAAAAAAATAAAATAAGGATAAACTATAAAAACTAGCAGAATAAAATCAAGTAATATATAGAGTTAAAGACATTATTTAATTTGTGCTGAGTATGTATATATATATTTGTGTCTGTGGTGTGTGAGTTTCATGCACAGGTGTGTGTGTATATATATATATATATACACACATACACGGCTGTCTGAACTCTTCTCCTCGTGAAGCTCTGAAGCGAGATTAATGCGTTCAAAGGGATTCCCGGATGTTAAACCTGGATGTAAACATTGATCTGGAGTGGTGTTCAGCTCTTTTTTTATTAATAATAAATCAGCATTATGTTTGCGGAGGGAGAACCCTGCAGCTTCCCGGCCTTCCAGACCAGCAGTCAGGGTGCAGTTCCTCAGCTCGGCCCGATGGGGGCGCTGCGGTTATTCACACGTTGCTCCTTGAAGTTTCTCACCTTAGTGCTCGTCTCATTCCAGGTTTCATCGCATTATCCTCAGTGTGAAGAGACAGAGACGTAAACAGCGCATCACTGCGGATGATGTCACGGCGCTGAAATAATGATCTTAATTATTAGTTTAGATATTTATTCAGCTACAGTCGTACATTTAATACAAATCAATTACAGTGATCAGATCAGGGTTTTAAGCACAGGAGGATCGTACTCAATATTATAATCAATATATATATACATATACATTATATAAATTCCATCCATCCATTCATCCAAATGTCTGTCTCTTTAGTTATCCGGTTAGTTTTCTATGTATCTGTCTGTTTGTCTCTCTATTCATCCATCTGTCTGTGAACTTGTCTGTTTTTGTGATTCTGTCCATCAGTCTTTCTTTCTGTCCATCTGTCATTCTTTGTATTTCTCTACTGTATCTCTCACTCTCTCTTACACACACAATCTGTCTGCATTGTGCAAACACTAATCTGTTTTTTACGTCTGTCTGTCTGTCTGTCTGTCTGTCTATCAGCGAGGTGTCTGTGTATGTCAGCTTGACGGCCTATTTTTCTATCCGTTTGTTTATTTCTGTCTATCTCTCTTTGTGTTTGTTTATCAGTCTTTCAGTTCCCGGTCCTTCTCATTCTCTCTTTCTATCCATCATTATGTTAATAATGTTAATAATTAACACAGTATTAATTTTTCTGTCTCTAACCGTCAGTCTGTCTCGCAGACTATCTATCTATCTATCTATCTATCTATCTATCTATCTATCTATCTATCTATCTATCTATCTATCTATCTATCGTATTCTATTTCTCTTATTCTGTCTGTATCAATGATGAGTATTCAATGAATGAACCTTTTCCGAAATTGAATTGTAATTTTTTTTTTTTTTTTTTTACACAACCGAGATGACACACTTGATTAGTAGTAGAACACAGCTCTACATGAGAGAGAGAGTGAGAGAGAGAGAAAGAGAAAGAGAGAGAGAGAGAGAGAGAGAGAGAGAGAGAGAGAGAGAGAGAGAATGCCATAGATCACTCAATTCAATTTCTGTTCAGACGTTTATTTAAATTCCGAGACGGAGTCGTATTTATTACGCTGCGCCGTCGAACCCGAAATGAGAAAAACTCACCGAATACACTTACAGAAAAGTAATAAAACAATCAAATATTAGTCATGGCTATGT
Organism: Silurus lanzhouensis; assembly: GCA_039877035.1. Classification (NCBI taxonomy): domain Eukaryota; kingdom Metazoa; phylum Chordata; class Actinopteri; order Siluriformes; family Siluridae; genus Silurus; species Silurus lanzhouensis. The sequence continues at coordinate 200,417 of JBCEWE010000145.1, read as the reverse complement.
TATCAGTTACACACACACTCTCTCTCACACACACACACACACACACACACACACACACACACACACACACACACACACACACACACAGCAGCATTGACTTTCACTGTGATGTACTGTGTGTGTGTGTGTGTGTGTGTGTGTGTGTGTGTGTGTGTGTGTGTGTGTGTTGCCACATCCCAAACATCAGACTCTCATTCCGTTCAGATACTCTGACCTGCAGACGGAGGGCACAGCTGAGGACCGTCCAACAAACACACACACACACACACCACACACACACACACACACACACACACACACACACACAGGATAAGGGGATTCATGTGCAATAAGATGTGCTGCTGCTGGAATATCAACTCATTAACTCCCCTGTAATCATGAGTAAATCCGACCTGCTTGGCAGAAGGAACCGCAGCCGCTAGGATGAAACAGCAAACAAGGGCACAAGAGCCTACGATGGAAGACGGAAGTAGATTAGGAAGCAACATGACAAGGAACCAGTTAGGGATCTTTGAACAAATGGTAGAAAGGTGACGAGAGGACGTTGAAGCTACAAGGTGGAGATGATGGTGATAGCAAGGGGGATATATGGAGCAAAGGGAGAAGGAGACAAGGAAAACGAGGAGGGGATGAAGGAGCGATAAAGCATTGGGAGAGGATGGGACACGGGAGGAAAGGACTAAGAGGTAAAGTAATTACGGATCAAGGGAGCAAGGCGATAAGGGAGCAGCAAGACGAGGGGACGAGGGAAGGTGGAAAGGAGATTTTCTCGGATCAAGGAGACGAGCATATATATGTTTGTAACGCATGTGCGTCCCTATTATTGAGTCCGATATGATTCGCATCTCAAGGATCTACATATCCATATATATATCAGCATTCACATTCATCCCAAAGCTGTTCTTTGTGCAAGTCAAGTTTATTTCTATTGCGTATTTCACAGCAGACATCGTCTCGAAGCAGCTTTACAGAATTTAACAGTTAAAGTGCATGGTGTGTATTCATCCCTGATGAGCAGCCGTGGCGACTGTGGCAAGAAAAACCCCCTTAGATGTTATAAGGAAGAAACCTTGAGAGGAACCAGACTCAAAAGGGGAACCCATCCTCATTTGGGTGACATCAAGTGTGTGATTATAAATCTTTAAACACTACAGAGAGTGTGAGAACTAACATGAGCACTGGAGTGTAAGAACATTTCATGCTAGCACATCCGAAATCGTCCTACACGATTGTGTGTCTTCAGCTTTGTGGTAACAGTTTTGGAAAGAACCACCTATTTCTGGAATAGTCAGGGGTCCCGATACATTTGTCCATATATAGTCCAAATATTTCCAATATACTGCCAATATACTGCACTCCACAGTATGACAGTGCGATTTGGAACACAGCCCATGACTCAGGTGTTGACAGGTAGATGGAACACGGGGAAATTTGGAATCAAAACCCATCCTGAAGTATTGCTCTTTTTTATGCTCGTGTGTGTGTGTGTGTGTGTGTGTGTGTGTGTGTGTGTGTGTGTGTGTGTGTGCTTAGGGTTTCTGTGTAGGTTTTCCCGTCTTTTCCCTCGTTTATTAGGGTTAATGTGCTGCACCCTTCTCATCCTCCAGAGTGCAAAGATGAACGAGCACTGCGCCGCTGGATTAGGACACAGCAGCTGTGTGTGTGTGTGTGTGTGTGTGTGTGTGTGTGTGTGTGTGTGTGTGTGTGTGTGTGTGTGTGTATATGTGTGTGTGTGTGTGTTCTCTGTGAATCGATGAGACTGCAGCTGCCTGTTTGTTTCTAATGTCCTGGGTATGACCCTTTGGACCCTCTCTCTCTCTCTCTCTCTCTCTCTCTCTCTCTCTCTCTCTCTCTCTCTCTCTCTCACACTCTTTCTCTCTCTGTCTGTCTGTCTGTCTGTCTGACTGACTGACTGTCCATCTCACTCTATTTATTGGCTCTATGTTTGTATTACAGACAGATCGAAAGTTGGACACTGACATCTGGACTGATTGTCTATTTGATGTCTGGATTTGCCTGAACGTCTGTCATATAGCCAGATAACTAGATTGTTAGACAAATCTATTATGTTACAGGTAGACAAATAGAACGGACAGACGCCCTGCGGTGGACGATCAGTCAGTTGGGTAGACAGAAACAGATGTTGAGGACGGGAGAGGTGAACGGATGGATTGACAGAGTGAAAGGTTAACACCGGATCAGCACATCTCTACGCTCCTGACCAATCAAACCCGTGGCGTCTGTGATTCGCCTCTAGAGGCCGCTCTCGTAGTGACGGCAGACCGGAAGCCAGAAAAACCTCTCAGTATGGGTTTTTGCCGATAGTTTCAGCAATCAATTAATTTCCGATTCATTGGCAAAAGCGAAAAATCATTGCTTATCTCATTACTGAGTGATTTTGAAGGTCCAAGTTGTGATGAGGTCAGAGATTCTCTAAAACAACACACTCCGGTTTAACTCATGTGGTCCAATCCCATAGAAGAGCTACTGTATAACTGGATGAATTGTTGGGAAAAGCTTTTAAGAGAAACGTGTCAGAGCATACAGATCATCACAGAATGCTGACCCAGGTATACCCTATAAATTCCATCAGACCAGTGGAGCAATGGATGAAGATGGCCTGAGGTTTTCTTTCACGTCACGTGGACAGCTTGTGTGTGAAAGATGGCACCAGGATGCACTATGGTAAGAAGGCAAACGTTAGTATGATGGGTGAGGTGACAGGGAAACCTCGGCATGCATGCGAATGGACATATAACCCTATGTTTGGGTTTGGGTGTTGACCAAATTACGAAGATCTCAGTCTGATTGATGAGATCAGTAAAAAGAGACGTAGCAGTTTGTACAGTTGGCTTTTGCATCTAATCTACTGATATGGATTCCTCAGCGTTTTATGTACAGCTTCAAGAATTTCTCTTCAAAGGAGAAATTCCTGACATTTCCGCATTTCGAGGGAGTAAGCGAATGAAGGATGGAAGGTAGGAATTAATTTCTGAATAAATAAGTAGAACAAATCTTTAAACATTAAATAAATATATAAAAAAAAAAATACACACTTATATACACATCCGTATTACCCAAATGGAGTCTAACGAATTATTTAATAACATTTTTCCATTATTAAATTTTATTTAATCAATTTAATTCGCGACTGTTTAATCGTTTATTTAATGCGATTAATATAATAAAGAATTGTTTTGCATTCATTTGATTTATTTTATTTTTTATACATTTTTTTATTTATTTCATTGACCCCCCCCCCCCCCCCCCCCCCCGTTATTGGTAATGTTCACCAAAAAATATATAAAAAATAAAAACAGAACCAATTTTAGGTTTTGCATTTCTTCATAAATGCTGTGTAAAGTTTGCTGGAGAGAAGTTTACTTAAGCTTCTAATGTCCGTGGAAGACAGATAACCTATTTTACTACTTCGGCCCTGTTGGACAAATTAAGAAAGAACTTTGTGCATGCTTATTAAACCAATTCATCTGTATTCTGTTTCTCTGTCTGGGAGTGAAAATGGTAGCGCAGCAACCTGGCCATGGTTCACCCACATGGATGACGCCGTAGGACAGAAGTGCTCCGTTTTGTGCCTCTTGTCCTAATTTCATCAATGTGTCATGGTGAACTTCGGTGCATCTCCTGAAACACACCAGAGAGGGCAGACAGGCAGGGCGGAAAACCGAAGAAAGCTTGAGTCGAGTGGTTTGAGGAGGCGATGAGGAAATGTATTTAAAATTCGGAAAACATTACGTTCTAATACTGGCATTGATGATTCATGGAGACACTGGAAAAAGAAAGACAGATGGAGAGCTATTTAGATGTATAACAACTAATATATTAGAAAGAAAATAATGATCTAAAATGGTATTGTGAGAACTGGATTTGAACTACAATCAAAGATGGAAAATAATGCAGAATTATGAACGAGTTACTCGGAACACTTCGGCAAAGCATTGTCCTCGCACAGCATCGCCTCTGGCTTTGTCTTCGATCCCAACTTCACATTCTGAGCTCTCTTGAGCCTTCCTCAGGTGGAAGTTCCTGCCTGACCCCCAGACATATGGTGGGGAGGATGGTACATGAAGTACCAACTGTTGGCACACATTCTGCTGGCACAAATTCTGCTGGCACAAATTCACCACCATCGGGGTTTTTATTATTTCGAAAATCTTCTCAGCAATGACACTGGCTGCTGGTTTTGGCGTAACAAGCTCTCAAGACAGAGATATATTCCTTATGCCATAGAAGAAAAGAGCCAACAGGTGGTTATAGGACCTGCCTGACCAAAGGGGTGTACTCGATGACCCCGAACCAGGAAAATGATCCAGAACCCTGGCCTGGTCATCACACACAGCTTGGAGCTCTAACGGTAAAAATAGCTTTCTGTTTCTGTAGTACCCATTGTTCTCCTGGGGCTTTAATCCAGATGTGACATCAATAACCCCCCCCCCTCTGGATTGGCAGCACGCTTCGGAGCAATTCAAGGCCATCTGCTTGTGTCTCGTCTTCCATTGCTGATACAAATAACTCGGATAATAGCTCTTCGGTGACTGTGGAGAATTCTCCAGACAGTGGTCTTTGACATGCCAAATGGAAGCCACCTGATATGAGGCATCACCGGTCAGTCAGAATAAAACTAATAGGACGTCACTGATGTGGCCCTAATCATGAGGACACTCTTGGCTCAGCGTCCTCATCAAAACAGCAATCGAAATATCTCGCTAGGTGTGTTTAAGTATTATAAAAATAACTGTACTAGACAAAGTACCTGGTTCTGGAAGCAGTCACGCTGGTCTACAAATTTTGGAAGATTATCGGGGGGTTGGGGGGCGTCTCTGATGAACATGATGCCTCATAACATCTCAACAAAGTACAGTAGAAGACTGAAAATGGTACCATATGGAAGTTTATTGGAACCTTGTCGTTCAATCTGACTTTAAAGCTCGTATTCTGTAATTATCCGATATTCACGTATTTCATAAGCTTCAAAACTGTATCATTTTGTGGTTCCATCTTAATATCCTGGGAAGCTACACAGCAATGGCAACCCACCCACAAATCGGTCAGTTTTTCATGGGGGGAAAAAGCGTGAAAGTCAATGAATAAATGGAAAGTTGTTATATGGTAGGAATAGAAAGCTACATTTATAATAATTGGTGTGGCACCATTTTCATCGCTATATCACATTTTCTATAAAGGTTTTGGAGCATAATCGCAAATTTTTAATTATTCGAATGCAATTTTGACCTCTAGCTGTTTTTCGGCTAAACTGCAGCTAGAACTCAGAACTTAAGTCACTCAGGACTGAATTTTTCTTTATTCGTGACCCATTTCTGGTCAGATTTATCTACTTTTATTTCCGAGGCTTTACCCTTGCAAAACAGTGTTATGGGTTGCCAATTCTCTGCAATTAACTTTTTTTAATCATTATTTTTTTACTTTTACCAATCCAGCCATTAGGGATGCACAAGCCAGTGCACTCTTAGTGCCGGTTCCAAGCCCGGATAAATGGGCCGGGTTGCGTTAGGAAGGAAATCCAGCGTAAAATGTGCCAAATCAAATATCCAGATCGCGAATATGCGGATTTATTAATTTTACTACATTTCCAGAAAAAATGTTATCTAACCGGCGTACCTGCTTATAAAAAGTGTTATTCGGGACTGGTACTATTTTTTAGAGCATATAAAAACAGCAGAGATTCCTCTTTCTGCTCTGCGTTACTACTCCGATTAATTTGTGATAAATCACAAACACGAGTGCTAATCAATGATATAGTGCTAAAAAAAAAAAAAAAAAAAAAAAGGTAGAGTGCTACATGATGATGATGAAGCTAACAAATGTTCAAAAGCACTGACAGCTGAAGAGCATAAGGCAGAGTGCTAACAGATGGAGCGTGCTACGAGACGAGGTAGCGCGTAAACAGACGCTGCCTGCCTTTCACTTGTCAGAACGCAAGCATTAAAACGCTAACCCTTACAACTGTGACACTGTAATTTAGGGTTTAGTTGAACGAGGTTTGCGTGAGTCATTTGGCTGCGTCATTATTTTTTTTTCTTTGTTCTCGGTAAACGAGCTAGCGTCGCCGATGCGGCAGGTTAATTTAGCCCGCGTCCTCTCTGACAAGCTAACAGCTGTTTGGCTGTGATCTTCACCTCTACCGTGCACTAACGCGAGCTCATTAAACTTACACATGGTGAGATGCACACTCGTCACACGTCCTATTTTTCGGGTTTTTATATTTAAGAACAGTCGAAGGTGGGTCTCTCACACACTGGCCTTTATGTGACTGCCCGAGATGAACGAGGCGCTCGATTAAAGTTCAGAGTTCACGCAATGTTGGAAAGAATAAGAAAAATGAAACCGAAGAGAAATTGTGCGAAAATGATCGCGTAGAACACGGGAAATAGGATTTCCGCATGAAAGATACCTGGTAGCAGAATTATTGCCACCCAGTGAATAGATTAATGCACACCATTAGAACCAAATAGGAAAATATGCTTAAGTAAATAAGTAGGCAGGCAAACAATATCCAAATGCCAGAAGTTTTAAAATTTACTCCAAGGGGCCCAAGTTTAAATTCTATAACACTACACAGTTTGTAACAGTTGCAGTGAGCCAAGCTCTTGCTCTGTGTCAAGCTTACATTGTGTACCTCCTGAACTTCCAAGTTTTAAATCTTGTTTGGGAAATTGGAACATTTGATGCTTCAGGGAAAAATGACCTGTCATGTGTTGGGGCTGTTTTGACCCTTTCATGTAGACTAATGTACCATGGTATTTCATTGAATACAATTTGGTATCAAAAAACTTGCTCTTTTTACCACCTTCAAAATAGTCAAATTTCACAGCAATATAGCATTCCCAGCGTTCCTGCCACTTCTGGAATGTGTCCTGGAAGTCTTCTTTTCGAAGCGTGTCAAGCACCTTCTGCGATTCGTGCCGGGTCTCCGCAACGGTGTCAAAACAACAACCTTTTGTTGTTGCCGATGTTCATCATGAATTGAAGGGTTTCGGCAGTCCAGCTTGTCAAGGGTCTTCCAGATCTCTCCTCGTCTTCCAGTAATGCACTCTTGTTCAAAACATCTCGAATGACATCTCGTTGCAGCATCGCAGTATGTCAAACGTGAATGAATTTCACATGTGCGCTTTGTTTTAACCTGCTGTACCTGATGAAATTGCAGACGTGGTCGGAATAGCACCAGTTAGCACCATTAGTCTCGAAACTTCTTGATACCACTTCATATCAGCATAAGACTGTAGAGAAATAATATTGAGAACAGTGCACTAGAATCACCTTTTTTTTTTTCCAAAACTCAGGTGTGTCAATATATCTGGATCCGACTTCAGACACACAAGATAGAAATCTAAATATACAGTGACTCAGAAGAAGAGACAGAAAGATAGATGGTTTATTGATGTTTTTATGGAAATCTGCAGTGCCTCTACTGCCCACAGTTGAAAAAGTGCCGATTGGGTAAATGTAATTTTTTTTTTCTTCTTTTTAACAAAAAGTGGTCTGTGTGTGTTCAATATCTTGTGCACCACATTCTAAAGTGTTCTGCTCGTCTGTTTCGTCCCCAAGAGGATGTTTAATTAGAGCCGTCCTGGTTCGAGTCCAGCGTGAGGAACTGCCGCTCGGCTTCATTAGCTCTGGGGCCGAGCTAGCCAGCGGAAAATTACAGCCGGTTTTAATGTATGCACTCTGAATGCTAATTGTTTCACTTTGCCTAGGTGTAGTGCACATGAAAATCTCAAGGTACCCAACTGGAAATAATAATAAAAAAAAAGGAGACATCGACACGGAAAAACAAAACCATTCGTTTAGAAGTCGTGGTGGCGATAAAGAGAGCCGCCGGGAAAGGCTGTGTCTCAAACTACATAATACTACCCTAAATAGTGTTTTGACACACTAACCCAAGCTAGCCGGCGGAAAATTACATCAGTTTTTTTTTTTTTACGGACGTGTTCGTAATGTTAATCGTCTCACTTCACCTGGGCTAAACAAGTTCATAAAGCGTGCCGGAGCAAGAAAAAGAGTTATAAGTCCCTTCTCATCAGCAAATTACACCTTCTGGTCCCAGCAGATGTTCCCTGAAAAGTAAGTGAAGGCAAAGTATATTTTATTTTAGTGCCACTACTTTCTGCTTTCAGTGGAACTTTGCAGAGTGGTTTTATCCGACGGGTCTCACAGACAAGGGTAGTATCACGTTATTCCACTATATACCTTGTATGCTTTTCTAGGAAAGGTGCGTTTCCACAGAAACATGTAAGAACATAGTAGTACAGTGTAGGAACAGAACACTGTGGTGTGAGGCAAACAGTGTAGGGCTACTAATCCGGATAAATCTAAAAATGGCGTTCTTGCTAAAAATGCTTCGCATCCACACTTTCCTAAAGTTGCTGATCCACACTGAAACGTCTGAAAATGCTCACATCTGAACGTGTTTTTGAAACCCTCCGTTTTTACATGAAAATGGCGTGTTCAAAATGTTTTTGTCAACTTAGAACGTCGTCTCCGTGTGGACGGAAGGCCAAAAACAGAGGGGAAAAATATGCACAAATTAGTGTGGACATGGCCTAAAGATATTCTGATGATGAAGGCAGAAGCAACTGTCCCCGGTGCAGGAGGGGGGCATTAATGGTGCCAGGGTCATAACATGTAAAAGGTTTGGTTAGCCCAGGTGAGCCAGGTGTCTCCCATTACCAGTTTTCCCCATATAAGTTTTGCATCACTTGTCTGGGGGGTTACTCTCTATATGAGTTGGCATCCGGTGTTAGTGTAAAGTTTTTATCCACATTAGGTGTTTTATCATTTATATGGTTTGTATTCCTTGTAAGAGTTGTTTCCCTATCAAGGTGGTTCTCCCTTTAAGGTTGTATCGGTTTAAAGGTTCCTTCCCCTATACGGTTTGTATTCCCTGTGGCTACCCTTTAAGGGTTGTCTTCCTTTGAAGGTTTGTGTTGCCTATAAGGGTTGTATACCCTAAAAACGGTATCCCCTCTAAAGTTTCTTTGATTTGTTCGTTCCCTATAAAGGTTGTATTTCACATAAGTTGTCGATCACATCACCTGTAAGTGTTGGGTCCCCCCATAAGCGTTTTGAGTCCTGTGAGGGCTTGGATTTGTTATATAGGAGTTGTCTCACCTATGAGGTGTTGGTATACCCTGAAAGGTGTATGCATTCATATAGGCTGTGCACTCTGTAAAGTGTTTGACCTCTTCAGAAGTTGTCGTCTCTATAAACTTGTGTCTCGACAGCTACTTATTGTCCTTTGTGGTCCAATGATCAAGGATTTTGGGTTGTCTATGGATGCCATTTAGTTTCTTGAAAAATAGCTCACAACCAGTGTAAACTAGCTGGCACTATTGAGATTAGCAGTAGCATCGAGAAGATATACGAGCTATTCTTATGGTTCCATGAGTTGTACGACATGACAGTTTTGACCTGGTAAAAAGGGATAAAATTCACTAAAGTATGGGCACAAAAAATACACAAGCAACCGATTGCTCAAATCTAGGGTACCTCCCAGCTGTCTAGAATGTTCAAAGTCCGAGCAACTGTGTTTTCACTGTTTACAAGTTTTATTTACTCAGACTTCTGTTACCTTTGTCTTAACTTAAAAAAAAAATTAAAAAAAAAACACGTTGCCACAGCAACAATTGCTGCACTTTTTGAGAAAGCTAATTAAGGAAAGACCTTGGCAGAGTTCATATTTTTGTGTGTGCATTGGGCATTTAATTTGCTTGACCTGTGCAAGGTGAGCATGCAGAAGAACTATATATAGAGAATATATATATTTTCTTCTTACAGATGGTGTGTCTCTGTAGCTTTGCTTTGTCTCTCAGGTTGAAGGAGTTGCTTTACCATCTTGTTTTTCTCTAAAGGTCACACGGCAGGCTTTCGCGGAAGATCGTGTAGTGATCTGATAAAACATGGCGAGGGTGGAGGGATGTTTGGACTTGCTTTGGCGAGACATGCGCGTGTTTGATCTGCTCGCGACCTGAAAGTCGGATATTGAAGCGCTGCCGCTTGAGCCTTCTGGGGTTGAGCCCCAAAACCACCTCGAACATTAAACTAAGGGAACTGGGGCTTTTAGGATGAAGAGATCGAGTAAGGGCATTGTGTCTACAGGGAAATCAAGGGTCGGTGGCTTGGCCTCCCATAAGATGGGACTCATAACAAAGCCTACCATTCGGAGGAAATGCATTATTTAAATCAAATGTATATCGTTAGGGTTGCGAAATTTGCAGGAATTTTCAAGACTGCAAACTTTCCGTGGGAATAAACTGGGACTTGATCAAATTGCAGGTTAGCCAATAACAATCTTGCAGGAAAATCTTGGTAAAAATAAGCAGATTTACTGCAATTTCAGTAGAATTTCTGCTCTGCATATCGATCAATCATGAATTGATGAATATGATGAAATTGATGAATTGATGAAATCACATGCACACAGCACGCTTACCGCAGGGCTACTGAGGCCACGCCCCCTGCATGCACTGTACAATTAAAGTAAAAAATGTCATTCATTTGCATGCATGTCAGCTTATGAGCAAACAAAATGATATATATATATATATATAAATAATGAGATACAGTTTATTATTAATTCACATACATTTCTGTAAATTTTCAAGTTGGAAATTTCAAGTTTCCAACTTGAAATAGTTCCAAAATTCAGCAGTTGAAGTTACCATGGAAAGTTTCTGGAAATTTACCGGAGATTTGGAAAGACATCAAAAAGAGACATGGCTTTGTGGACGCCTTCCTTTTTAATTCCGAATTTCGGATGGTATTCCAAATATTAGATTCGGTTCAACTTTATTGAAATGCATTTAGCGTCTAATCAGAAGTGCAAATGTATATAAATAAATCTAATATAAATGTATAAATTTTCTCACATTAAAGAGCCAAACTCTTCCTTCTTTCACCTCTGCCTCATTTGTTTCCTTTTTTAATTTATTTTTTATTGTTTTTTCGGAGGCAGTTTTTCTAGTGCTGTTGGAAATTTATACATAATACTCCTGGACCAGGCTGCCTTTAGAGACCCCTACTTTGCCCAGGGCTCATATTCTGGGCTATAACATCTTCATATTCTGTAATCGCCCCTGATTTGAACTCCAGCAACTCCTCTGACTCACTTCTGTTACAAGCTGGATGTCGTTATTGGGCAGCGTCGAGCCGTTTGCATAAATTTGAATAAATGTATTGGAGGTGGTAGAAATCTAATGCATACGAGTTACTGAGTCCTGTGTGTGTGTGTGTGTGTGTGTGTGTGTGTGTGTGTGTGTGTGTGTGTGTGTGTGTGTGTGTGTGTGTGTGTGTGTGTGTGGCATGTCCAGGATGACGATTAGGCTTGATCGTTATCTTTTCAGAAGGGCTCAATTTTGATGCGTTTCCATGGTTACGTCAGGTCACACTGGTGGCCCATATATTGTCGATCGTGTTTACGAGAGACTAGGTTTGGGACACATCCTCATTGATGGGGCAGTAAATTGGGGTGCTGAAGTGGGTATTAGTTTGGGTGAGACACGTGGCCAGGGGCAGGAGGCGTCTGCTGATGTGGCAGCTTTCTCATGAGGAAATGTTTTTCATCCTGGGCTAATGAAGGTTTACCTTTTTAGCTGACCACAACCCCTTTAACGGGCTGCCTAAAGTCCAACCCCTGGGCCAAGGTGTGTTTCTTTTTCCTTTCACTTGATGTGGTAGCATATTGTTTTAACGCTAAAAGAAGTGCCCTTGCGTCCAATCCCTGACTGAAAGTCGATTTGTCCACCTTTACCTTAATTATATATAGTACATATATATATATATAGCTCTCACAAACACAATCAAACCACTTGGCCATGTCCCAATTTCACACCTTATTGACTATATAGGCCACGTAAACACCATCTTTAGGGATAAAATGGAAATAAAAATCATAAATCCACACAGCTGGCTGCAACATGAATAGCTGTCAGTATGAATGTATATATTACCGTGAAGATACAATGGAAGGATCCATTTTGTTTTAAGGATTGGGGGGGTTACCAACAGACAGAACTTTAGACCCTCTGAAGAGCTGTAATTTAAAATTCATTCCCAGCAGCTGGAGCTCGAATGCCTGCTGTTCTCTTGGCGAAACACGTGTTCTCGGTTCACATCTGGAAATCTGCGACTCGCTATGCCTTATTTATGCGCTACCTCGGGAAGCCCTGCCTAGTGGAGCAGATGTGACGCGGCGTTTTATATATATATATATATATATATTTTCTTGTCCAAAATAAATCATTCAGGGAAAATTAAAAATAGCTACAAAGTCCCTTTCATTCATAAATTGTCCTTTGCTAGTTTTCACGCTCATCCCCAGTGACTAGCGTGCTCTGTCTGGGAAAGCTACGTTGTGAAGAGAGTGGATTTGGATCGTACAGACCACAAGCTACCACTGCTGGTCCCTTGATCAAGGCATCCAACTGAGATAATGGCGTCTGCCGGATGCTGTAAATGCTAGCAAACCTAGCTCTTGATCTCAATATGCTATAAAAGCTATATGTTATCAAGCTTGCTAAAGAACTTTCCTACTTGCTTAAAATCACATAGATCGCTACTGCTGTAAAGGGAATGTTAGCTAGCAATTTAAGCTAGTTATTTAATAATTTAGTTCCCTGCTTGCTACTTTAAGTAGCGAGGTAGCTACAGCTGGAGAGGTAGCTCATCTGGCTAGTCATATAATTGAATATCGTTTGCTAAATCAGACTTAATCCGGTTTTGCGATTGGCTAATTAAATACTGCACAAGCCCGGCCCCTTGTTAACCCAGATTTGCCGTTTCAATCGGCAAAACCTCGACCTGTGTATTCATTTTTTGTTTTGGTCTGCAAGTTGAGGGCTTAGTCCTTTTCAAAGTGGTGTGGTGCATCATGGGTATTTTGTACCTCTTAGTGTGTATTGTTTGGCTAACACCCACTATGTTGTCTTTCTTTATGTTATATATTAAGCTAGCTAGCAAAATGACCAGCCTTGGATTTTAGCAAGCTCATGGCTAAGATTTATTCTGGATTTTGGATTAATGTTAGCTAGCTACTCTAGTAGCCTCTTCTGGCATGGAGAGCGATTGCTGCTACATATACAGTAAACCTGTCCTGTTTACTTCGTCCATGTTTATGCTAAAAATAAATAAATAAAAAATCCTATCCCTATGTTTCTTGCTATGGCAGAGACTATAGAAACTGATTAGCATGTAAGATTACTTAGTTTTCCCAACATTTCCCAACATATCTGAGGTAAACCTTTACGTTCCAGATCATTCCGTCTTGCTAGACTTACTGGTCCCGCTGTGTGTGTTAATGACTTCTTGGCTAATTAAACGGCTAGTTCCAGCACTTGCTCTCCTCAGAAGCTCAGCGAACAGCGCCGTTGTTTTTGTTTTGTCATTGTGAAAAAAAACACTAAATCGCAAGTTGTATCTAAACCGCAGTCTCGCGTCAGGAGACAAACGCCAAACTTCACACTTCCCTCACAGTGCTGGCAGAAAGCGAAAAAAAAAAAAAATGCAAGGAGGAAACAACAATTTTCTGCAGTCGGATCCCGGGGGGGTTGTGTTAACCTCGCGCGTTATGGCCGCCATATATTAAAGGTATATTTCGGAGTGCGCAAGGGATTGTGGGAAATCGCCTGATGGATCGACAGCGATATAGAGATTCGTGGTGTGTGTGTGTGTGTGTGTGTGTGTGTGTGTGTGTGTTGGGCTTTTATTATTATTTATTATTTATGAGGGTCTGTTCACTCTCTGACCACAGATATGAGAGAATTGCACTTTCGGAGGACATAAATCGCTCTAAAATGCCACTTGTGTCTCATAGACTATCCCGCCATTCTGTTCTGGCGGCTTATTTACTTCCTGTCATGAGACAGACCCTGTAATCTGTTAGCACACTGTACAGAAATGCTCAAGCAATGTGTAATATTGATATCAGCCTTACACAGAGGGAAGGCGGGCCATGGTAATAACCTACGCTAAGCTACAACAGTACAACGTGACTGCTAGCAATGAGAGATTTAGCCAGACACGACGAGCTACTACGTCTACTCCTTAGCGAAATATCTGGCCGCATTTCCTGTTTTTACGAAATGCGGACCGAGTAAAAACCAGACCCGACACACCAGTAGCTCTCAACCGATTTAATCTGAATCACCGCCGCTGATTGTTTTTTACGCACAGGAGGAATAAACACGTGCGGTCTGAATGAATGAACAGAAAGAAAAAAAGAATATAGACAGACACTGCATAGCAGGTGATAGATAGATAGATAGATAGATAGATAGATAGATAGATAGATAGATAGATAGATAGATAGATAGATAGATAGATAGATAGACAGACAGACAGACAGACAGACAGATTGGATGATTAATTAACAGACAGCATGATTGATTGATTAAATGTATAAATTATTTTTTGAATGAAAGTTAGACAGACAGACAGACAGACAGACAGACAGACAGACAGACAGATTGGATGATTAATTAACAGACAGCATGATTGATTGATTAAATGTATAAATTATTTTTTGAATGAAAGTTAGACAGACAGACAGACAGACAGACAGACAGATAGATAGATAGATAGATAGATAGATAGATTGGATGATTAATTGACAGACAGACAGCATGATTGATTACATTAATGATTGTTTGAATGATAGATTGAATGACAGACAGACAGACAGACAGAAAGAAAGAAAACTTTTTATTATTGATCAGGACACACAGATTGCGGCTCGCTCCTGTATGCCCCCCGGTAGTGTGCACTACCTAGTAATGTTCTTTCCTGGACTGTGGAACATGTAGGAACGTAAATTACTTTTATCAGCTTTAGCGGGAGGCTAGCGCTGTCCGTGCACGCTATGTCCCAATCACGTCTCTCTGTCTGTCTCATCACACTCATATTCAGTGTGACACACACACACACACACACACACACACATGGATATATATAGAGATATATATGTACAGGACTGTGTGACACGTGAGTGATGTCCTGAATGTACAAAGAAAAGAGAAATAAAGCCGCATTTATCATACTTTAGTACTGACAAGAAAACAGAAAAGAAAGAAATGTAATCATCATCATAATAGCGCCACCTAGCTTATAATATAGCTGGCTGAGTGTTCAGAAAAAAAGAAAAGAAAGAATCAAAAAGAATGATATAATCGAAAAATACAAATAAAAAAAAGATGAATGAATTGAAAGTGAATGAATGAATAACCAAATGAATTCAAGAAATAGAAAGAAAGAATGGATAAAAGAAGAAAGTGGCAATAAGAGAAAAAGTGAAAGAATGGCCCATAGAAAAAAAGGAGAAATAATGGCTTGAATGATTGAAATATAGTGAAAGAAAGAAAGAGAAAAAGAAAGAAAGAAAGAAAGAATTATAGTTTAATGAAATCATTAATGGGAGAAAGAAATAAAAAAAAAGCGAGAGAGAGAAAGAAAGAATAGATTAAATAAATGAATGAATGAATGAATGAATGAATGAATGAATGAATGAAACAAAAAAAATAATAAAATAAAAAAAAAGTATGAAAGCATATATGAATTAATTAATTAAAAAGAAAGAAAAAAGTATGAAAGAAAGGAAGAGAGAGAAAAATTGATAAAAAATAAGAATGGATGAATGAATGAATAAAAGAGAATGTATTGATTAAAGAAAGAAAGAAAGAAAACAGACAGACAGAAAAAGAGGTGTTTAGCTATGATTTATGGAATATAAATAAAGGATGAATAATACTCGGCTAACACTGTTAGCTAGCTATCAAAGAACAAGCTTACCACTTTGCTAATGGTGTTAGCTGCCTAGATTAGCATTTAGCAGGCTTTAGTCATATAAAGAAGATAGTAACTACTTGGCTAATGTTGTTAGCTTGCTGGCTAAGTGTGTAGCTATGACATGAATGAAAGAGAAAGTAAGAATGAAAAAGAAAAAGAAGGATGATGCTACTCGATTAATATCGTTAGCTCGCTGGCTACAGGTGTAACATCTGTAGATACGATCGACTGGGTTTGTTGCACAGCAGCATTAGAAAGCATGCTAATGCTAACTCGCGTCACCACTAGCCATTTATTATAAACATATCTTTTTAGAAAACTGCTTCTCGCTTTATTCACTTCACTTTATTCAGGTTTTGTCCTCCGTCCGGTGAACTTCCTGTCCTCGTCTTTGTCTCCCGCGCTTTGTTTACCTGCCGGCTTTAATCCCGGATGTAGCCGTCTGCTGCGGAGCGCTAAAGCTCTTAGCTTTGTTCAAACAGAACGCGAGGAGTCAGAGCCAAGGTCTCTCACGCCGCTAATCCTCCATCCGGCACGCGCCTCCGAGCGACCTCGTAATCACATTCCACCTCCTGAAACACACACACACACACACACACACACACACACACACGCGCGCGCACGCGGCTGACGTGGAACAGCCCGATGCTAA